>JAQHUG010000212.1:959916-999729 GCA_028555095.1 Dicrostonyx torquatus
GAGCCTGGCTGTCTCGTGTGGCCTTGGAGTCAGGGGACTCCTGGGGTTGTGGGCCTGTGTTCCTTTCTCTCATAGGCATTGCTGTGAGACATTGTCAGGAAGAAAAAGCAAGAGGTGACTGAGGAAGACATCGGGGAGCAGGGCTGCTGGGGTGTGAGAAGTTCTCCCAGGCCTCGGGAATTTCGTAGGTAATTCTCCTTGGGCCTACTTGATGATGTTTTGTTTCTTTTCCTTGGCCTCCTGATTTACCTAGACAGAATCAGGCAGACTTCATATTTTTCACCTTCAGATATAGAATATAGTCTATATGAATTTCAGTATTGGCTGATGGTAGAGCATTTGGCGGGGAGACTCGGCAGTCTCTAGGTCTCTTGGTTGAGCAGGCACAGAGTATCTGGGCTATGTCTGGTGTTGGCCTCCCCAGATCCCTGGCTCTGGGAGCAATCCCAACTGAAGTGACCTCCATAGGCCTGCAATTTGCTTTCCAGCCGGTCCACTGTCGAGTTGAGAAATAAGTGGCTTTGTCTACTTTCCTACTTTAGAAAGAATAACAAAGCCAGATGCTTAGTGCCAATATCTCAGCCTGGCCCAAGCCCTGGAGGCTACCCATGAGGGTTCATGGGGGCCTCACTGGGCCTCCCACACTCCCCCTCCCTCTGCATTGCACAGGCTTAGGGGAACACGCTGGGGACTCCCTTCCCTTCTTTCCCCATGCTGTGTGAACTGTCTGCCCTTCTGTGATCCCTGAGCCCCCTTGCAGCTGGGGTTTACCAGATAAGAGGTGAGAATGCCTCAGAGAATAAGAGTCAGTTTTAACTTGGGTGAAGCCTTGCAGCATCTGGATGTGTCTGACTCTGCCCCAAGTGTTTTACTCCTTGCCTCCACCCCGGGAGGGCTGCCTCGAAGGATCCAGAAAGGTCCAGTGTATTGTTTGGCTGATGCTTCTGCATAGGAGGCTGTGGCCCTCAGAATCATACTCACATCTGACAGGGAATCGGAATGACAGCCTCTCCCCCAACTTTTCTGTTTGGAAATGGCTTTGTCATTTCAGCTTCCTCCCCTGGAAGGCACTGAGGCCAGACCGAGCGCAGACCATCCCTGTCCGCTCAGGCAGCTGTGAGTGAGGTTCAGACTTGATCATGGAGTCATGAGCACTGTGGGCCTCACTCTGCTCCAGCAGGGTCCTGTTTTGATCCCTGCCATTTAGCCGTGTCCTGAAGGAAAACATAACACAGATCGTACATCATCTCTTTCATTTTGCAGCCCAGAGGCACAGGTGTCTGGGCCTATTGTGGACCTGTGTGTGCAGAGGGGCTCACTGCATTCGAGGCCCCTTCACCCCTCTCCCCCATCCCACTGCCTTTCCATCTCAGCCAAACAAGCTCTTCCAGCATCACATCTGCCTTTGGGGCTGAAACAGCTGTTTGCATCTGCCGGTTCTTTCCTTATCAGAGGCTTCCCCAGGTCCTGCAGGGGTGGGAGTCTTTAGTTTGCTTCAGCAGCTCCATCACACTAAAGGCCTGCTCACCTTTCTTAGAAGCCCAGCACTGAATCTATGTGAGCTGGGCTCTGAGCTTGGTTCGCCTGGGGCTAGAGAACCTTCTCCACGGAGTGCAGACTTGGGAGCTCACTCAGAGAAAAGACACCGCCTTTAGTTATGAGTACTCTGTGCCACGTACTGCCTCCGGGTTGGTGCCTCTATGTCCAGTTTGCGCAGGTGGGCAGAAGGTCTGAGCCAGACCAACAGCTTCTTGACCTTGCCTGTCTAATGGACCCTGACCAGTGTGGGCTGGTGGAGGATGTCTGGGCCCCACCTCTACTTCACACTGGGAAAGCCGAATGGAGAGAGAAAGGGAAGGAGGTTTGCTTGAGAGCTTCTCCAGCTCGCTGCTTCTCCAGCCCCTGGGCAGGCAGGGCCTCAGCATCTCGGCAGAGAGCAGGACTGGGTCAGCATGAAGAATGGGTTCCGAAAGCGACTGGGACTCTTTCCTGTGATGCAGTTTTAATCCCGTGTCTATATTCACAAGCTGACAGTCGATATTACACCAAAATACAGATTTACATAATAGATTCCAGTTGCTCCTTGCAGCCAGGTCTCCGAGGGAAAGGGGCACGAATTGAAAAGGCTCAGACATTTATATCTGCCCAACGGGCGGCCACAGCCTCCTCAGAGAGGCCCGGGCACATCAGTCCATAAAACATTTAAACAAAGACTGAAAATTACGCTCACCGGAGGAGCCCGAGTGGTGACCACAGAGAGACCACGCAGTCCCGGGGCAAAGAGGGAAACGACAGAGCTGCCTTGGAAAGCCTGGACATTAATCTCCGGCACCCCCATTGCCTCCTCCTTCCCCAGAGTCTCCATTGAAACCCCACACGGAAGAAAAGCCTCTGGGCCCAGAATTGACATCTTTGGCATATGCCGGCTTGATGGCGGCTCAGGCTACTTTAGGAAGGGACTGTAGGACAGCCCTTGCTCCAGGGTCAGCACATGGGGTTCCTGGGTTGTCAGCATGCAGGCCGCCAGCACACTTCCTACAGGTCCTAGGTCCCTCGTGGACACCAGAGAATACCTACTGACTCAAATAGAATAGCATGGCTTCGGGTGGCAGCAACCAGCATAGATGTGGCCTGGCTGTTGCGGGGGATGTGTGTGCAGTGGAGGGGGTATGCCACCATCCTCTTTGCCACCTGTGTATCTGAGTTGATGGCTCCCTGGGAAATTTCTGGTCTTTCTTCTAGGTCTCTCTCCCAGGCTCTTATTCCTGGAAGAGCTGACACATTCCTGAAGTACCAGAGTGCGCTGCTGGCCAGAGTCAACAGTGGTGGGAAGGAAGGTAGCTCCTAAGGTGGCTTCTTCGTCTGGCAGACTGCCTCCATACAGCACGTAGTCACGTCAGGTGTGTGCATGTGTGCTGTAGGCCTGCACACACACGTGCACCAGTGTGCCAGGGGAAATGAGCTATCCAGATGAGATTTATGCCATCGTTCTATTTTTTAGAGACATCACTTGCTCTCCTGCCCATTTAGGTTTTGGGGACCCTGTGCCCTTATGTCTGCAAGGTATGGGGACAGTTGTCAACAGCTGGTGCCAGGTCTGCCCCCAGAACTGCTTGGCAGCTGATTGTTGTGGGAAAGGAAGAGGAGGCCACGGCGGTCTGTGAGTGAGCTCTCTTCGGCATGTCTACGGCCCTGAGGTGAAACAAAGAGGAGATGGGGTTGTTTAGACAGTCTTAGGACCCTGGTGCTCACGTTGAGAAAAATTACAGAATTACACTGCCGGTGTCAGGTTGCGAGATAATGACGTGTCTCTGTGTGAAAATATTAAATTGCAATAACATGCCGTGCGAGTACCCCTTTGAATAGGGGATTCGGTTCCCAGCTCAGACTGAACATAAGCTAGTGACTGACAGAATACAAATGGTGTCGTAAGGCCCGGGGAGGGGGAAATTTACAGCTGGCTCTGGTCTTCTTGATCGGTCTTTCCATCTCGGCCCACCTCGACACTCTTTCTTTTAATGAAACAACTTGATGATGCAGCTAATTATTTATTCATCATGTTACCAGGGAGGAAATGCTATCGGAGACAGATCAATTCACCCCCCCCACCCCCGGAAGTGATTTGACATGACTTAAAACATCATGGCTGCTTTGCTATGCTGGGCGGTGTCCTCAGACTGTCCAAACTTCGTTATCTCGTCAATGCTGCCACCCCGTCCATTTTGTGAAAATCCTGACGACCTGCTCACACGCCTGCAGCCTGCACACAGGCTAGTGTCAGCATGGGCGGTTGCTCTCTCTCTAGCGGGGCTGACTGAGTTTGGATTCGGTGCAGAGGTAGGACCCTGGATGGCTCCTTCCAGGCGGGCAGCAGCAAGGAGTCAGCGTGGCAGGTGAAAGACTTCTAATGTCTCCGTGGAACCTGTGGGAGCCGGGCATCTTCAGTGAAAGCCTGCATTGATCCCTAACGCTTGAGACTTTCCAAGGAGCATGTGTACATGAGCATGCCATGGAGGGGCAGTTTGGTGGCTGCACATTTGGCTGAGTGCCCTTAAGACGAAAGTTCTATAAACCGTGGAAAGTGCTCAGAAGCCTGGGCAGATAGCCCCGGGAGACACTCTCCAGTTTCAACACTGGGAATCAGAATTGCAAAGCAGAGGCCCTGAGTTTTAACTTTCCCTCCATCCAAGGTGTTAATCTTACCTTCCCAAAGGTGAGGTAAAGCCCCTGAAAGCAGCAGCTTGGAATTGAATCTCATCTGCTAATGATGGTGCCAATGACCTCAAGTTCAAGCAAACTCCCCCACCCCCAGCTGCACCTGGTTCCTGGCATCGGCAGCAGCCTCCGTAGGGAACACTTCTTCTCTCTTGTCCCAGCTCTCCTGTTGCCCAGGGTTTTAGGTTGCCTCCATCCTGACAGACTACCCTCGTTCAAAGGGGAATAGGAGCTGGTGACCATCGGTGGGGGTGGTGGTAAGGAAGTGAGGAGCCTGGACCCTCCCTGAGTTCTCCTCCCTGGCTCACCAGACAGAGTATGGCAATATGAAGGGAAGGGAGGATGCAGCCCCTAGTCTGTCCCCACCAGGATCTGGGTAGATGTGTAGTCTCACCCCTGCTGCCCCCAGCAGGAGTGAGGAGTGAGGAGTGGGAAGGAGGGGGACATAGTAGTCTCCTATCTGTGGGAAGGAGAAGTGGCCAGGGACAATCCCATCAAAGCTACTGTGGCCATGGCAGAACAACTGACTCTCTGATACCCTGATCATGTGTTGGTCACCAGGGAGTGGTCATAGCCTGGCCCAGGTACAGGGAAGGACATTTTGAGGGCCAGGCCATACAAAACTGAACCAGCCAGGTCAGCTAGTCCCCTTCTTAAGGCCTCTGGTTCTCTACTGAACACATAAAAGGAAAACTTAACACCAAGGACAACGATCTCCTGTCTGACTAGAGGGCTCCAAGGCCAGCAAGACCTGGGAAAGAAGCCAAGCTCTGGAACCTGCTAGGTGTGGGGAAGACCCCTATAAGTGTCACTCCCGATTTACAGGCCATCTGCCATGTTGGTGACATCTCTGGGTTGAGTCAATCATCTTCAGCCTCACAGATGGCCCCTGGGTTTTATTTTCTGAGCTCAACACAGTGTTCTACCAACTTGGTTGACATTAGTCAAAATAGTGAGAACTAGATGGCCAGGCAGCAGGCTGGCCCTTGGGCCTTGGCACCTCCCAAAGCGATATGTTCTGTTATCGGTGACATTTGGGATCTAATGGGTGCCCCTGTAGGAGTGGGCTAGCTTGACCTGTGTCAGAGGGGCAGTGATTCACCCTCTCCATTTGGACATGCCCTTAGGATGGGAGTGCTGCTCACCTACCTGGAACTTAGGGTGATGGAATCTCAACTATGGCTTCCAGGGAGGCTCAGGGTGAGGCTGGGTTTAATTGCTAGAGGTGGAGCCCCAAGAATTCATCTTTCATCTTAATAAGCACTGAGATGGGGAGTATTAGCCATAGTCCCCAGGCTCTCAGCCCTGCAAGTCAGTATCTGGGTATTCTACCTCAGGCCCCTCCCTGGCTGCATGAGAGGCCACAAGTCAATGCAAATTTCCCCTTCCCTGGGGCCTCAAGCTGGACTCTCCAGGCAAGACACAGCCAAGCCCACTTTCCTTTCTGTTTCCTCCAAATGGGCAGCACATGAAGGCGTAGACTTACCTTCTCGACCTCAGTGCCTGGCGGTACTGGCAGAGGGGATCAAGGATGTGTGTGACTGAGCTGGTGCCCCGGAGCTCTTTGGAAGTGAAGTTCCCACCCTCATCTTTCCTCTTTCTGGGGCTGATGTTTAACTCTGTCTGTGGCCTGATATATCTGAATAACACAGAGGAAACATGGTAGAGGCCTCCGTAAGAGTTAGCCCAGAGCCCAGCCAGGCCCTGCTGTGGTAATGACCACAATCCTTGTCCTCAGGTGCTAGGTTGTCATTGTGAGCAGCTATGTTGGCTTTCCAAAATGTTCTTTGACTAAGGGAAGGTGTGTGTGTGTGTGCGTGTGCGTGTGCGTGCGTGTGTGTGTGTGTGTGTGTGTGTGTGTAGAGCAGAATCGGGGAGCCTCCCTGGATTTCATTTCCATACGAACACACTTGTACAAAATAACTCGGTGAGTAGCGTTCATGTGACCGACACTCACTGACCGAGTCTCCTGGACACAACCTGTGAAGGATGCCCCACTGCCCACTGGCTGGTAGTTAGAAACCCAGTGTCCTGTGCCTATGTTAGTCTGGGATGGAAGGAAACCAGGGAAGGCCAGGCTGTGGACAGTTGGCATGAGCACCTGACGGACCATCTAGTGTGAGGTTGGCAGATGTCATGGTTGGATTGGGGTCCATCCCCGGCAAGGCTCTTCATACTTCCACAGAAGACCACAGGGGCTATGCAACCTTTTGCTGAGGTATACCAGGGCTCTTGTCACCTGAAAATAAAAAATAACCAAAAAACTGGGCCCTGTACCAGGACGCAGTGCCACTGCAAGGGAAGGGAGATGGCATTTAGCATCCCTACAAAGAGGGGCAGGCTCCAAGGCTCTAGGCCTGAGCTCTCCCTTCGGGGGTCACTTGTCATCATTGTTCCCAGGGTTTGGGAGGGATGTTTATCCGAGCAACACGATTCTGCTGCCTTTGCCCCCTCAATAGTCTCATTCATGCCTGAGACTGTGTCGTGCTTCAGCCTTGCTTAAGAATCCGCTTGGCAGTCAGTTTGTGTGTGCACTTGGGCACGTGTGAATGCTTGTGCATGTAAGGTGTATGCCAGCACATGTATACACTACCGCGCATACACGCAAAGCACATTAATGACATAGGCTTATAGAGAGGTAATGGCATAAACTGGACACAGGGAGACCATTTTGTCAGGTGTGCAGGAGCCTCGTTCAGGGAAGTCAGCTCTTCCTGGGTTTCCTCACCCCCTGGACTGTGGACAAAGCAAGAGGAGGGTGCAATATGGGAAAGTTGGTTGTGAGCTTCCTGAGGGAGAAGGTGTTGGTATCTGTTGGGATATGATATGGGCCTTTCCCTCCTCCTGCCTCCTCTTATTACTGGGACCATGGTCTTGGGGGGCTCTGGTTTGTCGAGGGGGATATCCTCCTCAATCACAGCCCCCTAGATCTTGTGTCAGAGGGACCAGAGTAGGGCACGGGGGTTGCCTCTGACCCTTTCAAAGGGATATTCGATCTGAACCCTGGGGCCCAGTAAGAAGATTCCAGCAAACCCAAAAGCTCCAGACTGGAGAAAGCACTTTCCAGTGTCCAGACTCTGGCACGAGGCCCTTTGTGGGATTATCTGCCCCCCTGGGAGGCACGGAATGCCAGGGTGAGGGGCCATGGCATTGGAGAGCTGGGCAGGTTGCCGATAAAATGGGCTGCTTTTTGTGACTGCTCTGTCTCTGAAACCTGAGGTGCAGCCCCAGAACGGAGGCTAGTGTCCGGGGACATTTGAGCCAGGGAGGCACCGTCCATTCTGCACTTGCTCTTGAGAATTTGATTTGAAGCCACATCTGCCTCTACCCAGGGCTCTTGTCACCTGGGGAAAAAAAAAAAAAACCAACCCAATGTGGATAGAAAGACATCCAGAGGGAGCCTGGGAGAACTTCACTTGACAACTGCTTCAGGCATCTCTTGGAGCATTTAGGCTGGGTTTGGTGGACACTATGGCCAGGCTGGTCCTACTCTTACACTGGGGTCGGGAAGCCTAACGGTCCTGCTGAGTCTCCAGGTCCCATTTTCCTGCCTGTTCTTTGTCCTTCCATATTTGTCAGGGGTAGCTTAAGGTCGTATCTAACCCCCAAGGCTGGTGCTCAGGACCCATCTAATCTTCTGGAACACGTGTCCAGACTCTATTTGGACATGCCTGTGTACTGAAGTCTCAGGAAGAGAGGTGTTGATGAGGTCACCTGTGGACTTGCTCAGAAGCTGAGAGGTGCTTGCGGCCTGGTAAAGTCGTGGGAACTAAGTTTCTGTGGAGTGAAGTCATCCTGCAGCCAAGAAGGTAGCTTTATCTTACTGCCAGCATGGACAGGGAATACCACAGAGGTGTGGCGTTCTTGCTACAAACCACAGTGGAGCGACCCTACCCCACCCCGAGAGGTCCCCCAGATTGTAGAGCATCTGATCTAAGAGTCTAGCTGACACATAGGCTTGGGGCTCAGGCAGATTGGGTGGGTCCTGACACATCCCCAGGTCACAAGCCCGAGGATCTCCATCTTCCCAAAGAATAATGTGCCTTGTGAGTGTGCCTCAGGGCAATCCCGTTCAGCTCCCCACTCAAAGGCTCACTCTCCTGGAGGCCAGGATGGAGGATTCAGTAGATGTTCTCGCGTTGTCTGGGTTGACTTTTAGGGTCCTAGAGTTGGCAGGTGGAAGCTCTTTGGTCAGATTCCTTCCCCCAAGGGTTACCGGAGTCTTGCCTGCCCAGTGCTGCCTCAGGTGTGACAGGGTTTTTGGTGATGCTGCGTGCTTCACGAACATAAGGCCATGTTGACTAGATGCCGGCGGAGTCTCCTTTCCAGAGCTCAGGCTGACTGCAGTGGCCACAGATCTGGCCCAGGTATGGCCCACCACTCAGTCTTAGTATAATTCTGGGACCTCTGAGTGAGTTCAAGGACACCAGGACCCTGTGAAGGGCACGTGGCCTCTATGGAGGCTGGACAGGGCCCTCGTGCTGAGTTTTTTTCCTTCTTCTTCTGGCTCACACATCAGATTGCTTTTCTTTGGGACAGAAAGGTGTGCGGAAGCCTGACGTTTCTTCAGGGCATTTGATTCCTCTTGAGTCTTTTTACACTCCCAAGATGTTTGCCCAGGTAAGGGTCCTGTGCTGTCCCAGCCAGGCCATGGCCTAATCCAGCTCCATCTGTTGTTACCTGTTCAGACCCTAGGCTCCTGTGTTTCCACCTGAAGCTGCTATTGAAGGCCGAGATTCCTCTTGCCTTGATCTCTGTTCGGTGATGAAAGAAGGAACCCTGACACACCCAGTCAGAACAGTAGCCGGGGACTGCTGTCAAGGACTTTGAGTCTGCATGGGAGACTCTAGACTAGTTGCTGGCATGCTTACTTCCTGGGCCTCCTGACCTCCCGCGTCACCTGCCTCTTTCCCTGAGCTGAGCTGGTTCAGCAGTGGCAGCTGCAGCTGAATGAGGAGTCTGAGGGGTCTTCTGGGGCTGTGATGCATACAGAGCGGGTACCTGCTAAACCCAAGGCCAAGGTCCTGGTTCTCTACTTGGAACCCTTTGAGCAGAGATTTTTTTTTTTTAAAGCTTCTGGTTCTTCTGCAGTGGTTCAATTATTTGAAACTAGGGAATAACTCTTAGCTCACTCCATCAGTATTTACTTTCTTTATTTTTTATGAATTATAGCTGTTAATTAGGCAAAAGCTCTGTGGAAATGTGTCAGGCTTGGAGATTTCCACACCAAAAAAAAAAAAAAAAAAAAAAAGGGAACCTTCCCGTAGTTTCCAGGACTGGAGCAATTAAGTGATGGAATTCTCCTACGCATCATTCATCTTCGATGACTTTTTTTTTTTTAAAAAAAAAGGAGGAAAAAAAAAAAAGAAAATCTTAAATCCAAGTCCTCTGCGTGCCAATACCCATGTGCTTGCAGGGAAAGCAGACACGACCTCTGAAGTAGATGTGCATTTCCGTCTTCACCGTGAAGCTCAGCTCGTCTTGCACTCTGGGCAGGTGTCGGTCAGCCCCAACTGGAGCTGTGGGCCCTAGCAGGTGTGGAGAGCATGGCCGGGTTGGCACAGAAGGCGGGATGAGAGTTTCCTGGTCCTTCCCACAGGGGGACATGGTCTTGGAGCCCGGTCTAGCCAGGCCTGACGATAAACTGTTTCCCATATTAGGGCCAGGTCAGCCATCCCTCCTAGTGTCCCACAGGTGACTCAACCTCAAATGAGGAAATTCACATTTCTTGGGTTTCTGAGAGGCAAGTTTGTAGGTCAGAGGTGAACGATTTTGATTCCTTCATCTGAGGAGGGTTGGGGGGAGTCCTTAGTCTCAAGTACCAGTTCCTGAGACATTGTAAGCTTCATGTTCCTAACCATCATATGAAATGCCTGGGGGCAGCTGTCACTCTTTTCCCAGAAGCTACTCCTTGATCATGTGGCCATTCATGTAGTGTATTTATTTTTACCATTTTTTAAAAGACCTTGAGATGCCTTTGGACAAGTCTCCAGTGATTGACAAATCAGTTTTTCCCTTGGGAGTCACATGTGTGTCTGTGGCTCCGGGTAACGCCTCCATTTTGAGGAGTAGAAGTGAATTTATTCTTGGGAAACCTGCTTTCCTTCTCCCCGGCTTCTTGGCGTTCCCGGCGCATTCTTTCTGTTGTCCCGATTCGGTTTGGTAATGCCTCCCTCACCTTCCAAAGCCAGCCCTCAGCGGGGATTTATGAGCCCGTGATTCTAACAGGATTGTCTATTTTATGTTTTTTTTTTTTTTCTCGGCTGTGTTGCTTGACCTCAGCCATGTCTCTGGGTACAGCAAGTCTGTGCTGGAGTTTGAGTTGAGAAATCTCCTCCTGGAGGCAAAGGTGGGGCCCGGGAGGCTGAAACCAGGCAGAAGCAGGAGCCTGAGTCACTGGGCTCAGTCCTGAGACAGTAAGAAACCCATCCACCTTGCCCTTTCCCTGTGCTAAATCAGAGAAAAAAAGGGCTTGACTCCGAGCAAGCCACAAAGGCGAAAAACCCCAACAGTTTTCAACCCTGTGTGTTCTTTGTGTGTTTGACCCTCTGGTGGGGTAGCCCGGAGTGTGGAAGGGAAATGTACCAGGGACTTTTCCTTCTCATCCTTCCTCATGGCTAGAAAGGACCGGGAAAATGTGGGGCTGCAGCCTGGGCCACCTTTCTGCTGGCTTCTAAGTCCTGTGGGAGCAGGCAGCATTCGCTAGGCAGAGAAGGGAGGTGGTTATACATGGGGTTTATTTTCTAGTTCGGAACCCCAAGTCCACTCCACACAGCTTCTGGAAATACTTGGAAATGTGGGTACTTCTAAGAACTGCCTGCTCGGCCCCTAGCCACTCACTTGCTAAGAGAAGTTGCAGGCCTGGCTGGCTGGAGAAGAGGTGTGGACTCTCGTAGCATGGAAACTACCTACGAGTTGGTACCTGACTGCTGGTCAAACCTAAGTGTGAACTTCTGGAAGGTCTGGGCTCTTGGTGCTCTCCTCTCTGGCCCTTGGCCCATGGGCATTACCGTACTTTCCTGGGGCTGTGAAAAGATGCCAGGCCCTGTGTCTGGAGAGGTAGACACATCAGCCTGTTGTGCTCTTGGTCAGGCCAGAGAAACCCTGTTGAAGTGTCTGTGGGACATAAAATGCTTATCATTTCATGTTGCTCAATTGGCCTTTTTGTAGGACAGTTTCCCCACTTAAACAGAAACACCTCTCTGGGCGTGGAGCTCCTTGGTGGCTTGTTCTGGGGTAGCTGACCCCATTGGAACATGTAAAGGACCCTGTATCTGTCCTCTGAGAATTCCCTGTCCTTCAGCTCCCCCAAATCCAGGATATGTCTCCGAGGCTCAAATCTCCCCCACCCTCCTGGTGTTTCTTTCCATATAGTCGAAAGCGTGTGTGTGTGTGTGTGTGTGTGTGTGTGTGTGTGTGTGTGCCTCCTCTAAGAGACCAGGTGTCCACTCTAAGGACTGTTACCTGTGAGTTTCAGCCCTGGGCTATGACAAAGCTGCTTTCAGGTATCCCAAACCCAGCCTCGCTGCTTCCACACTGATGCCAAGCCCCTTTTCTGTTAGTGCCTGTGAGTCTTTTGTCTTTGAACTTCCTGAGCACACACGAAAGGCGGTAAGCTCTTTCTTTGGGACCCCAAAAGAGAGCAGACATCTGTTCGAGTTTCCAGATGTGGCTGATGTTGTCCTGTTGCTGATGGACATCTAGCTTCCACAGGCTTTGGAGTCTGCCACAGAAGCTTGTGGGATGAGCAGAGGGTGTTCCATCAGTGTCTGAGCATGGCCCTCGTGAGACTTCTCATCATAATGAGAAGGGGTGGCCCTCGAGAAGCCTCCTTCACGGTCAGGCTCCCAAGGCTTCCGGAGTGGACAGGCAAGTGCCCATGCCTCATCTGGTTGGCTCTGGCTTTGTCTACAGCTGCCCCGTGCAGCCACAATGAGGGCAGTAGGAACAGGTGCTTGTGGATGGTAGGCTCTGGCTGTCATGCCTCCAGCTTCAACCTGTTCCCCGCAGCCTTCTGTTCTGAATCATGTTGGGGTTTGCTGTTCCTAAATGCCAGAGGCTCCAAAGAGACTTGAGCGGGGAGAAGAGTGGCTAGATTGGAAGATGAAAATTTTCCTGAGGCCACGAGGCCACTCGAGCCGGAGGGAACACCAAGTGGGAGTTTTCCTGGCTGATATTTGTCGTGGCCCAGCCTGACAGGCTCTCAGGTCCCCATGATGTGTGGATGGGGGAATGTGGCCCCATGGGTGAGCAGTCAGGAGCTGCGGTCACCCACGGATGATGTCAGCCCTGGATGTTATTAGGAGGAGCAAGTGTGCTTGCCCAGGGGGCTGCGCTCCTGTGTTCTACAGCCTCGGGGTACTTGTTTAGGCCAGCTGGGACACCCCAGAGCCAGTGATGCAGGACTTCTCAGAAGTGCTCGGACCCCTGAGGAATTAGCGAGGGGGGCTGACAAGAGCTAAGTCCACCTTTGTTTCAACTCCTCTCCCTGAAGCCCCAAAGCTGTATCCTGCCGCTCGCCCTGTTCCTATGAGGTAGACTTCCTCTCGTGTCCCAGAACCAGGCAGAACGGAAGGAGCTGGCCACTCCATATTGCTGCAGAGAGCAAAGCCATCCTATAAAGGGTAATCTCTAGCAGGGCCACAGACAGCTCTGAGCAGGGCTGAGAGCTCGGCCTTCAGCCCCTAGAAGGAGAAACAGTATTGTCTTCACTGTGAACATGCAAGACAGGTGGGCAGTAGTGTCCCCGCCATAGGCAGGACGCAGCCACCAGTAGTGTCCCCGCCACAGACAGGGCGCAGCTACCAGTAGTGTCTCTGCCACAGACAGGGCGCAGACACCAGTAGTGTCCCCACCACAGACAGGGCGCAGCCACCAGTAGTGTCCCCGCCACAGACAGGGCACAGCCACCAGTAGTGTCCCCGCCACAGACAGGGCACAGCTACCAGTAGTGTCCCCGCCACAGACAGGGCACAGCCACCAGTAGTGTCCCCGCCACAGACAGGGTGCAGCCACCAGTAGTGTCCCCGCCACAGACAGGGCGCAGCCACCAGTAGTGTCCCCGCCACAGACAGGGCGCAGCCACCAGTAGTGTCCCCGCCACAGACAGGGCACAGCCACCAGTAGTGTCCCCGCCACAGACAGGGTGCAGCCACCAGTAGTGTCCCCGCCACAGACAGGGTGCAGCCACCAGTAGTGTCCCCGCCACAGACAGGGCGCAGCTACCACTCTTCCCTGTGAGAGCCACAAAAGTGCAGCTTTTGAAAATGAGGCTGCAGAGAGAGATAGGTCTGACCTGGGAGACCCACATTCTACCCAGGGATACAAGGGTTGCTAAAGATGTCAGAAACCCCAGATAAAATTAACAAGGTCTTTGCAGTAATAGGTTTGGAAGAGTCACTTTAGGTGGGTGGGGCAGGAAGGCTTTCTGAGGAAGGGACCCAGGTCTGGACCTAAAGGATGAGGCCAAGACAACGGTAGATGTAGGCTGGCAGGTAGAGTGCACTCTCATTCCCCGGACAGGTTGTGCAGACATCAGCTGCATCTGGATGAAAGCATAAGTCTCAGCCAGGCCATGGCAGCGCACGCCTTTAATCCCAGCACTTGGGAGGCAGAGGCAGGTGGATCTCTGTGAATTCGAGGCCAGCCTGGTCTACAATAGCTAGTTCCAGGACAGGCTCCAAAGCTACAGAGAAACCCTGTCTCGAAAAAAAAAAAAACAAAACAACTAACAAGCAAAACCGTTAATTCTCAGGAGCCTGGGCTATGTCTGGATTTCCAGCTGGCAAGCCACACCGTGTGGCCCTGTAGTGCAACCCAGATCAAAGGGGTTCAGAGAGGCAACTTGGACAGAGTTGTGTGTGTCCCCCCCACACAACTTGGAAGTACCAGCTTCCAAGAGCAAACACAGCCGATTCTCAAGCCTTCTTGTGCCTATGTCCTATGGGTCGAGGCTACCCTGTAGGTAGAGGCTTGGAGAAGATGGATTTCTGTTCTCTTTATCTCTGTAGTAAAATATACCATTTGGAAAATCTCTGACACCCACTCTCTGTGACCGCTAGTGGGAAGTAAAAACCGGTCCCTCCAGGACTGCTTGTACCTGGAAGAGGGGCACTTCTGCCTGCTGGCTGGGCAGCCTCCGTTTGGCAAGGGTTGATGTACCCTGTGGTTTTCACTGCTGAAAACCTGGGGACCAGGGCTGGGATGGAAGCAGAAGCTGCTCCTACTAGTTACACACGGTTGTGAGGTCTCAAGGGAAAACTTGCCAAGCCCAGGGCACCAGTGTGACCTGATTCACACTTATGGGCAGATGGACAGGGGACTGAGCTGCTGTGGGGCTTCTGCCTATGGACCTTGCTGGACTACATAGCGGTCCTTCCTGGAACTCATTACCTACTCCCTGCGAGCCAAGTCAACCTTGCTGGCTGCCCCTGTTACGACTTCTCCGCTCATCGCTCCTCCTGTACTGACCAGGACCGAAGACTATTACCCATTCACAAATCCTTCTTAACCCACCCTCCCAAGGCCCCGGCTAGCCGACACAGACTTGAGCCCAGATGAGCGTGGTGTGAATAGCTGGATTCAGAATAGCCTGCCTGGCGCTATCTGGTATGGGGATGTTTGAAAGCACAGAACAGGTGCCCCACACTCTGCTGACTTCCACATAACTACACACAGCATCACGGGTAGAAAGGGGCTAACTGAGAGCAGGGCCTCGCACTACCTGTCCCTAGAGAGTCTCTTCTACTTAGTTAACTGGCTCGTGCTTGCTGGACTCTGGAGATACTCTGGTGAAGTGGGTGACAGTGAGAACGGTCTAGACTGAGGAACACAGGAGGTGTCCCATGTGCTCAAGACTCCGGGCACCCCTGCAGCATCCTTCCTTGCTTCTCAGCATTTCCAGGAGGCCACAAATACTCAGTTTGGAGAGTGTAGGGAGTAAAATACCTGCGTTCAGCACAGCTGTGCTGCTATGCAGAGAGAGGGGCTTCTGGGTAGGTGCTGTCCTTGTCCCCCGTGTAGAGATGATGCAGGCCTCCGTAGGGAGGAGCCAGTGACTGACTAGTGGAAACTTGTTCCGTCTACAGCTGGGGCCAACAGCATTCGATTTCCCTGTTAAAGCCAGGCTAAAACTTTGGCTGTTGCCTGCCACACCCGAGCTGTGGTGGCAGGGGTGCAGAAAAGGATTGAGGACCCACAGGAGAGCTTGTGAAATGATGCCTGTGCACCCCAACACACCTAAGCAGAGAGCAGGTGAGGCAAGGAAGGGGTCCCTGGAAACTCTCATTGGGCTCCCAGGACTTTGTAAAAGAAGTCACCACGGGCTTGTGTGTTTCTGTGGTCCTGTGGCCAGGTGCCGTGTTTCGGGAAGTGCCAAGCAGAAGTGGAGCGTGGGCTAGTGACTTTGGTCTGAAGAAAGTAGTGGCTGCAACCAGTGTGGTCTGTGGCCGCCAGTGACCCAGAAAATGAACACTCGAGGGTACAGGGTGGAGGGTGGATGGGGACCATGTCAGACTGAGATGGCTGCAGGAAGGGGAATTCTCAGGAGCTAGCAGGCCATAAAGTAAAAAACGGGGCAGGGCAGGGTAGGGTGAGATGGACAAGGGCCCTGGGAAGGGGGCTATTCCCGTGATTAAACTGTCTCTGCGGGATCCTTGCTTCTGAGCATTGCCAGGTGGCCACGGACACTCGAGAAGGGCACAGGCCTGCCTTCAGCACAGCTGTGTGACCATGTAGAGAAGGGGCTCTCGGAGTCAGTGATAGGTCCAAGCACTCCGCCTAGGTCTGCAATAAGGACCTATGTCTCTTAGCGTAGTGTCAGAACCAGATCTGGCAGAGTTTTATCCTGAAAGAAGGCATGCCCAGGAGAGCAGACTTTGCTGGTCCTGGGTTTGCTGCAGCACTTGGCCGTCACTTGCTGTGCTGGAGAGGTGACTTTCACACTGGTGAATGACAGAACACTTGGCCAGTTCATAGTAAGAGACTCCTTTGGTTGGAAAATATGGCATGTCCTGAGCTCTGGACTATAGGTTGTTTCTGTTCAAATGAGCAAGTCAGAGCAGAGTATCATGTTTTCTCAAGATTTTGTATACCTGGGAGGCTAGGGTCTCATCCCTGTTGCTGGTGACATGTGGACTCAAGACCATCACCAGGAAGGAGGCAGGGTTTTCTTCTGTGTCTTCCCCACTGCGGGTGGGCTGCAAAGGTCAGAGATCTCAAGCTTGCCATCTAGAACCTTCTACAGCTGCAAAGGAATACCCAGGACAGAGGTGAGGCGAAGGGTCAGGACTGCTGGTGTCCTCTGACTGCCCACCACCAACTGGAATTCCTGGCCAAGTTCTCACTGCCCAGCTTGGCCAAGGTGAGAAGGCCAAGGAGACTTGAATTTTCCTTTTCTCCCCTTGCCCAGGATGTTCAGTAGTGGGCTGGGCTTGGCATTTGGGGCCGTGGA
Source organism: Dicrostonyx torquatus (assembly GCA_028555095.1). Classification (NCBI taxonomy): domain Eukaryota; kingdom Metazoa; phylum Chordata; class Mammalia; order Rodentia; family Cricetidae; genus Dicrostonyx; species Dicrostonyx torquatus. The sequence continues at coordinate 976,583 of JAQHUG010000212.1, forward strand.
GAAGGGATAGTTAGCCTTAACTGGTGAAAGCTATTTGGGATGTATCTGAGGTCCTGTGCTGCCTGTTCTCAGTTTCCTTTTGGAGAACACAGGGATGGTAGCATCTTCTCATAGGGTTGGGCACTGGCTCTCTTGAGCAAATTGTAGCCTGTTGGGACAGCGGATCAGGCCTGTTCTCCTGGGGAGCATGAAGGTGGAACTGAGGAGCAGTGGGGAGGTGGCATGGGATGAGGCTGGGGTTGACTGACTTCCAGGGTCTGAGGGGTTTCCCATCCAAGGTGGGTGTGGGGAGTGACCAGGACAATTTCACCATCTTCCTGCTGGTGGATTGCAAGGTTGCTGCTCAGTATGCAGGGTTTGGACAAAGCTTGGGGTTTGGACTCATCTAGACAGGCCTGGAACCCATGTGTGCTATAGACAGGTTTGGACTTGGGGGTGACATGCTGGGATGCCTTGGGGTCTGCTCAGGACTGTGTCCAGGCCCCATCTTCACTGCAGGACCCTGACTCACTGTAGCTGGCCTTTCACTCCCCGGAGTGGAGGCTTGAAGATATCAAAGATTTAGAGCAGGGTGGGGGTGGGGGATCAGGGGAGTGGAGGGTGGAAGGGTGCTCCCTGTTCCTTCTTTCATTCTTTTCCCACCGTACAGACGGTTTAGTGACTTCTGGCCCAGGATGTCTACCGTTCTGCAGAACTATGGGGATTGCCTACCCTCTTGACTCTCCCCAGCCAGTGTGTCTGGAGCCTATTGATTCGGGGTATGTTGTGGGCTCCCAGAAAGGCCCAGCACCCCTAGGATTCTTTAAGGAAGGGGCAGCAGCTTTCTACGGCCTCCCTGGTGTGTCTACTTGGGTTCTCACCACAGTCCCTGCTTGGAGGTTCCCACGCCGTGGCCTCCTCCCTGTCTGGCCTCTCTAGTCCAGACCCCCGACTTCCTCCTCAGCTCCCACCCTGCTTTCTCGAAGTCCCTCGAGCCCCTGTCTGCCCCGCTGCTGCAGAGCTCTAGCCAAATTGGAACCGCTGGGAAAGAATGAGGTCATGGGAGGGGCGGCTGGTCGTGCGTGCAGGCCGGAGGGTCTGTTTTTAGAACCTGTACCTCTTGGCTGAGGCTAGAAAAAACTCACGAGGCCAGAGCTTCCCCTCTGGGCAGGCCTGTTCCTCTTCTGCCACACGGGCACCTGCCTTACCCAATGCCAGATTCAGGGGCTCTTTGCTGCATTCCTTTGGGTCCCTTGTAGGCATCACGTGGAAAGCCTACAGGCTCCTGAGCCTTGGTCCTAGGGCTGGCAGCCATCTGAAACTTCCAGAGCAGACTAGATGGTGAATGGCTGTGTCTGCCTGCAGATCAAGGTGGGTATGCCTTGGCTTTGGTTCTCCTCTTTTTCCCTGGCAGGCCTGCTAGAATGCCCAGGGGCAGCCTCTTGAGTTTTCACACTGTATTCCTGGCCCAGCCCACTCACTGAGGTGTTCATCATCCTGTGGAAATAGACCCACAGGATGACCACCGTGGCCTTGACATGTTCTGTGTTGTATCTGCTAAGGCATCCTCTTATCTCTGACCTACTTTTCAGATTTTTCTGTGTGTGTATATGTGTGATATGTGTGTGTATGTATGTATGTATGTGTATGTGTCTGTAGATGTGTTATGTATTTATATGCATGCATGCATGCGTGTATATATGTGTGTATGTGTGTGCATATATGTGTGTCTGTGTGTCATATATATGCATGTGCACATATGTGTGTCTGTATGCATGTATGTGTATGTATATTTGTGTGTTTATGTATATATGCATGTATGTATGTGTGTGATTATGTGCATGTAGGTACGCATGTGTATATATATGTGTATGTATGTATGTATGTATGTGTATGCATGTATGTATGTGGATGTTTGTATGTGTAAGTATGCATGTATATGTGAGTGTGTATGATCTTTGATCTCTTGAGGCCTTCCTTTCAAGAATGGGTTGCATTATCTGCATTCGGGGTATGTGCTTAGGATGTGTGCCCTGTGGATGATAGATTGGAACTGAGGTCAAAAGCAGACCCATTTTTCAGATAAAGAAGAGTTCAGAGAATTCCTGCCTGAGTTGCTGAGGTCACAGAGGACCAGGGGCAGGACCAGAGAGCCCTCCCATAAGCTGAGGGGGGCATCTAGGCTCTGCCATATAGGAGGCTTTGGACTTTTCGCTGGCTGTGTGACCTCAGGCTAACTTCTAACCTCTCTGAGTCCACTTCCTAGCTGCAAAGTGAATGCATGATGTCCACCTGGTGTGGCTCCTGAGACCGCATGTTCCAAAGGCCTGAAGCTAGCCTCTCTTGATGATAGCATAGTGGTAGATGATAGGCAGTCATGTCTGTGTCCTGGCCTATGCTCTGGTAGATAGGCAATCATATTTGTGTCCTGGCCTATGCTCTGGTAGATAGGCAGTCATGTCTGTGTCCTGGCCTATACTCCTCTTGGGCAGAACCCACTATACCACCAACAGGTTATTGACTTCCAAGTCAATCACTCCCTGCCCGCTACTTACCCTATGTGCATGGTGCTAACCCTAGTGTGTGTGTGAGTGTGTGTGTGTGTGTGTGTGTGTGTGTGAGAGAGAGAGAGAGAGAGAGAGAGAGAGAGAGAGAGAGAAAGAAAGAGAGAGAGACACTCTCCAGGCCTAGATGTGACCATGTTGGGAGATGACTGTGCCCTGAGTCAGGCCTCTGAGCCTGGCTTTGGTATCACTCTTCTGATTGAGGTCCCAGATGCATGGCCATAGGATAGAAGGACCTTTCCAGGCGTGCCTTTTCCAACCTCAGCTCAGTGGGTCTCTCCAGGACCAGGGCCACCATGAGATGGCTCAGGGCCTGCGGTGTAGCTGCTGTGCTTGGGGCAAGGTTACTCTTACTGCCCATCCAGGGATCCCCAGAAATACTTGATGTGTCTGGGCCACGAGCTCATTCCAACCCCTTTCCATTCACCTTCCCCTCAGATTCCCTTCTGGAGAGCCTGGACTTGCCAGAAAGAGGAGAGGAACCAGGCCTCAGAGGGCATTGGACATGAATAGCCTTCCAGGTGGCTAGAAGGGTACAGAAGGGTCTGGTCCTGGTTAGTTCTCCTGACAGAACCACAGAAGGGAGGTATCCATGCTGGCACCCTGCCTTGTAAAAATGTATCTGATTTTCTAAAGAAGGTAAACACACTTCTGAAGGCTCAAGATGTCCCGAATCCTAAAGGGACAAAGGGGCTACTCAGCCGATCTCAAAGCCCCTTCCTGCCTGCCCATCAGAGCTAATCACTCCCTCTCTTACCCTCCTGGCCTTTGCATATTCTTCTAGGATTGGCAGGTTCTGGGCCTTGTGTTAGCTTCTGTCTAAGTATTAGCTCCCCTCCCGCCCTATGTTAGCTCCTGTCCTGTGTCTTGGTCTTACTAGCTGGGTGAATGGGAGGGAGGTGCTATGTTTCTTCAATGGTGACACTGTCACTCTCCCACCTAGAACTGGACAGACAGCGTTTAGCAAGTACGTGTCTGAATGATGAAGGGGCAGAGAAGAAACTGCCTGTCCCTTAATGAGCATGGTGTGTCAGCACCCCCCTTGAGCCCCAATTAGCATGCCTAGCGTGTCAGGAGACATCATGAATACAGCTGCTTGAGAGTCAAGACCACATGCAGTGGGAATTCCAAAGTGGGATTTCTTGGAGGACTTTCTCCTTGTCCCATGAAGTGCGGGACCGAGAAAGAGCCGACTCATTAAGATCTTCACTGAAGGTACTCAGAATCAGCGAGATGTAACCTGGACCCCCACAGCAGAGCCTTCGGCTCCCAGAACTCTCAAAATGCCTTGAGAATGTAGGTAGTGCTGCCCCCCCCCACACCCACTGCAGGGCTGCTCAGAGGACTCAAGGAGAAAGATCTAAAGGTATTTGGGTTCAATTTCTTTAATAAACAGCTTGGCATGGGGAATAAGGGGCCTGGCACTATTTGCCCAAGAGCCATTTCCTTGATACTGGATCCCACTCAAAGTGGGTTAGGAGGTCATGTACACCAGTACGGATTCTGCTGACTCTGTTCCTTGGTTATCTGTGGTACCCTGAGCATCCTCAGTGTATCCTAGAGAGGTGTTCCTCCAACTTTAGGCCTTCTGCAGCCCCATCCCTGGATCTTGGGCACAGAGACCTGCCACTAGACTTCGGATGACCTTGGGGACATCCTCACACCTTCATCCCCACATGGCCTCATAGGAAATGGGCTTTAGTTAATGTCCATTTATGTATTTTTTTTAAAGTGTCTGTGTAGAGAGTCATTCTATGTAGCCCTGGCTGGAACTCCTGTGTATACCAGGATGGCTTCATATTTCCAATGATCCACCTGCATATATCAGACCTGGTTAAGTGAATGTTAAAAAAAAAGGTGTGTGTGTGAGAGAGAGAGAGAGTGTGTGTGTGTGTGTGTGTGAAGAGAGAGATCAGCAGTGGGGCATTTGCAGCTCTTGAAGAGGACTGGGATTAGATCCCAAGTACCCACATAGCAGCTCACAACGATTCATAACTCCAGGTTCCAGATGATCTGATGCCCTCTCCTGGCTCTCTTGGGATTTGCAACATGCTACACATACATACGTACATACATGAAGGCAAACACATAAACACATAAAACTTTTTTTTTTTAAATCTGAGAAGAAAAGGAAGGAGAAACTTCCCACCGCCCTCCAGACAAGAGTAAATGGACGTCTTCCAGAGCAGTGATTCTCAACCTTCCTAATGCTGTGAATCTTTCATTCAGTTCCTCATGTTGTGGTGACCCCCCCAACCATAAAATTACTTTTGTTGTTACTTCATAACTGTAATTTTGATACTATGATGAATTGTAACATAACTATATAATATGCAGGGTATCTGATATGTGATCCCCAAGGGTCACAGCCTACTAGTCCAGTACTGTATCTCTTTAGAGGGTACTTGGGTCAAACTTGGGGGTGCTTGCTGCCCTGAACTTGGCCTCCGAGGGACCCATGGCCCTGTGACTGCCTAGCATTGCCCCGTGGAGCTCCAATAAACAGTCATAGTCCTCTTCTGGCCCCACTCAGAAAGAAAGTCATAGAATTGGCTTCGCTTCCCTTCCTTGTTTTTCTACCCTATTTTAACCGAGAACTCTTAACCACAGCACAACCTGGATACAGCCTCAGCCCAGGCAGAATGACTTCCCCCATAGTCACCTCCATTGCCTTTTGGGTCAGCGACCTGGGCCATCCTGACTTCCCTAGTTCCTGTCAGCTCCTGTCTCCAGTTGCTTTCTTGTGGGGGGAACGGGAGGGGGTGTAGTCAGATGTTGCTCTATTCCTCGGCCTCAGATTGTGCCACGTTTATGGAGAGAGCTGGGGCCTTTGGTCTTGCTCCCCAGCTGGAGGGCGGGAACACACCCTACCCCATCTGTGACTTGGCCTCCTTTGGAGGAGGGATGGTAGATGTGTATGATTGGCCTGGTCTTTCAAGCATCTTTGCAGGGCTGTTTCAGGCAGATCCAGAGTGTCTGGGGTTAGCCATGTAGAGGGTTCTTCTTGCTTCTTGAGCAATCAGGATGTGGTCCTGGGTCTGCACAGCAGCTCAGTAGCCCTGGACAGCCTCACGTGCAGAAGCTGTACCCCAGCTTGGCCAGTGTACCCTGATTCCCCTCTCCCTTTCATGGAATAGGTTAAGAAGTAAGGCGTAAGGCCACTGTTTCTATCACTTGCTGTGAGCTGAGCCATAGAGACCTGAGATTTGAGTCAAGCACCTAGGCTCCAGAGTGGCCAGCATGGGGGAAGTCCAGTTGTCCCAGTAGAGGGAAGACGGTCTATAGTGGGAGCAGATACCCCACAGGAGCCAGAGCCCCAGCCTGGAGGAACAGGGGGACTTTATCAGGGAACCCATGTGTTCCTCCACGTACCCAAACCAGGTCTTGCTTTCCAGGGTCCTAAACAGCACCCACCACTGTTTTCTGAACAAGTTTCTCTAGTTTGTAAAACAACCTTTCATAGAAGAAATCCTGGGATGGGGAGGTGGCTCGGTGATGAAAGCATTTGCTACACAAGCATGAGGGTCTATGTTTGCATTCTTAGAACCCATGGGAAGCCAGGTGCTGGAGCACACGTCTGTAATCACAGCACCCCTGTGAGAGAGGCAGGAGAGTCCCCAGAACCCCAGAGTACGCGGCATCGAACAACAAGAGACTCTGCTTCAAATAAGGTAGAAATTGAGGCCCAAACTTGAGGATATCTTCCAATATCTTCAGAGCTTATGGGCACATATGATGTCCACAGGAAGATTCTTCAAAAGGAGAAATCCCTATTTTCTCCCAAATATGTGCTTATAGGACAAAATTCACACCCTTTGTACTTTGACCCTCTTTCGTGCTTTCGGGTTTTGCATAGAAAACTTCCTGCATGGCAGCCGAGCCTCTTCCTGTTCATGGAGTGGAAGAGCGGAGAGGGCTCGGACTTGGCCTCTCCTGTGCTGTAGTGCGGTGATCGGTGTAGACCTGGATCTTCCCCGGGGCAGCTGAAGACCCTGTTTTTGAAATGGGCATAAATGGGTCTGAACTCTTCAATTCACCCCCGAAAGGAAACTACAGAGTCGAGTCCTTGTGTATCTGCGGATGGAATGAGGTGCTCCCAGTCAACTTCAGGGCTGGCTTCTGCTCAGAGACAAGGTTGTGGAGGGGAAGGAAGAGCTGTAGGGACCTGCTGGGCAAGTGTGTCTGTCTTGGGAGGAGGGCTCCTCCACGTGTGATTTGGTGTGAGTCTCCCTACTGTATGATAAAAACGAACAGGCTGACTCTTGCATGTTGGTTGCTTTGGTTAGTGTTGTGAGCTTCTTTACTGCATCCGTCTGCTTGCTGGTCCCAAGGAAAGATGTTCCTGCATCACTGGCCAGAGGCATACACAGGAGGTGGGATTTTGGGGGCTAGGGAGCACAGTAGCCTTCTTGAGCTGAGCCAGCTGGGAGCAGAAATGGACTATAGGGTTCAGGGACTGTCTTCTAGAGCGTGTTTCTGGAACCCGTGTTGGGGCTGTGTGCAGAGGCCTTGCAAGAGGAAGGAGATACGTGGGAATGGTACCGTCTTTAGAGGCTGGATCTCGAAGATCCAATAGCTTGAATGCCCTGTGGGCTGCAACCATATAGTCAAGGAGAGCCGGTGCCCAGGATCCTGCCGAGAAGCATCCCATGGGGAAAATGAGACAGAGACTCCCAACTCCAAGTGGAAACGGAGTCACATCAGTGGTAGGGATGCTTCTCCATGCTCTCCACAATTATTTAATTAGTAGCAGGCGGTACAGCCTCCACACTGGGTCACAAGTGCTTCTGTAGACTGGTTGTCACTGTCCTTCCATGGACAAATTTTCTAGAGGGTTTTCAAAGTATCCCATGGGCTTGGAGAACCAGAACATATTTTCTGGTGAGACCCTCAGAACTGTCTCCCTCTATCTTCTTCCACATACTGCTTGGGCATAAGATGGCCCTCGTGATATTTCTGGGCCAGAAAGATGAGTGAGCATCCATCGGTGGAAGGTTGGGTTTGTCTCAGGCATCCATGTTGGACTCCGTGTGTCTGAGGCCTTGTGTGAGGTGGCTCTGGGTTGTGTAAGATGGGGAAGGGAGAATCACTGTAGTCCTGAAGGGGAGAGATGACAGAGGTCACAGTGTGTGCTAATGTCACTCCAGGGCCAGAGGCAACTGGGTTAGCTTCAGGATTTCCATGGATACCAAGTCACCTGCCTGGTATTCTGACCTCACTTCACAGGTCTGGGGCCGGGCAGGTGATGCCCTAAACTGCAGGAGCTGCTCCCTCGTGGTAAATGCAGCCGGAGTCGAGGGGCATGACTCTGTCTTCTGGCTGGCACCTTGTGGGGCACAGGGGGACCTCCTTAATGTACTGAGATGCCCTCTCCTCCAGCAGCCCTGGGTGCAAGAGCAAAGACTTCCTCGGGAGATAGTGGCTTCTATCCAACGCACCTCTGCTAATCAGCAGCCATCGTGGGAAAGCCGCGATGAGGGCCGAGAAGCAGTGCATTGTCTGGGTGAGATTAAAGCCCCAGGGCTGTATTGTCTGGCCAGGGGATAAATCTTCGTGCTGTCACTCAGGCACTGAATTAAATTCCCCCTTGATTCTAAAGGGGCTTATCTGTGCTGAATGGGCGGCCGCCCCACAAGGCCGAGTGGACGTCCAGGCACCTTCCAAACGGGCTCGGGAAGCAGCGGCCTTCGGGGAAGCCAAGGCCAGCAGCTGGTGAGGTCTTAGTGATCCTGGCAGAAGAGAGTGGGCTCGGTTTGAGGCTGTCCATCATCTACCAAAGTGACTCACGTGGAGGGGCTTAGAGCCGGTGGGGATATCTGCAGCAGGCACCCGGAATACAAAGCTATGCCTAAAGAAGGGCAGTGGAGGAGGGCCGTGAGACTTCACTGAGTGCTAGCCCTAGTTCAACGAGATCTGGAATTCTTTGTGTGGTGATATCAGTGTCAGGGCAAAGTTGGGAAAGGGCCCCATCCATCTTCCGCCAATCTCCCACAACCTGGTCAGACCCAGAGTGATGCAGTGATGGGTACCATCTCTGCTGGTCAGGCCCTGCCACCCTTGTCCGCACTGCATGAGAGGAAAGAAGAGTCTTCAGTAGTTTTTCCAGAACTTGGAGCAACGAGATATCTTCTAAACAGAAACTCAACTCACAGAGCAGTCAGAGGCAGAGTTGGGGAGGACCACCCTAGCTAGGCCAGAGCCTCAAAAGTCTTTTCCAATATGTCTAGGACCCATGTCACAGTCAGAGAACCCATAGTTCAGAGCATGTAGACAGTGAGTTTGGGGCACCAGGTGGTCAGCTAGCTGAAACAAGGCAGGGCCAGCAGAGAAGGCTGAAGTGTGTCTCAGCTGTCCCCTCTGTGTTCTTGAGGGAGGAGCAGATCAGCCCCCAGAATCACCAGGATGGACAAATGCCCCAAAGAGGAAACTGAGGGAGCAGAGGTTGTCCTGGAAGACACATCTGGATGTGTAGATACCCGTTAGCCTCCAACACCACCGAGTCATGACCAGCATTCAGGACCCCTCCGCCCCATGCTGGGGTTGGAGACAAACCAGATGTTGGCCTTGTGTATTCTCTGTGTAGAACTTCCCTTTGACATAGGGTTTGACACATGTGTAGAGACTTCTAGCTAAGCAAATATCTCTGATTGTCCCAAATGCTTCCAAATAGGAGACTTGGGTGGTTACTGGCCTCTGAGCACATTCAAGGTGGAGCCGGAGTTTATTGAGGATAGGAGCCAAGGGCAGAGTCCATATTGGGGCCCTGTAAGACTCTACAGCAGTGGTCCTCAACCTGTGGATCACTACCCCTTTGGGGTCAAATGACCCTTTCCCAGGGGTCACCTAAGATCATTGGAAAACACAGGTATTTCCATTATGATTCATAGCAGTAGCAGAATTACAGTTATGAAGTAGCAACAAAATAATTTTATGGTTGGGGGTCATCACAGCATGAGAAACTATCTTAAAGGGTTGTCGCATTAGGAAGGTTGAGAACCTTCTGGGGGGTCGGGAACTCTGGACTCTTGATAGTTTTAGCCTCCCCGAGGAGGAGCACAGGCCGTGACAGCTCTGTGTTTTGCATGTTCGCCTGCCTTTTCACAGAGAGCCGTGATCGAATGTGGCTAAACACACGTTCCTTTGTCATCCTCCAAGTGAAACCAAAGACATCAGTAGGATTGGGACAGAGGACATGTACTCTGAGCATCCCAGGCTGAGTGTGTCCTCTATGTGGCCTGACTTGGGACTGTGGCGAGATGATGGACGGCTCTGCCTTTCAACTTCGTGTTCATAGTTGGGCATTAACCCTTAGGGGTTTATTGTCTCAAGTCCTGAGGGATGAAGTCCAACATCCAGCTCTGACAGATGGTGTCTCCTGAGACCTGTTTGCTTGGCTTAGAGATGGTGCCTTGTGTCCTACTGTCCTGAGCACCTGTTCTTACAAAATCACTAGTCCTTGGTCATCTAAAGATCAATTTTAATGTAACCACCCACATGTAAGTAATCACCTCCTCTCCAAGTGGTCATATTCTTGGATACTGTGTGTTAAGGCTTCAACATGGGAATTTTGGGGAACACAATCCGGCCATCCCAGCTTCCCTTCCATGACCCTCGTGACTTCTGACTGCATTGTTTTGACTCTATAGCCACCTTTCTCTATAACTGCCTTAATACAACTCCCCCATCCCCCAAAAATCACTGGCAAAGGGCAGGCAGAGGCGATGTAGAATACCTGCAGGTGGGGGCCTGGGTCATCTGAGCATCCCAGGAATTGGGGTACATAGTGGGAAGAGTGAAGAAGCTCTAGTCCAACCCCCACATCTTTCCTGAAAGGATCCAACTGACTTCAAAGAGAGGCCTTCAGCCTGAAAGCGTCTGAGGAAATCAGGACTGCTTTGGAGTGCACAATTTTCCCCATTTTGCAGGGTTGATCCTTTTCAATAAGATTTCAAGGGAATAAAATCAACAGGCCCCAGGAAATTTGCATATGGCTACTTAACAGCAATTCTATGTATTTTTTTTTTTAAAGAAATAAACACATCCACAAACTTCCCCAGCCGTTGGGCGGGACTACCCTGGGAGTTAACGGTTCAAACCTTTACAATTTTTTAAAACCCAGCAGCTTTCCATAACAAAGGGCAAAATTCACAAACAAATTGCCTTCCTCCTTGCTCCTGGCCTAGTGTTGATAACACACAGTTTCTGAGGCCACCACTGAATGCTGATTCCCACAGAGGCAGGTCCCCCGAGGTCTGCAGAGAACAGCATGGCTCAGGATCTAAGTGTGTGCTACCCCAGCCACTCTTTTCAAGACTCCAGCCAACAAGTGCCATTGTAAGGACCAGGGAGGCAGCCCCGAAAGAAAGAAGGCTGGGCAGAGACATCCAGGAGCTGCTATCCTTGTTGGAAGGTGCTGGAAGGTCCTGGAAGAGACTAGAAGACAGGTAGGAGCTCACATTGTAGGTGCTCCTGTATACAACGTCCCTGGACACACAGCCCAGGAGGAGACAGGTATTAGGATAATGCAGACCTCTACAGCAGGGAGGGTCCCCAGGGGCCTGCTCCAGAGACTAAGACGATCCATGCTCAAGCTGGCTCTTAAGCAGCCCTAAGCCCATTGAGGACAAGGAAACAGGATGCCCAGTCAAGCAAAAGGGCTGAGATATACCCCTCAAAGTTCCTGTGGGCTCAGTCCTATGGAGGACACTGACTCGGAGCCCCAGCTCCTCCACTTCCTAGTCAAGCATCCCGGCTTTCACACCCCAGTGAAGCCATCTCCAGTCAGGACCCTCCTTTCCCTTCCCATGTATTCCCATCCTGTTTCTAGCTGGGCATTTCTAAGCTGCGGTCATTCCCACCAAAAGATTGTGATCTCCCCCGCCCCCGTGGACAAGGATGCTTTTCTTGTTCCTCCCAACTCCTAGCAACTCCTGGCCAGTTGTTACTCAACACATGTGCTAGACACATGGATAAAGAATAAATGCTGACCGAGATGAAAGGGTACATCTTAGAAAACATGGCCTTTGCAGATAGGGGACAGGACAAAGCAGTATTACCCAAGGAGTCCCGTTAAGAATGCCCAGGAGGTTGGGAATTTAGGGTCATTCCATAAGAGCCAACCCTCTCACAGGGAAAGGAAGTGAGTCTTCCCTAAGGGGAGGGACCTCTGCTGCCCATCAGTCTACTGAAGGACTCGACCTGGACCTTGAGGTCAAGAGCCAGCCAACCTCTTCTTGCATCCCTTTTGGTGACAGGTCCTCAAAGGTCAGGACCCTCTCACCACCAGTAGCCAGGCAGCAGACTCTCTGGAAACACAGTGGCGATCCTGGTACTTGGACCTGACCAAGTACCCTTAGACAGCCATCACTCTGGACCCCAAAGGGTTAAGGAGCAAGTGCCGGGGGCTTTGTTCAGGGGCATCCCATCAGATGTTAACCTACAGCCTGTCCCCAATCCCTTCCTTATGACTGTGATTAGTGTTGCGGGGATGAATAGGCCCTTGGATTCCTATGGTAACCTTCAGAATGCATTCCTTGGGCGGGCTCTGCCTCCAACAGTAATTACATTCCTAACTCAGGCCCAAACAGCATGCTAATTAGCTTCTCGGGAGCCTGGCTTCAGGTCCCCAAGAAAGGGGCCAGAGGAGGCCACTTCTGTTTACAACACTCTTCCCCTTCCTTCTCTTCCCCATATAGGACAGGACCCTGGGGGATGCCCAGGGCAGCAGGGTGAGTCCACAGGGAGCAACACAGCACCAAAACCTCTCCCAGTCATACCCAGTGACCCTGGAAATTACCTTGACCATGTCCTTATGGGGTGAGACTAGGGTAGGCCCCTTAAGGTTTACCCCATCTCTAACCCCCAGGAAGTTTCTGTCTGCTTGTTTTCTGATGTTAGACCCCTGGATGCCGGACCCAGGGCCAAGAAGGGGCTGGAGTAAGACCCCTCCTGCCCCAGTGAGTCTCTTTCCAAGCAATACCAGCTCCTTTCCTCACTTAGCACATTGTTGCCACCATACTGGGTAATCCAGGGGCCCAGGGTACAGAGAGCTGATCCTCTGGGGAGAGCAGCCCCAGCAGACAGAAAGCCAGGGCTTGCAACTGCTTGTGTGTTAGAGGCAGGCAATATTTGTTCAGATAAGAGCTGGGCTATTCAGATAAATTGGGACAGGGGGAGCATTCTGTCTCGGACCTGAAGAAAGGGCACAGGCTATAAAAGGCAGGAGCTGGTGTGGCAGAAAGTGGGAGAAGAGATGGAGCCTTGGCATCACTGAGAGCCTGGTACCTCCAGAACCCGATGTTGATCAACAGTGAGGGCAGGAGGGCTTGGAGGGTGAGGGTCAGAATGGAGAGTTTCTGACCTGTGTAAGGCAGACCAGCTTTGCTCCAACAGATGGGGAAGGGATGGCCTTTAGCAATGGAGGACTATGAGTCAAGTTCCATTTGTTGAGTAAACAGGTGGATCTCCTGCCAGGCCTTGGGATGCCAGGAAGGGGGACGGTCCGGGGAACTGTGGGAGGGCAGGAGACTGGAGTAGTAGGAAGGACTGGTGGGGTGTGTAGAAGATTTGCTTCTCCTCATTACTGGGCACCAGTGGACAGCCAGGATTGACACAGGAAGGGGCATGCTTGCTGAGCATCAGGGAGATGGCACTGCCCATTGCTGGTCCTCCACGGGTGGGCAGCAGGGGTATAACAGGCCATCTCTGACTCAACAGGTGCTATTTCTTGCTGGGCAGGTACAGCACCATGACTTCTTCTTCTTCTTCCTAGCTTAGCCCTCCTCACACCCCTTCAGGGTGGGGACACTGGGTGTCACTGAGTGTTACCCTCTCCTCAGGGGAGGACACGGGGGTCGTAGAGGGGCCATGGCTTCTATTGTTACTGAGAGTTGTGGAGGGACGGCCTTTGATTGTGCTGTCTGCAAGAGCCACACTGTTCCCTGGCAACTTTGCCCCTGCTGGTGTGTTGGCCTGCCGGTCTTGGGGACCAGTCTGGTAGGTTGCAGATGGCTTGGCCTGTGTGCAGCCATAGGGGCTGTGGCTCCTACCCACAGTGGCTGGGCCCCAAGGAGCCTGGACTCGTGATTCTGCACCCAGGTGGTTTAGCGTATGGGGCTTAAGGAAGGATTAGCGGGCTCAGGATCTGGAAGCCAGCGGATCCTTGGTGTCAGTCTGCACAGCTAATTCTACTGTAAATAGAGCAATCTCTTAAGTATATATCATTTAATGCTCGGCAGGGAGCCCACAGATCTCCCCGACAGCAGCCTCTTCTCAACACACCTGCTGGTTAACTTCTCTGGTCTCAGCCCATTTCCCTGTGGCCGTGTTTGTGGTGAGCCTGTGAGGGTAACACAGTAATTATGGAAAGCGTTTTGGATAGATTCTGGGCTCCTATTGTCCTTCCTGCCGGACTAACACCTTGGCACCACCTTCCCTTGTGAGGGAGACATATGATCCCTGAGAACTCTGCTGATCAAGTGTGGGTCACCTCCCCAGGGTGCCTGCCCCTGGGCTTAGGTCTTGGTTCCTTCTTCAACGCAGCCAAGATTTGGTCTCACTCAGCTAGTCATCTGCCAAGCTCCCCATGCAGTGGCCACTGCATGTCCAGCCTGGGGCTGGACTCTCTTGGGTGAGCCATGCAGGGTGTGGGTCAGCTTAAGCAGAATCTGAGGCTTCCGTCTGAGAGGGGACCAGATGGCTGGGCAGAAACCGCAGTGTGGCTGGTGACAGGACGTGGAGAATGAGCCATACCATTCCCCTGTCACGTCAAACCTGTGAGATGGGGACTCTGAGCATCCTGATATTGTGGCCTGGGAGACAGTGCCACAGCACACCTGGCACATGGGAGGCAAACACGGTAGCTCTGAGCTGTGGTCCCAGCCCAAGTTTTGATTTTCCTGTAATTAATTCTGCCGCTGTGGATCTTCGTGTTTGGTATAAGGTTGAGATCGAACTGTCTGTGAATTCATATGTGGTGTGGGGTCTAACCCAGCTGTCGGAGCGATCACCGTGTAATGACACGCATGCTGACGGGGGTGTGGACTGTGTGACGTCTGCCCCAGGAGTGGATGACGGTTCTGAGAGACCTCTGCTGTTGCTCAAAGCCTAAGTTCAGGGCAACGTAGACAGCCAGGCTCTGTCCTCACTAAAGCTACAGCGTAGCTAGCTCAGGCCTCCACTCTAAAGCGTGATGCTGCCATTATAAGACAGCTAGGGTCTGAGTCCAAGATGCCAGTCCTGTGCTTAAGCCCCGTGGGCTGAGACAATAACCCCTTGCGGCTCCAAGACAGATTCTTTCGGTCGGAAAAAAAAATGAAAACAAAGTCACGCCCGAGGCAGGTGCGTTCTGTGGACACCCAGCTAGGTAAAGGGTTAACTGGTCTCTGGTGGTGAGGCTCTTTCTCATCCTGGGAATGTTTGTCTCTGGCATTTTTGCAGACGGCTATGCTGCCAGCATCTTCAGCTGGATTAAAAGCTGCAGATCCGACTTCTGTTCATTGTTAGTATGATTTTACTGTTGGTGGAGTGGAGGCAGGTCATCCCATACCACCAAGGACACTGGCTCTGCCTTCTTCTTCCTGTGTGGCTCAGGGCAGCTTCATGAATAGACACAGAAAGGCCTCTTTCCACAGAGCTCCCAGAAATCAACTGACTTTTAATACCTGTCTGGTACTTAGTGTTTGCGGAGGCTCTACTGAGGCGTCATGTGCAGCAGGCAGGAGGAGGCATGGCTTGGGATGCACTGAACAGCCCTCAGAAAGGCCATGGATTTGGTGAGGTGGCCTTCAGTGAGCAGCCTCCGACTTGATAGGTGCAGGGTCAGGGGGAGGTTCCCTCTCATCTTTGACTGAAGATGAAACCCATCATTCTGAAATTGGGACCAACGGGCTCTCCTTGTTTCCATGGACAGGAAGCAGTCATCATTTGCCTGACGATGCTTACCTTGTTTCCTGCAAGGAGCTTCAGGAATGTGTTTTTTTGGGTTTGTTTTGTTTTGTTTTGTTTTTTTGCATGTAAAGAGGCTTCCTAGGCTGTGGCCTGCTCTCCATATGAGGGTGCCACACCTAAGCAGACTCCAGCTGGGGCATTTAGACATTCTCAGGGGCATCAAAGACACTTCCATTCCCCCAGTCAACAGTCTCTTCTTTCCCCATTGCTCTGGATGGGGAGGTGGGTACCTGCACATCTGGGAGTCCTAGGGCATATGGAGTATGGGATGAGATAGTCCATCCTCTAGGGTGTGGACGATTCTGCCCCTCTTTTGCACCCAAAGAAGGCCTCGCAAAGTTTGGGCAACCTCAGAGAACGCGGTTCATTTCATGTAGGTTGAGAGGATAGTGGCCTCCCTGGATGCTGATCTTCTGGAGCACCTAATCCCTGAGAATCTTGGGGGATGTCAGGTCACACATGAGCTATGGTACCAGTGCCCACCTGCGTCCTCTTCATCCAGCCTATGCTGGTACTGATGCAAGGTCCAGGAGGCCTCAGGAAAGTCTGCCCCCCATGCTGCCTCCAGCTGTCAGGACTCACCTGTCTGTCCTTGATCCTTAACCCAGCAAGCTTCATTTGTTTTGTTTCAGTAGTTACAGTTTCCCAAATGTTCACACGTATCAGTACAAAAGCAGTGGCTTGTTTCTGAGAGAGGTCAAGAGTAGCTTGATATGACATTCTTCCGCTGGTTGACATCTCGGATCTGGGGGTCCCTGTAGTCCTGGGTAATGCAGCCAGGGGAGCTAGAGGGTTTCTATGGGAGCTGTGGAGGAGGCATGGGGCACACACGTGGAAACAGAACATGGGTTGTGGTGTTGGAAACAGTGCTGTATTCTTGTTTTTAGGAAGGTCGGGTGTGCTAAGAGCAGGAAGCTTGAGACTGACCAAATCTGAGTAAGATGGCAGGCATGAGGGTAGTTGGTGCCCGGTTGGAACAGAGGAAAGGGCTGGGGAAAAATCAGTGGGGATGCCTGGTGGAACCCAGCGAGCACATAGAGATGATGGACTTGGAGGGGGTTTGCTGGAGTCTAGGCAGTCTTGGGAGACATCAGAGACCGTGCACTTGCAGCACCCCCTCCATTTCCACCCTTAGCTGTGCACCCAGTGGGCCAAGCTGGTCCCTGTGCCCACCCACACTCCCAGCCTGCCTGCCAAATCCCCTGAGAAGGGCAGAAAGGAGGGAACAGATTTGCCCTTTGCCACCCCCTGGGTGGGGGCAGGTCTTCATAGGCCTCTGTGTGTTCCCTGTGCTGGCGAGGGAGTGGTGGCGTGATGGGCAAGATTCTCCCTCTTTCCGAGGGCAAGGCTGTGGAGGGGAGGAATCCACACAGAGGCAGGATTCTTGTGGAAGGGCTGTGAGCCAGGCAGGGCACTGTGAGGGACCCTGGTGTGCAAGGACTGCTGTGGGAAGGGAGGAGGGGAGGGAGTATGGGAAGAGGGAGGAGGAGACACTAGGAGAGCAAGAGAAAGAGGAAGAATGGGAGGAGGGCAGTGAGAGAGGAGGAGGAGGAAAGGGAAGAGGGAAAGGAGGCAGAAGCAGCAGAAGGGGGGTAGAGGGGGAGAGGATGAGGAGGAGAGAAGCAGAAGAGAGAATAGAAAGGACGGGACAGGAGGTGGAGGGCACAAGCAAGGTGGGGGCATGGGACACATGCAGTCACAGTCTGTCAGGGGAGTGTGCACACCCCCTCAGGGCAGGGGCTTGTCCGGCTTTCAGGTACGGCCTTTTGTCTGCTGCCCCAAGCTCGCCTGTCAGCCCCGCCGTCAGAGGCCTAATCTTTTTTCTTCACGGGCTGAAAAGGCCCAGCATCCCATCAGGCGACACACTGCTGCCTATTCTGCGTCCCCGCGGAACCCAATCACTGGACAGCGTGGCTATAATTCACTCCCGGCCCGCCCTTTGAAAAGGTGGGCCGCCTCGGAGCTGCTCCCCAGCAAGATAAATCATGTACTCGGAATTAACTTCCATTGAGAGGGAGGCCAGGAAGAAAGGCCGATGGCCCAGCGCGGGCGGCGTG
Organism: Dicrostonyx torquatus; assembly: GCA_028555095.1. Taxonomy (NCBI): domain Eukaryota; kingdom Metazoa; phylum Chordata; class Mammalia; order Rodentia; family Cricetidae; genus Dicrostonyx; species Dicrostonyx torquatus. The sequence continues at coordinate 994,131 of JAQHUG010000212.1, forward strand.
GAGGACGGGCGTTGATAAATGTCAGCCCAGATAATTTGGGGGCTGTGATTAAGATCTTATCTAGGTAGGAAGTAGTAAAGACTGGCATCAAACTCCTGCCCACTTCCGTGCTTACCAACTGGCCTTCCCTGTGTATTTTGGGGTGGATTTAGATGGCAACATCACAAAGTCTTAGTGAAGGAGAAGTTGGATGGGGACCTTGGGAAGGCTGTGTCTCTCCCCTGGTGACAAAGGGTGGAGGCATAGAATAAACCTCCATCTGTCTTTGTCTCCAAGTTCCCGCTTGTAAGAAACACTTAAAATCGTACACTGAGCCCCAGTGTGTCTCAGGGACCGGCCTCCCGCCGCCCTGGCGTTTCCTTCCCTGACCTGTTTGTGATTTGGTGCTTTGAAAGTTTCTCTAGCATACAGTGTCACTAAGCCCCCTGCCCCAGCCTGTGTGTACGCACAGGCTCCGAAGGCCGTGTGCATTGTTCTTTCGCTTATAAATGCACGAGGTGAGCCGTGCTCTAGAGACGCAAAACGACGACCTTCTTTCCTAGGCCCGGCCTGGTGGACTTCTCTTGGATATTTATCTTTGCTACCACAGCGTTGGCAGCATGCAGCTCAGACTGTGGCTGTGTGAGGAGAAGAGTGCTCCAGTGGGCTGCCCCTGCCAAGACCGCTGGCCACGCTTCCCACTCCGTTCTGCACACCCACACTTCTAGAGGCAGGGCCTTCAGGCTTTTGAGGATTCCCTGCTGCTGGGCAGCTGCTAGGTCATGGAGGAATCATACTTTTATTGGCAAACCCATATGGTATCTTCAAGGTCCATAATTAGAGTCACTTTGGCCGGTCACTGGGTGCCCTGTCTTCTCTGAGCGCAAGCAGCCTGACTTCCTGGTTCTGCCATAGCCGGGAGGGAAGAGGATTGAGGAGGAAGCCTAACAAAGGAATAGCTGTGAAAACATGGCCTTCCCACCCAAGGTCCATGCCTGAAAGTGACTGGTCCTCTGCCACAGAGCTCAGGAAGGCACTGCAGTGCCCAGGGATGGCACACCGCTAGTGTGCAGTCAGTGTGTTGAGGAAGAAGCCAGGGATGGCACACGGCTACTGTGTGGTCAGTGTGTTATGGAAGAAGCTTCTTCTTAGACCAAAGCAGGCACTTAGTCCACAGCGATGGGCAGCATCCAAGGCTCACCTACTAGATGCCATGATTACGCCTGCTCTCCTTGCCTGCCAAGCTTCTGTTCCGTTATTGTTAATCCCACTGGTAACATACAGAGAAGTTTCAGGGGACAGCATGGCCCAGTTTTAAACACAAATTTGCTGCATAGGACTGAATTGTATTAAGAGAGTGGTGTCTAGGAACGCGGCCACACAGACACACCTGCGGTATAGGGTGGGTGGTCCCTTTCCAGATGCTCTCAAGACTTCCGAGTCTCACCAACCACTCAGTCACCAGACGCAGTCCCCATGTCAACTCCAGGAGGATGAGCTACAGATGCCACAGTGGGGGGCGCCGCGCAGACACAGAACTAGGACAGGGACCCCAGGTGCGCAGGGGCTCATCCCTTTGTTCCTCTGTTCCTGTGCTCACTCACTGCCAGCCCTGGTGTGGAGACGTCATGGAATCACAAGCGGTAGCTCTTGGAGTCGGATGATTTTGGGGTTTCGCCCTAGCTTTGCTGCCTCCGGATGTGTGACTTTGAGGGGACGTGCTGCGTCCAGTGACACATCACTGGACTTACTTTGTTGAGCATTCGAGGAATACTTCACTTCTCGTGAAGGCCTCATAACTCCGGAGGAGGGGTGGAGGGGCCGTGAGCATGTGGTGGCCCATTAACATCCGCCAGGGAGGACCGCGGGAAGGCTTGGGAAGTGTCGGGTAAAACAAACACGGGACTCCTGAGCAAACCCGGCAGGACAGGGAGCTTGACAAATGGTGGGACTGTGTCAGCTCTGTGCAGATCCCACTAGGGGCTTGCTGGACTTTGCACTCGGAGGATCAATACTCCATCAGGCAGGAGAGCTCCAGGCCCATGAAAGCATTTATATAGACAAAAGGGAGGCCAGTGATAGTCTGTGCACACATTGCCTGTGGCACCAGCCTCACCTGCAAGCTCACTGAAGCCACACCCTGTGGGGCCCCTGAGAGGTGGAGGGTCTCGGTATCCTCCCTAAAGTCAGGCTGACAGCTGCCCCTGGCCATGGCATTCAGGCTTGGTCTGTAGCCTACCCACAGAGGTATCCCTCATGCTGATGAGGTGCTGTTGGGGTGTTTAGGTGGCTGGTGGCAGGTTCCAGGTAATGTCTTATAAAGCTGCCTTGTCTCCTCCTCTCTGGTTTCTCTGGAGGATGAGCTACATAGGATTGAGCAGAAAACACTATGGCCTCCCGCCCTGTGCCCAGCACCTGGAGTGGCTGCGTGGGTTATACAGACCCTCAGCAGCCTGTTCATGGCCTAGTCGTGTGGTATGTATGTGTCATGTGCACATGGCAATGGTGCCATGGCCAGGGCCTCTCACATGGAGAAAGTCCTGAGAAGTCTTTAATAGGGAGGTTAAGGCTAGACCTAAGCAACGAGACCATTGGGTAGCCTACTTCAGGTCTTGGAAGCTATCTGTAGGACCACTTTTCATCCCTTATTGACAGCAGACAGCAAGGGTGGCTGGCTGGCTTATGATGCAGGGGACGGTCCCAGGTCCCAGCATGCCCCAGGCCTCTGACACTGTCCTGAATTTATGCCCTGTTGTGCATACTAAGAGTATCTTCTTGCTAAAACTGAAAACCAACATTAGTAACCTGGGTGCCCAGGATAGACACATCTAACCTTGTCCTTGCTCTTCAAGGGAACCTTACCCCCTGGCCTGGGTATGGTCATTTGGGACATGGAGGCAGGTTCTCCTGACCCCAGTTTGGCCGTACACACCACACTGCCCGTCCATCTTAGGTCTATACCCAGGCTCTGGCCATATATCAACCAGGATTTTTTTTCCCTTCAAGACAGAGTTTCTCAGTGTCACAACCCTTGCTGTCCTGAAGCTCAGCTTATAGACCAGGATGGCCCTGAACTCAGAGAGACCCACCTGCCTCTGCCTCCTGAGTACTTGGATTAAAGGTGTGCGCCACCATGCCTGGCATCAACCAGGATCTTTACAAGGTTGGTGGGGCAGGAAGGTGAGTGAGTGGCCACCCTTGTGCTACCCTGCCTCCACCCAGGTTCTGTGGGTCTACCCTGACCGATGACACAGTTTAAGGCTGTGACTCTCACTGCTGAGCCTGATACCTGTACCCTGTCCCAAGCATCCCTAGCCACCAACACGTTTCCTAGTGCGGCGAGACACTATTCACACAGTCTTTCCTCTGGCCCCTCAGGGATCACAGCTGAAGCCATTCCCAAAGTGCAGAAAGGGAGCCTGAATGTTGGATGAGGAGAGTTGGCCTCCAGCAAATTGTGGGATAAGGGGGGTACAGGCGTGGATGGCAGGCAAGCATGGTGCCCTAGCAGCATCCACTGAAGTATGGTAAGACTGAGGGTTCCTGGTGAGGGCAACATGTCTTCCACGGAGGAGCGCCTCCCCCTTTCTGCGTCTCTACTTTAAGTTTTTGGCCACGGTTTTTAGGCTAACATCCTCTGGGGTAATTCATTCCTGGTTTTTCACCTCCATGAGCTGCCCCAGGCTGGCCTGGGTTCAAGGGCACTTTAAATACAAATGTGGCAAGCGGGGGCCAGGGGCATTGGCCCCACATTCCGCTGGTATTGAGTGCGGCCTCTTTAGAGTAGGAAATCGGATTAGACCGTGCGTGAACCAGGCCAATTGAAACCAGGGGTTTGAGGGTCTATGGAGAGGTGGTTGGGAAGTGACTGGTGTGTGTGTGTGTGTGTGTGTGTGTGTGTGTGTGTAATAAACCTTTTTATTTCTGCTCTGGCATCTGCCTTATCCCAGGAAAGCCAGTGAGATCCAGAACTGGGAGGAGTCTGGAGCCTAGGTGGCCCATGCCTCCCATGTTGTCCTATGGGGCTGCCATGTTGGCTTTTGTTTTCTGTTTTCTTCTACATGAGTCCTTGAATGGACCAGACCAGAGAATGACCGAATGTCGAGTGACTCCCAGAGTCACAGACAGACATGCACATAGACATATATACAAGGCACTTCCTGCCTAGGACCCTGGAAGTCCCAGTACTCCTGATGAGTCTGAGAACTCAGAGATGACTAGAAATGGCTGAGCCAGGACCACTGCCCTGTCCTGTATCTAATTTCCAGGCTATCTATCTATAAGGATCTTAGATCCCAATTTTAATCACTGTCATAATCTTCCCTCACATACAGGAAGAGGCTCTGTGGGTCTCCATACACATGTGTACAACATAGATACTCAAGTACCATACAGACCCTTGACCCCTCCTCCTAGCTCACATTCAGAAAGGTCATGAGTGAGAACATCATAATACACGCATAAACACACAGGCACAAGAAGATGCACACATAAATAAGTGCTATACATGAACATTTCTGCACTTCCATACAGATACACATATGCAAATATACACAGACACATAGACATACACACAGACCCACATACTCATGTAGATAAATACAGACAGGTGTGCACATAGATATATATACAAGACATATGTGCATACACACAGATAAATTCAGACATACATGAGACACACAGAGGTATATACATACACATACACATAGACAAACATTCACATACAGACACATAAGTATGCACAGACACACATTCATACACATATACGTACACATGCACAGACAGATTCATACAGAGACACACATAGTTAAACACACATGACATACATATATAACACATATACATAGATACCCACAAATACAAAGCCATACACATTCAACACGTGCAGGCACAAATAGATACATACATGGACATGTACACACACATATAAACAGACACAAATACACACACACACAGAGATGAGACACATACAAATCCATCTTCCCGTGAAAGTAGACGCCCTTGAAGTTCCATTCAGACTTTCCCAGAGAGAGACTGTGGACCCAGGGGCAATTCCCCTATCTAGTATGTGGGAAAGCACTGGCCCCTTGAATTTCTCTGGGTGCCAGAGCCCCTGATCAAGCTGAGGTGAGGAGAGCATAGACTGGGGTACACTTTAGGTCTACACCCCAAATCCTATGGTTCAGGCATCTGCTATGATGCAAGAGCCAGCAAGGTGCCAGGGACACGGCTTATGCTCAGGGATGTACCCTAGATGCTCCTCTGGTGACTATATCTAGGTCCTAACAGGAAAGCCATCAGGGATGCAAAGTGTTCCACCTGAGACTGGGGAGCTTGTATGCACAGGGGTTCTGCTGGCAGGCTGTGCATGTGTGTGAGCATGTATACATGTGTGAGTGTGTGTGTACACATGTATGCATATGCAGATACATGAATAGGGCAGGCCACCTGAGATATTGAAGAGTCTCTTGATGAAGAAGGTAGCAACAACCCCTTCCTAACTTTCTGGAGCTTTTTGCCACGAGATCCAGTCAGGGTGTAGTGGAGGCCCATGGGGCTGCTGGACCTCAAGGTGGATGGTGAGGGGCTGTGCTGCAGTTTGAGGGTGTTGGGGAACAGT
>JAQHUG010000212.1:1000010-1041415 GCA_028555095.1 Dicrostonyx torquatus
CCAAGGCCCTCCCCCCTCCATCTCAGCCTAAGAAGGTGTGCATCCATATAGAATAGGTTCCCAAAAGGCCAATACATGCAGAAGAGATAGGTCCCCGTGCCATTATCATTGGCTTATCAGTCAGTCCCCATTGGCAGTCACATTCAGAGAGTCCGGTTTGGTCATATGCTCCTTCAGTCCTGGTCCAGCTGGATTTGATGAGCTCCCAATAGATCAAGCGCACTGTCTCAATTGGTGGGCCAGTCCCTTACGGTCCTGACTTCCTTGCTCATCTTCTCCCTCCTTTCTTCTGCTCTTGTGCTGCCTTCTTGTCTAGGGCTCTCGTGGCCAATTCACTGGCCTTGTGACTTCCAGTTATCTGTCCATCGACCCTCAGTCTGGTGCGGATGGCTCCCTGCTTGGCAAACCTCGCTGTTTCCTTTTCAGGAGCAGCCAACCCCTTGCCACCTCTGGACCACAGTGGGGCTCCCTTCCCAGGCACTGGTGGGGGAGAGCGTGTTGCCTGCCTTGTAGGATGTGAGCAGAGTGCTGTAGCCTGTCCCTGCACAGTGGTGGCTCTTTGTGTAGCCACACAGGTGACCTACTGTAGGCCTGGGCCTCTGGGGTCGGGTTAATTACCTCTCTCCAGACCTCTGCTTGGAAAGCCATTTTCCTGAAAGGATGTGGTGTGGGGGTGTGTTTCACAGCCTTGGCCTCCCCGACAGCCTGGCCTCTGGTGGAAGTGGGGATGAGTGTTCTCAGGGCAGTTTCTAGGACCTAGGACCTGGGGGCATCCCATTGAGAGGTTTGAATTGCTCTTCTGGTGACCAGTTCTCAGATAGGGGTCATGTGTGTGTGTGCGTATGTGTGTGTGTGCGTTTTCCGACTTGACTGAATAAGCACATTGGGTAGATAATTCTAGATGCCTGTCTGCATGAGAAAGCTGAAGCCTGAGGCCTGAGAATCCAGGAGTGTCTGCCTGTGCTACGTTTTTGCACAGTGAGATTCTTGTGGCAGATTCTCTCCTTAAGGGAAGCCAGGAGATCGGTGTCTGAAAATCCCAGCTGAAGCTGAGAGATGCCCGCCCCTGGTCATGTTGCGTTGTCTCCACTCACAGCTGACATGGCCCATTTGTGGCTTGAGAGAGAGAGTTGATAGAAACCCCTTAGGTCTCTGCAGCCCCCAGCCCCATCCCATCCCCCCACACAGCAGAAGCCACGTCTGATTAAGACAGAGGCACTCTGCCCTTGGTCCTGGGGGATTTGAGTCCTAGGGATTGCTGGTGCTGACAGGCCCAGTCCAGAATGCTGGACCTCCCTGATGAAGGCAGGTGGCAGTGATCATTTTGTTGGCCTTTGTTCCACAGGTGGCCACGGTGCTTCTGAGGGGAGGATGGGCAGTTGAGGGCCTGGCCCAGTCACTGGCTGTTATCAGTTCCGGTTTGAAATCCTAGGGATAAAGGAGATTGACGAAATCTGTGGATGTCTCCATGCTGGCCCTGTATCATGTTGTCCCATGTGTCTCTCCTTCCCTATGTCCCAGCCACCCTTCCCCTTGTGCTGGAACACTCTGGGGTTGGAGCAGGGCCTCTTTAGCCTGGTCAGGGTTACTGCCTTGTTCAGGACACCTCCAGCTGTTACAATGTGGTTGATAGATCAAGACAAGCACAGAGCAGCACGGCTTCCCTTGCTTCAAAGACCAGGTCCAGGAGCTTGGCTCAAAGACAGAAGCAAGGGGGAGCTTCTGGAGCCCTGGGGAGAGGAAGGGGCCTTGTTTATGAACCTAAGGGGATTGCTGGACACTGAAAGGCCATGCCAAGTAGGAAGTTGGTTGTTATTAGAGATTCCCAAGGGTCTGCTACCATTCCCTAAAAACCCAAGAAAGAGAGGCAGAGATAGCCAAAGAGAAGCCAGGAGTCCCCTGAAGTCTCCCATGCCTCTGCAGACCTAAGGGTAGGGTATCGTCTGTAGATTTTGTTGGAAAAGGCTGATGGAGTTGGGATAAGGGTCACCTGGGACCAGTGGGTCGGGGGGAGCCACCCCAGCCATGGTGACCAGGAGAAGGGAAGCTACCAGCCCAGAGAAAACCGTTGGAGGCTGGCTTCCTACTTCTGCCCAGAACTCCTTCTGTGTTTAGATTAGAAACAGGATATAATAAACTTGCTAACATGTCAGAATCTCGTGTTGGGACAACATAAGTGGGTGTTTTCTCCTCTTTTCTTTCTGTTGTACAGGAAAACGCTGCAATTAGTGCCGAGCTCTTAGGCAGAGCTGGGGGAAGCAGGGGAGATTGGAGGCCAGGGACAGCCTGCCCTGCAAGAAGCAGGTCTGCCTCAGGGGCAGCTGGGCCCTGTGGCGGCATGGGTTCAGCAGGTAGGGCAAAGCCTGCCTGCATAGGGCTGGTCCCTACGAACCCGTCCTCTAGCGTGGTCAGGGTAGCTGCTTCGTGTGCATCTGCCTGTGAAAGTGGTATTGTACTGGCGGGAGAGGACGGGGTTTGCTTTTTAAAGACAACTTTTATTTTAGGAGCCGTCTGCCCTGAAGGAAAGCACTGAGCTGCTGGCCCCTGGAAAGATCAACCTTGATTAAGATGAAGTGCAGCAAGAGCGGGCAGGGAGCCAGCAAACCCTGACCGGAACAACAGCCAGGGTCTGGGACTCCTGTGAGTGGAAGCCTTCAGCGGCTCCAAGGCCGCTGATCCTAGTTTCTTTCTGAAACTAGTGAGTATGGGACAAAGGGTGGCCGTAAAAAGCAAACAGACTTCCAAAGGCAGAGAAACAGATGTGAGTCTGTGCCGTGAAGGGACAGACAGACAGGTAGCCAGTTAGGGACTTCGGGGCAGGGTTGACTGGCAGCCTTGATACCCTCGAGGTTGGTGAGCTCACACCTTGGTTGCTTGTAGCCTGGCCCGGCTCTGCCAGCCATCCATCCATGCAGGACTCTCTTCACCCAGCACCCCTCCGTTCTGGGTGAACTGAGACCCCTCCCTGGAATGTGTGACCCTGGGTAGAGCTGGGAAGGAAGAGAGGCCACGTCCATGTCAGTAACCCCGTGATGTACTGAGTGACCCACCACGTGGTCTGAAAATGAACCCCACTGTAATCCCCCCAAACAAAGGCTCTTCAGTTGGGCTAGTGCACAGGCCTCAGCAGAGGCTATCGCCAGATCTTTTATATCGAATGTGCACCCGGCAGAGTATGGATCTTATTAGGGGAACCACACTGCACCATGAGCCTCTTTCCTGCTCATGGTGCCTGGGGAGGTCAGGCAGGCGAGGGCCATATTCTGGTCTAGGCACACCGAACCCTCAAGAGTGGCACCCTTGGGTCTGCCTGTCAGAAGTCTCTCTCTGCCCACCTGTCTGTCTCTCTTAATTTGATGTTGAGGAAAAAAAAATGAACAAAAAAAAAAAGAAAGGAAAAAAAGAAAAGAAAAGAAAAAACAACAGGTCTAATGATTTCTAGGCCTTTCCTGAGCTGCCTTGGGTCCCATCTTCCCTGTTTCCCAGATGCTGCAACTACATGTCCCCCTGAACAGTCCAGGGAGGCTACTGGGCTTCGGAACGCCCCAAAGTATTCCATCACAGGAAAACCATTTTCTCAGTGCGGGCAGACATCTGCTGCGAGCGGCATCCCCTCTTATGTCTTTAAGTTTTTCATAAGCCTGACGCAATGTCTTTTAAAAAAGCTCTATCCGAGAGGCCCACAGGCCACTTGAAGGTGACTGGCTCGCCCTGGGCCCCTTTGGCAGCTCTGAGCAGCAGTTGGAAGAGTGTAGGGTTTAGGCAGAATAAACAGAGCTCAAGTACCTGCAGGGAAAGAAAGGATCATTCTATGAGCGAGAAAAAGTAAGCGTTTTGATTCAACAAATACCAGGACGCGGCCCTTCCTCCAGGCTCAGGCCCCCGTGCTAAAGACAGCCCAGGAAAGGAAATCAAATTTAGAGTTTCCCTTACTGGCTAGAATTTTTAATTTAATAACAGGGGGGCGGGGAGATGCTGTTGTATCTTATTTTATTCCTACTTTGAACAGGTTGAATCTTCCTGTAGGCTCTAGGAAGGCGGCTGCCAGGGAATGAAAACCAGCCCCGGCCTTGCAAATTCAAACCAGGACTCCATGCAGGAAGAAGAGGAGAGAGGCAAAGCACCCATGTGTGGAGCTTGTGGGCCTGAGAAGTAGCAGAGGCTTGGTGCTCTGGGCAATTGGGTGCAGAGAGTCAGAAGAAAGACCCCTTATGTCTGTCATGTCCTGAAGGAGAAACCAACCTCTCCCTTGATGCCTGCTCTTCCAGAGGGTTGAGGCTGAGGCCCAGCATGGGGCAGATGCTGAGGTTGTATGTGGTGGCTAAATAACTATGGGGTGTCCTGACAGGAGGCCCCCAAGACGACAGAGCAATCCTTCTCTATTCCCTGGACCCTGGCACCACTTGACCTCAAGGTCTGAGGCCCTCAGGCAAGGGAAGCCATACTGCAGGTCAGTGTCCATGGTCAGGTTTCCAGCAGGGTTTGTGTCCCCCTCAGAACTCCCAGATCATGGCCTAATCGCTATAGGGGCCAGTCCCAGTGGAGAGGCAGTGGCTGAGGCAGTGTATCCCTGGGCATCTGCCAAGATTATAACCCCAACTGTGATATTCAGGACCACTCAGGAATGTAGGGGCCATGGGGGGGGGAGTAGTTTTCCTCAAAAGAGCAAAGAGAGCCACCTGCTGCAGTCTGGAACCCATTCTGAGTTAGGCTGTGGCCTAGCCATTGCCACTGCCCCATAGGCTCTTCCCGCGCAGAGTTCAGAACCCTGCTCCCAGGTTTGGAGGTCTTGCGTTTTCTCAGGAGGACATGGTTAAACGTGGAGGGCGTGGACAGCCCATTTGAGGACCCTGGTAAGGTCAAAAGGTCAGGGCTCTACAGCTGCCGGCTTCTAGGAGATGAGGGTCAGTCCATCTCGAGGGCTTTCTGCTTGCCTCCTAGGAGGTTGCTGCAGAGGGCCCCAAACCTTGCTGAGGTAGTTAGACCACTGAGTTTTAAGCTGTCGTCAAAGCTACTTCAGGCAGGTCACGATGTGGGCTCTGTTGACTTGGGGGAAAGAATGAGGCGGGGTCTCTGGGATGCTACCTAGTCTACTGTGGAAGGTTACTGTCTGGAAGTTCACCTGCACCTTCCTCTGTACAGATGATGGCCTGGCCTGAGGTATTCCCACTCTCTCCCGTCTCCACAGGTTACTGGAGGAGCCAGGCTAAACTGAGGCTCCACAAGTTACTGGAGGAGCCAGGCTAAACTGAGGCGTAGCTTGGGGACTGTAGCTTTAGTAGACAATCTCAATCTCGTTTCTTTTGAGCGCCAAATAGCCTCTATCTCACCCATGGTCAGACTGGGTTGGTCAGTGGTTTCCACCAGGGCCTCTTGCCTTGTAGCCATCTGGTAAGGAAGAGTGTATAGTAACTGCCCACTGATTTCCAGGCCTGTTCACTTAAACAGCTCCAGCCATGCTGCCAGGACCCTGGAGGGCAGGAGCCGCGAGGACCATGGACAGACAAGTCTGAGCCTATGTCCACACCCTGCCTGGTAGCTATCTCATGTCACACCTCTTGGCTTGGGAGTGCTTGCAGTGTGTGTGTGTGGTGGGGGTTATCAACACTTTTTTAATACATTTTTATTGATATTTATTGAGCTCTACATTTTTCTCTGCTCCCCTTCCTGTCACTCCCCTCCCCCTTCAATCCTCCCCCAAGGTCCTCATGCTCCCAATTTACTCAGGAGATCTTGTCTTTTTATACTTTCTACTTCCCATGTAGATTAGATCTATGTAAGTCTCTCTTAGTGTCTGCATTGTTGTCTAAGTTCTCTGGGATTGTGGTTTGTAGGCTGGCTTTCTTTGCTTTATGTTTAAAAACCACCTATGAGTGAGTACATGTGACAACTGTCTTTCTGTGTCTGGGTTACCTCACTCAAAATAATATTTTCTAGCTCCATCCATTTTCCTGCAAAATTCAAGCTGTCATTATTTTTTTCTGCTGTGTAGTACTCCATTGTGTAAATGTACCACAATTTCTTTATTCATTCTTCGGTCGAGGGACATTTAAGTTGTTTCCAGGCTCTGGCCATGACAAACAATGCTGCTATGAACATAGTTGAGCACATGTCCTTGTGGCACGATTGAGCATCCTTTGGATATATACCCAAAAGTGGTATTACTGGGTCTTGAGAAAGGTTGTTTCCTAATTTTCTGAGAAATCGCCACACTGACATCTAAAGGTGTTTTACCAGCTTGCATTCCCACCAGCAATGCAGAAGTGTTCCCTTTTCCCCACACCCTCTCCAGCATAAGTTGTCCTCAGTGTTTTTAATCTTGGCCATTCTTACAGGTGTGAGATGGAATCTCAGAGTTGTTTTGATTTGCATTTCTCTGATGACTAAGGATGTTATCAACACTTTTAAGGTTGAGTTTTGGTGTCGTTGAACATGTGCCCTGCTTGAGCCCCCTTCCTCTCCAACTGGACCAGCCCCATGGAGAAGAGGGACTTAGGAAGAATTCAAGAGGTGCCGCCTGTGGGAGGCAGTGACAGTCTGGCCGGTGGTGGCACAGCGTCCAGCGCTCAGACGTCTGCTGGCCCAACTCTCCACAGTCCAGACCCATCAGTTCTCTGGGTTTCTGTGCCTCTGGAAAACCTGCCCACCTGACCCAGGCAAGCACAGCTCTCTTGGATTTCTCTTTGCCTGATAACGTTTTTGGCTTGCTAAGGTTGGTCAGTGCCAAGGGCAGCGGAGTCCCCTGGTGAGCACCATTGGCAGCCATACCTCATGGCGAAGGCCTGTGTTTCTGCTGTTCTCAGATCACTGCACCATCCAGACCTGAACCAGTGCCTCGGTGCAGCCCAGACTTGTGGGCATCACCACGGATAGAAGGAAAGGGCTGTTCCAGGAAGAAGCAGCCTTCTGTTCCTCCCCCCAGTCCTGTCCTTGCTGTCACCTTCAGATCATGCAGGGTAAACTGAGGCATGGGAACTTGCTCAGTGCCACTAGATTGCTGCTGAGTCCTTAAAGGACAGAGTAGCCACTAGGCCGAACTCTGAACATGTAGGGGTTTGCGTGGCTGGTGTTGGTCCAGGATCCAGAGGAATGTGAGTCTAGGGCAGGCACAGCTCCGCCAGAGCTGGCTGCTTTAGAAGGAGTAACAAGAGAGTCTTTTCCCTTGGAGCTTGGCCACCGCTTGCTACCAAAGTGGACCGTGTCATTTGTAACCTGCTTGGTCCACTTGAGGGGTTGCTGACCCTACGGTGCCAGCCCCCACCCCCAGAGCACAGTGCAGTACAGGACGGGCAAGGCGCAGGGCCAATGGGACTAGGTCCCCGTGCAGCCCTGATTCATTAAGGGCTCCAATCCTTTGTGGGCCCCGAGCTCAGGGACTGTTGCTGTCAGGCAAGCTGTTATGGGCATAATGACAGGGGCATTAGAGGCCGGGAGCAATTAACAGGCTGCTTAATTAGCAGGAGGAACTAGAGTGTGAGTGGCTGATGTTCCCGTAAAGCCTCGCCGAGCTGGGCAGTTATCTGATTATGCATTGATCGCCAGGCGGACCTCGTCCTTAGGTAATCGTCTCTCGTCTTGCAATCTGTGAATATATAATAAACATTCCACATTCAACTGTCTCAATCAGCAAAGGGAGAAAGGGGCCATTGTGGGCCCGGGCGCCGCTGGCCTCTCTTCCTGGCCTAGCGGGTCCCTGTGGTTCTCACTACCTCAGAGCTCATCTAGCCTGGGAAAATATCTGCCTGTCTCATGGTGTCCCGAAACTCAAGCTCCTGCCCTGCCAGTTCCTCCCTCCCTGTGCTTGGGGTTGAACAGACCCATTTTTCAGATAGGTACAATGAGGCCTGGAGGGGGTTGATGAAGATGACATTGTGAGTAATCACCCAGGTTACCATAGGCTGGCAACCTCTCTCTGACTAGGTGCTCAGATGACATGTTTGTGGATCCTCCGGGATACAGCCTAGAGGTCACCTGGAAGTTCTTCCAGCATCACAGGGTGCCATGAAAACCCAGGGGCTGTATGCTCAGTATCGGGTTGCATACTCCATCCCCATGCTCAGACAGGCATTGCTTCCTGGGCTCCCATGAGCACTTTTTAGAGGCAGGAGAAAGTGAGGCAGGATTCAGGCCTGGCAGTGGCTCCAGCTGAGCCGGGAACATAAATGAGCCCATAGGCAAAGCAGAGGGAGGTTTTGCTGAGGGGACCAGCATCCTGTAAGGATCTAGAGACAGGAAAATGCAGGGAAGACTTCAGATTTGGGCATGAGCACTGAGGTGCGAGATCAGCCCTTGCTGTTTCTGTCATACATTCTGCAAGCTTCAGGGTTGGGGGCCTGTTTCCCCATTTTCAGTCAGAAGGTCCCAGGCCTGACCATGAAGCCCCGTGTGGTACCTAGGAGCCTAGTAGGACTGCCTGTCCATCTTGAACGCATTTGCTGAGTTCCCTCTCTCATGCCAGGCTCAGCCAGGCCTGGACAGAGTTGGAGTCTGGTGGTAGAAACTCAGTGTCGATGGTGGTTTTAAATGTGTGTGTGTGTGTGTGTGTGTGTGTGTGTGTGTGTGTGTGTGTGGAGAGAGAGAGAGAGAGAGAGAGAGAGAGAGAGAGACCAAGACCCAGACGGTCTCTTGTTTTGCAAAACTAAAATAGATTTCAGCACTGTGCTTTTTAAAGACAAATCTTTGCACTCTTTTGCGATCCTCGCTTGACCTCTCCGGGTTCCTGGCAAGGAGAGCCTGCTACGATTTGGCACCAACTTGTTCCAAATGCATAACAGGGGTGCACGCACTTTGCCAAAAGCTGATATATGTTGGTTTCTTGAACTTTGCTTTTCTTGTTTGCTACATCTGATATCATCTTACCCAGACGATGCCCCTGTGAGATAGGCCCCCACCCCTCAACTCAGTGGGTGCAGCCAACGTATTTCATTTTGTTGCTCGCACGATCCATGCGTCTGGGGAGAAAGGAAACCGGTTGCCTGTGCGACCCAACCCTGGCTTCCCCGGGCACTTGGGGAGTCTTTATCAAGCTCAAATGATTAGACCTGGTTTCTGGTTTCATTTTGGAAGACTGGCTGCTGAGCAGATCCCTTCGGCCTATAAAAGGATCCAGATGCTAGGAGCCCCTGAGCTGGGACAGTAGGCCGGGGGTCAGCAGGCCACTCTCGGCTATGTCCACACCCTGTGCGGAGGTTGCATCTACTTCTCCGAGCAGGAGGCAAGCTTTCCCATGAGAGCGAGAAGGTCAAAGGGTCCCTGTGGATGTAGAACACTCTGAGATGCCATGGAACAGTGGGGCAGAGGGTAGCATGGAACCATACCCGATGCCTGTGGGCTTCAGCTTCCTGTTGAAGGGCCTGAGTACCTAGAGTGGAGAGGTTGGTGTGAGGCCCCCAGGGAGGGCTCTTAGCCAAGGGGTTCGGGTTCTGTGTTTGACCCTTATCAATTCTGGGACCTCTACATGAGTAGCTAGTTCCTGAGAAAAGGGCCACTGCCCTTCCTTCCACAGAAGGAATGAAGCCTTAGGGTCAGCTGTGCCACAGAAGGAGTTAGCCTAAATTCTGAGTGGCTGAAAATGAAAATGAGGTCTGTCCCCCGACACAGTCTGCATCACGGTGACTACTGAGCCGTGGTGGAAAGAAAACAGAGAGCAGACAGTCCGACAGATCGAGGACAGTCTGAGAGTCTGTCCCCGAGACTTGGTGGCCTTCACAGACTTTCGCTCCCTATCTCAGCCCAAGTCAAGTGGAGGCTAAACTATTACAGGTCACTCCTGTGCCATTCTCCTAGTCACGGTGTCCCTTGAGTGACCGTGGACAGTAAAGACATTGAAATAGTCCAAGGCCCAGCACTCTATGTCTCTCTGTGATGGTGAATTTTATTCTGTGCTAGAAAGTGCTTGGCCTGGGACTTGAGAGTGGAGCGGAGACTTCAGGTTAGGGACCTAAAATGCAGTCAGCTTGTGGTTTGATGGGGGCGGGGAGGGGGAAGCAGTATAGGGAAACACACTCCATGAGCTGGATGAGTCCAGAATGCTTCGAACGTTTTGTATTAGATTTGGGGAGTGGTCGGGCCAGCAGCATGGTGTCCTCACGGTGCGGCCCGTTCATACAGGGCTGCGTAGTAGGCTCTTCTCCTTCTCCATACCTAAAAGGCCTGGCTCGGAGGCTCTTACCCTTTGCCGCCTCCTCTCGGCAGCCCTCCAGCTTTGCACACTGTCTCTGCACCCCTGCTCCTCCTATCCCCCAGCTCCCAGCTCAGGAGGCTCCAAACAGTCCCCACCACTGTTGTAGGTGTGTGGTGGTCAGGGCATGGGTGGAGGCTGAGTCTGTTGGGATGCCTGGCTGGCGACCTGCCTGGTGGGGTGGAGAGTCTTCTGTTGCTGCGCCAGCCCCTAGAGGACAGTTTTGTTTCCTCTCTCTTGCTGTTGCGGCCCATGGCATTGTTGAGCTGCTATTTCTGGGTGATTGTGGCACTGGCTATCCCTGCATGAATCCATGGATGTGGTGGTTTTTTGTTTTTTTTTTCATTATGAGATAACAGGTTCTTATTCTACATAGAAATAAATAAATAAAAATACATGTGAGAAGGAAGCCATGGCCCCAGGAACTGGAGGTCCCACCCTACTCCATGTGGAATTAGTGCCAGCGGAGGGTCACGGTCATTGTATGCACCAAAGACTTTATGAACCTTAAGGGGCCACTAGCCTTTCTAGGCAGCAGGGCTCAGAGGACAGGTCCTCACCTGCTAGCTGGAGAATAGACTACTAGAGAATTCAGGAGGGAGGAGAGACGATCACCGTGGGCCACAAATTTCTGTATCTTTGAAGAAAAGAGTTAAGGCCTTAAGTCTCAGTGACATATTAGAATGGACCTTGCAGGTCACTGGCTACATGCCCAATAACCCAGGGTTTTGGGGTCCCAGAGTCTTGGGGGCAGGTACCAATGAGGCTGCTAATCTCAGTGAAAAGCTCACAGCCCCCTTTGTCCTTGTCCTAACTCTGGCCTGGATATTCCCAAGGCTCTGTGTGTCCCCAGCAGGAAGTTATATGGGCTTTGGGATCGCAACCTGCAGTGAGGCCTTATTGGTTAGGGTCCTGAGGAAGAGGGGCAGCTGAGGCCACAAGGAACCAGTGCACACTCTCCATGTCTCTCGCTCTAAGGTGGCCTCTGCAAGCTGGCCCTAGCATCACAGCAGTGGTAAGGCTCTAGTTGGGGTGCATAGTGGGGAGCATTGAGCTGGCATCGAAGGCCCTCCACTGTGGTGCTACCCCTCCTCACTGTCTAATATATACTGGAGATTTGGGGGTGAGAAAAATGTTCCATTCACTCACCCTCTGCCTCCCTGCCTTCCAGGGGACCTTTGCCTCTGTTTCCTAAGTCTCAGGAGTCCATTGATGACCTCACCTCTGTTAGGTTGAGTGAGGCCATCTTCCCTGTTTACCTTTTCATCTTGTGATATGC
Source organism: Dicrostonyx torquatus (assembly GCA_028555095.1). Classification (NCBI taxonomy): domain Eukaryota; kingdom Metazoa; phylum Chordata; class Mammalia; order Rodentia; family Cricetidae; genus Dicrostonyx; species Dicrostonyx torquatus. Next base: position 1,011,470 of record JAQHUG010000212.1, read on the forward strand.
CTGTGTCTGGTGAGGAGGACAGACACCCCCTCTTCTGTCTTCATCTTTGGTGGCTATGCCGTCTGTGGAGGTGACGTCCTCCACATTTCCACATCTCCGTGCCAGTTTTTTTTCTGTCTTTTCTGGACTCTTTGTTTTGGTCCAGTGAGGGGACCAGTCATTCCTATATCTTGCAAGACTCTACTGACCGGGCCGTTCTCTTCCAGGGCACGCGGCTGTGTGCGGCTCGCTCCGCTGCTCCTGCCTGCCACAGCCCAGCGTTTTCTATTATTTCTGCCTGCACCGTGTTTTTGTCTTTGCTCTCCTGACCAGACACCCCAAACACGCGGAAAGGCAAGGTTCCATTTCTGCTTTTGTTGCCACCTTGCCGTTTCCCCCTTTGAGGAAAACTTGAAAGTCATTTTTCTTCCCCAAGTTTAAAGGAAAAAACCAAACGTTGTTTTATTCCCCTCATGATATTTTCACATTGCTAGATTAAATGGAGACTGGACGCATCATTGTTTCTTTATTCTTCCGTGGAGGAATGTGACATTTCTCACTTTTTAGTCGTCGCTGAAATGAAAATAATTTAAACCCTTATCTCCCTCAACATGAACCCTTGTGATGCAAGGATTAATTTAATGAGACAGCTCCAGAAACAGTAAGCAAATATTCCCGCACCCCTGGAGAAGGAGAGGCTCCCATACTGGTCTCTGCTTAGTCCCTGGTAATAGGAGATGTTCCCACTGTAGGTATGGGTGGGACCTGCCCAGCTCATGCAGCCTAGGGCTCCCAACTCTGCAAACCTCACAGGGAAGCTGCTGCCCTGTCCTGAGGGATGGGATGGCTTCTTCCTGGAGCTCTTCCCAGTCCCTCAGGCTTTCAGCGGGCTCTCCCTTCATCCCCTCCCCTCCAGACCTATGGCCCAGATAAGCTGGTAAGTTAGCCCATAATACTTAAAATGCTAGTCCATTTAATATGTAAACAATGACAATTTTTTCAAAGGGTTTAGGATTTAAATTAGTTTTTTTTTAAAAAAAAAAAACCAATTACTGCCATTTAATTCAGAGGAGAGCCTTCTTTACATGCTAATTATATAGTTGGAAAATGAGCAATCAAGGGCACAATGGGGCATCAAGGGCCCTTTTTAAAGATTTAAACTTATTTATCTGAGTTTAGGGTTTAGAGCCTGCACTCTGGTCTCCGTAGTGTAGGCAGACAGGATGCTGGGGTGCAAAGGGTCCATTTCAGGACGCACGTGCACACCCTGGTACATGCCCAGGATGAAGGGGAAGGTGGTGATCCACAGCAGTCATGGCCTGACTAGTTTCGTTCTGGGCTGAGGAGGGGAAGCTGCTAAACAGAAAGGAGATAGGAGCCTGGTTGGAGCAGTGCCTTAGCCCCTTGAGGGCAGTCCTAGAACACAGAGATTTTTAGAACATTCCAGAACGCCCCCATAACATTCTAGAATCCCATAGAACGTTCTAGAATCCCGTAGAACATTCTAGAACTTCCCAGAGGACTATGCTATGCGCATTCCACCAACTAGTCAAACTTCAGGGGCAGGCTTTACCATTGCAGACCCTGAAGGCTCAGCAAAGGTGGCAGGTGTATCTTTAGTCTGCTCCAAATGTCCCTCCTGTCTGCTCCGCCGTCCTTCCTCTGACTTCACTCTCCATAGATCTGGTGCCTATGAGATTTAGATGAGTCTAGAGCTGTGTAATTCGCTCTGGTGTCTGGAGACATCAATGCTCCTGCTTCCTGACAGAGAGTAGTTGGTTCATTTAAAATGGAATCATTTTGACTTCCTTGGTCCAGCCTCCCTTGAGCATACCCACACGGAAATCTGTGTGCGGGTACGGGGGAAACAGAGACAAAGGCCTAGAATCCAAGAAGCTTGGCAGGGTAGCCCAGCCAAGTGCACATTCAGGATCCTAGTTGCTGGTAACCATTTCCTACTGTGCAGGAAATGGGCCTGTAACTGATGCTTCACTGTGCTAACTGTGCAGGACCCTATGTGTGGACAGGAAACACTGCAGTCTGTAGGGTGTCAGTGCAGGGCCTCGTGTTTGGCTAGAAGCTTGAGTAGGTGGGTGATCTTGGGCCTAGAGTACCACTCAGTGAAGGCTGTCCACTTGCCTAGCAGTCCCATGGGGACTTTGACTCACAAGGCCCCTGCAAGCCCTAAGCCATTGTGTTAAGCCCCATCTGATTTCTCTCCGTTTCCCATAGAGGCTGACACCTCATGGAGATCATTCAGCTAGGGGTGACAAAGCCAACTGGATCCAATTTATGAACTTCCTACCTGTGGAAGAGGGGCTCTCAAGAGGGAAGAGGGTGTGCTGCCTGCCAGCCGCTGAAGATGTGGGACCAATGGCCTCCTGTAGAAGTCCCTTCTTTCCCCCAGGAAGCTGGACTTACCACCTTGATGGGAAAGCCATCACCCTGTTTGAGGGCATCCCCAAAGGCCAGTCATATCAGAAGGAGGGCAGCCACCGTCTTGGTTCTAACTACAGCTAGAACCTGGGTCCTGGGGGAACCCAGGTCCCTGCCTCTTGAGAGTGGACACGGAATGGGAGAAGAAACTGTTCTTGGGTCCCTGGCAGATAAGAAACACACAGAAAAGTCTAGAGTGGAACTAGGCCTGCCTGGGGAAGAGAATACTAGTCTAGAAAAATTCATGGCTAAGGCAGCCATCTTAGTTCCTGAAGACAAAGAGTTAGCCAGACAAGGCAGGGCGTGCAAGGCGGCAGGCATGGCGTGCTGGCAGGAGTGTTGAACTAGGAAGATGGCTCTCCACGGGCAACACCCAGGGGAGGAAACACTTGTCCTGTGGAACCTGCCTTTCTGCCTAGAGAAGCCAGGGTCCGCTGCAAGGCCAACCATGGGGATGTGTGAGGTCTGTGGGACCTGCCTCCCTTGGACGGGGAACGGGAATCAGAACTATGAAAGCAGCTGAGAGAGTTTACAAACAGGGCCTGAAGGACCTGAACCTCATTGATTTGGTGACATCAGTCTGGGCACCGACAGTGTTAGAGGAAGTGAAGATTAAGAGTAACACGGTCAGACAACTTACTTTTCTTTTCCAAGACATTAGCTGGTCAAAAATGAGAAAAATGTCCTTAAGCCGAGTTGAGGCAGAGGCGGGAACAGGCTACCTTTTGTTCTCCTAAGGTCTGACCACTGAGCCTGCGTGGGGGTACCCGGGACCCACTTCTCTGAGAGCCATCAGAGGGGATCGCCTCAAATTAGCCAAGGATTAGGCCACCAAGCTGCTGGTGTGACCTGAAGTCACCGACCGACCACCCACAGGCCAGGGCCTGGGAGTCCAGTGTCCACATGTCAGCTACCAGCTGGGTCAGGGGTGACTGGAAGAAAGGACACCTTCCCTACATTACTGGGTCATCTGTCTACTGGAGGGGCTGCAGAAATCGTTCCCAAACCAGCAGAGAGGCTCCGAGGAACTCCAGCTGGGCACGAGGGCCCAGTGGGTCCTGGAAGGGTGGACTGAGGGAGGCCTTTCCCCTCCGCACCCAGCTCTTCCTGTCTGGCAGACACCGTCCAGGGACCTGACATTTTCTCAAGGAAAGAAAACACATGGTCCCACATTTCTTATCTGAGGGCAAACAATGAGATTGCGCCGTCCTGGGAGGGGGCTCACAGAAATTCAATGTACCGAGAGCTTCAGTAGTCACTGCCAAGGTTAGGAACTGACCCTGCCCCTCAGAGCAGCCCTAGTGCCCTTGGCCCCGGCACAGCCTCCCTCTCTGCTGAGGCAGGTGACACGCCAGCTGTGAGCCCAGGTAACCTGAGCCCGCCTGACTCAATGCACCCTGCCATGGCAATGACAATTAAGGGTCTCTTCACCCAGCCTCCAAGTGTAGGCATTGTAGGCCCTGCACACCCTCCCAGGGCTTAGCCATAATTACAGGGTCGGGTTACCCGGGAAACAGGTATTTGTGCCGTTCAGTGCAAACTTCCCCCAAGCTGGACATAGCCATCCCTGCCCCCCCTTCTATGCCCTTTTGTCTCTGGGCTGGGTCTTCTTGTGCCCTCTCTGAGATTACTCCTCGGTATCCCCCAGACCCAGAATGGGGTCCTTGGGTCTGGACAGTGCCCTGCTGGGGAACGAGATGTGGGCAGTAGAAACCAAAGATTCCCTTCTGTTTCCCCAGCACCTGAGACAGAAAGGCCAGGTGCGGGATAGCTAGTGTGTCATTGTGTGCCCACATTGTCCAGGAGGCACAGGACACTCAATGGGTGGGGCCGAGGCACAGGACCTGCCTCCCAAGAGGAAGGGGGTCCTTAAATGGCGTACTGTGGGGCTCCCAACCCCAAATCTTCTTCCTGCTTTACCCAGCAGAGGGGTAGTGCTGAGGCCAACAGGTGTGAACGCCCTATGGTTCCTGCACTGCCTGCAGCCATCTCAGCTGAGGACACCCAGTGCAAGGGAGGGTGGCATAGGCATGGGCCCTGCACGGTGAAATGTCTCTCATATACAGAATAAGGAGGGGAGATGAAGTGGTGGTCCAGGGGGAAAGGTGTAGTCTTGGAAGTGGCTAAGCTGGCATGTGAACCCAGGTCCAGCCACATCCAGGACCCTCGCTGATCACATGACACTCTACATGGAGTTACACAGCAGAGAAGAACTGGCCTTTGAGTGCACAGTAAATTCCCCCCTAGTCTCTGTGCCCACAGGGGTCAGTGGGTAGCTGTGAAGGCCTCTAAGGGGATATAATTTCCAGGACTGAAAAAGGGTCATCTTTAGAATCCCTAAGCTCTGCCTGCTATGGACAGAGAAAGGGGTTCCGGAGCTGTTCCCAAATGACACCCCACCTTTGGGCTTCTTACAGGCTCAACTTTGCTCTTAAGATGACTGACACCCCCCCCAGCACACAAGCCCCCTCCTGGTACTGCAATCAGTGTTCACTTGTCACTAGTCACATGCTGGGTGATTGGGCAATCCTAGGCTCAGGGATGCTGGGAGCTGACCTGGCTGCAGACCCCTGCTGATCCAAGGCACTAGCCGTAGTGCCAGGCCGTAAGTGGTAGCCATTTCTCCCACTGTCCCTGTCTGGGAGGAGCTTGTCCAGAGGGCAGCTACAGCCTCAAGTGGCTTACTGACCCCTGCAAGGTGGCCCTCAGACAAATGGGGTGACAGAGAACAGTGGGAGGAGGCTTATCCCATTTTACAGATGGTGAAACAGAATCAGAGAGAGGCAGTATGGGAAGCAGGAATCCTGCTCCAGCCTGGGCTCAAGGTATGGGTGAACCTGTCTCCAAGGTGTCCTTCCCAGCCTAAGTGTTCAGGGGATCTAGAGCAGGGGCATGGCTCTTCTCTTTCTGACCCGACTACTTCCCAACTGGAGTGAGCATATGAGGTTTGTTACAAGGTGCAGATTTTGACTCCAGCTAGGCAGTCCGAGCCAGGAATGCAGGCTATATGGCTTCTTCCTGCAAAGCCTCGTGTGTATGAAGAAGGATGTTCTAGGAACAGTGGTGGCTTCCAGTGAGGCCAACAACATATGGCCCGATCTGGATCCAGGGCCAGTGACAGCCAGAGGCTGGAGTCAGTCAAATCAAGAGGAGTTATCTAGAGAATCACCTTTGGGGGGTGGGCAGCCTGGTGTGCATGGTGGGGGGGGGTCAAGGCAGGTGTGGAAGAAAAGCTTCCTCCTCACACTCCCCCCACAATTGGTATGCTTAACCCTCCCCAGATCTGGCTCACCCCCCAACACACGCCAGGTATGGCTTCCCACAGGAGTTATGGAAGTTTTGCTAACTAGAATATCTGTTTCTCGGCTCCTTCTTGGCCATCCTAGAGGGCTGGCTGTCTAAATGCTCCAAAACAGGATACAGGCTTCAGACACCCCTCCTTTTCCTGTGCTGAGATGCCCCAGCACTCCTTAGGTACCAGTTCGAAAGTGGCTGTCCATCCCTGGGCTATGTGATCGAGGTGCATGTACCGAGCTAACCAGGCAGCAAGGAGCCTGCCAAGATTCCGGGTCCCTCTTACGGAGGGATTCTGCATGGGAGATGCAATTCCATTCACATTGCCCATAGCCATGGGTTGTTTTTGTTGTTGGCAATGGAAAGGACTCAACTCTTTTTTTTTTCCCCCAAATAATCTTTTGTGTCTTTTGCCATTTCTTACTGCCACTCCCATTCATGTCCTCAACAATCTTGGAACATTGTGTTAAAAACTGAGTCCATATCTAACCCATTGAAATGACGGGCTTCACTGTAATAAAAGGCAGGGGAATCATGTCTGTCGGGCACCAAAGCTCTCTTCTGTCCTCTTTGCAAACAAAACCCACCAATTATATACAAAGCAGAGGTCCTGGGTCTTAAAGGGACAGGTCTCTGTGGCTGACTGAGGCTGATACTAGTTCTGGGTTTCAGAACTGGTTGGGGTGCCTGCACCCACATTCTGAAGTTTTATTTCACACGCTCATGAAGGGAGCATGCTTACCTCCCAGCATAGGGTAAACACCCCACTCTCGTGTCTATAAAAGAGACATGGGGAGGGGGGCTGGCAAGCCACAGACCTGTGCACTGTGGGGAGCGAAGGACACGAACCTAGAAACTTCTATATAATTCCCGAAGGCCTTCTTGCCCTGGCCCTATGGGTAGCAAGGACCAGGCATTTTGGCTGTGCTTGGGTGACTTCCTGGGTAGTCAGTCGCTAGGTTAGTTTTGTGTCAGAAGGTTTTGAAGGTTGAGCAGGGCACGCCTGCCACAGGTTGGTTGGCAGATTTGTAATTCATTGACCTCATTGCTGTTTCTGGGTGCTTCCGCGAGGAGGGTGCAAGGCGAGGGTCTCTCCCTTCCCCTGCTCTCACTTCTCCCTCGGCCGGTTTTCCTGCGTCGTGGGCATTCAGCTTAGCGCTTTGGGATCAGAAACCAGGGCAGCTGTCGGAGGAGGCTTTGGAGCCCGGAGTTTAGAGATTCCAGCCTGATTTGCCCTTGTAGATTAGCTAACGCACAACCAACTTTGCAGCTTGTTGGTTTTGTTACAGGGGAGGTTGGGCATGGTGGGCTGCATGGTAATGGGACAGACGCCTCAGCCTGATGGCCACCGTGTTCTATTATGGAGCGTTCTCCTGCCCGGGAGCCAAGCCAGTCAGAAATGTGGTACTTAGTAATTCTGGCCTCTTCCAGAACACACCTCTCCCAGGAGACCCACGGTTTGCATGAAGATCTGTGCAAGGAGCAGGGCTACAGGCTGCTTTCCATGACCCTGGGGTGCAGAGACCCATGTTTAAATAATGAATCACGTGCCCCTTTGCCCAAAGCGGGCAGCAGATTGATGGCGGCGTCTTACTTTTGTGTACGCTGATCCCCTAGCTGGTAGAGCCAGCCGGACGGAGCCGCCAGTAGGAGCAGAACTGGTAGGGGCTGCAGACCCCTCTACCCTGCGTCCCTCTGGGGCCAGCTCACTGCAGCTATTGGTGCTGTGGGGGCTAACACTGCACTGTTACTGGTGACTCTCGTGGCCCGGACACTCCTTTCCTAGACTGGGGATTAGTCCTTCCCTCTGTTCAGACTATCAGAGCCAGGGGGCCCGCAAGCACAATCCCTCAGAATTGAATGAGCCTTAACCTACTCCTAGGAGCTGCTCCCTCCCAGGGGAAAAGTTCCTGGTTGAGTGTGGTCTGTCTGGGCTGGGGTAAATAGAGGAGGACATAGACTCTCGTTTCCTGTCTCAGAGCTGACCCTCCTCTGGCCTGAGGATTGTGCTCCCTGACCTTGAGCCTGACAGACCACTTTTAATCATGGCTGTTGGTCAAACAGGTCACCTCTGAGTTGCTGTCACTGGCCAGCTACAAATCTCCCTCCAAGAATGGTCTGTTGGAGTCTGGCTTAAACAAAATTGTCAATGAGATGGGCATTTTAAATCAGCGAGTTAGGGACTCAAAGACCCCAAGAGGGAATTATTATTATTATTATTATTTCAAACCCTCTATGGGCTTGGAGCACCCTGGCGGGTGCAGTCTCCGGATGGCCACACTTACTATATATCTTTGTTCAGGGACCTGGTTTTTATTAAATTTAATTGCTTCCTTTTCTGGCCTTAAATCAAGGGTGGCCTCAAAACAGGGACAGCATCAATTTAATTTAATTGCTCTGCACTGCAACCTTCAGAGCCAAGATGTGGCTACTGGGGTCTCACATGGGGTCCCAAATTCAGGATGAACCCAGAGGGCTCGGAGAAGGGAGAGGGGCTGGGATCCCAGCCCTGGTCTCTCTGGATCCCCAGCCCCCGCCGGTCTCTACTGAGGACTGGACCCTATGCCGCACACTTCACGCTCTCTTATTGACCTATTTATTTTTCATTTGCCATTAAAACCACGTCAGTCCCCTAACTCGGAGGCAATTCATTAAGGGCCGTTTATCTTTCACTGATATTTTACCCACAGAGCCCAGCACAGCACTGTAAAGGAGACAGCGAAACGCCCCATGGTAAAGTGTGGGGCACGTGTGTTGCTCCTTCAACCCAGGTGTGAAGGGTGAGGCGTGGACGTGAATCCTTCACTGACCTCATGGCGTGTGTCTGGTCCTCATCTGGGTTCTGGAGTCTGCATCCGATGGGCTGATGGGCTCCGTCTCCCTAAGCAATACCAAAAGACATCCATCCCTGCCAAAGAAAATCTGGCCTGTCTTCAGATGGTCCTGGCTACTCGGGCAGCTGAGTAGGAACACGGCTGTGTTATTTTCCCAGCATCTCTCCCTTTACCCCAGTACAGCGTCCTGCAGCCTAGGGACAGGGCAGCCTCAGAGGCTTCTACTGCCAAGGTTTATTACATATCTTCAATGGCTAGTGTGTAGCCAGATTGGACCAGCCGAGGAAAAAACACTGGAAATTATTAAGATGATTTGTTAAATAATAGAAAATGTTTTTCATTTCCCAATTCCCAGCTCTTGCTAAAGCCATCCTCTGGCTGCCTGCTTCTCATTCCTTAATATTTAGACTTATGGGCCAATTTGAGGGTATTTTCTCTTTCCTCCGTGATTAATGCTTCCATGAAACAATGTCATCACAAGTCACCCACCTGCCCTGTCAGCTCGGCATCAATCTCGCTGGGCTGGACGGTAATTTATGAGTGGTGCTGGCAATTTGCAAACCTAATGGGGAGGAGGGTATGAGGAGCCGGCTTGGAGCGCTGTCTGCAGCCTCGCCAGCCTCCCCCCATTAGCAGAACAAATGGCACAGAGATCAGACATCATCTCCAAGGCTCGATAAATATTTTATCAGCCATAATGGGAATTGTCAAATTGATCTAATTGTACAATACGTTATCAGTGAGATATCAAAGGCGGCCTGGCCTCAGCCTAGACCCTCCTCGGCCGCTGGGCTGTGGAGTTGGGAGCCAGGAGTTGCTGTGTCCGTCCATCCCGACGAGATGTAAATAACACCGCGGCCACAGAGGCCCTGTTTAGGAGATGATAAATTTTGTGGAAATGAATGGCCTTATTCCCTTGTGCTTTGCCAAGACTGGCTTTTGAGAAAGGAGAGTAAAGAGAAATAGCAGGACAGAGAATTTGAGACAAGCTCAGAACTTTCCAGATACACCAGAGCAATCCCACCCTCTTAGCTTGGGGAGATCCACAGTCCTTCCACTGCTGCTCACATGAGTGCCAAGAGAAGGACCTGTCCTGACTCAAACTGTTGTGCGCAGAAGCAATGCTATCTTGTTTTAATCCCCGGGGTCCTCAGGAGCCAGTGGCCCTCAAACCCACCAAAAAAATAAATATATACTATGCTTGTCATTTTCTTTAAAACGGAAGGTCGCACTGCCTGTCACCACCCAGGGGCACCCAGAACTGGGGACACAGAGTGGTCCAAGACAAGGGGACCTCTATCCTCCAGCCTGTGGGAGCCCCCAGCCTGTGGGAGCCCCCAGCCTGTGGGAGCTGCCTTCTGCTCGCAAAACTGAGTTGCCGAGAAAACGAAAGCCACCTTGGCGTCCACCCCTTCTCCTGTCTGGGGGCGCTCATGGGTCTAGGCCTCCAGGAAGGTGGGGAGGGGCTCAGGGCGGGTGGCGGTCAAGCTTTTTTCACAGGCAGGCAAGACCTTTTGATTTCTAGAACAAACAGCGACGTATTGGGCCTGGAGCAGATTTGCAAAAGCGAGTGAAAACATCTGGTTGTGCTAACAATGAGCATCCTGCTGGACTTGGGGAGCCATGTCCCAGGAGTTGGGGTGAGCACTGGCCTCCCTTGGTCTGCTGAAGTGAGACCTGACCTAAGCCTCCTGTTCTATCTCACACTGTCCCATGGAAGCCTCTTTCTCTCCATCAAAGCTATATCTGGGTCTCATGATGATGCTCCCAGAGGGAAGACAAGTGAATCAGGGCACACAGATCATCCAAGGCAGGTAGTCAAGGCCGCTGCCCAAAGTGTACAACGTACAGGGTCTCAAGGAGGTCTGGGGGCATCAGGACGAATGGCCTCAGACAATCTGCCCCTTCCTAGAATGCAGTCCGGTGTGGACACACGCGGCCCAGCAACATCTGGATTCCTGTGTCCCCTGATCCCGAGAGAATGGGTATTTACCTGAGTATATACCTTACCAATCAGGAAGCCCAGGAAATTCATATAATTACCTGCCACCCATGCAGCTGGGAGCAAACACCGTCGGAAGGGGCAAAGGGTTCTGAGCAGAGGAAATTGCTTTAACGGCTTGGCTGGGCCCTGCGTATTGTATTATGTGCTGAAGAGAGAGGGTTAGCTCGGGGCACAGGGTGGCTGGAATAGCCGCCTGCCATCTCACCCTCCCCAAGCAGAGCACCCCGAGGCAGGATGAAAGTCTCTCGGCAGCAGCTTTTCAGTTAAGGAATCCTAAATGTTTTCTTGGGTATAGGCTGTTTCTCATTAGATCACACAGGGGGCTGGTGCGTTCCTACATGCGTACGGAAGCTTGAAGTCTGTCTTTCTGGTGGCCTGTCATCTTAAATAAAAATAAGAAGGGAGCGTGAGCCGGTGGATCCACAACGGCAGGCAGTGGCAGCACTGCCTTAAGGAAGGGTTGGTGTTGCTATGAAGGAACCTGGGTATTGAGGTTCTGGGCTTGTCAGCTGCTTGGTCAAGACTTCCCTGGTTGGTGTCTGGGCCCCACATAGGCAAGTATGGGCAGCACAGACAGGCTGTGGATTGAGACAGAGGAGTCCCCTCACCTGTCTGTCAGAGAACCAGGACTCAGGACACTGGACCCCCAGAGTAGATGGGGCCCCAAGAAGTATCATACCCTGGATGTCAAGCTACAGCTTTCCTTACACGGCTGGCTCTTCAACTCTCTCATCTTCTCCTCACTAGAGAAAAGAGTAGCTAAGCGTAAATCTGTGTTTCTTTCCCCCCACCCCGCTTGAGTTTTCCAGTTCATAAAAATGGCTGAACCCATGTCTGTGCTCAATTATGGGCCGCTGAGGGCATCTGGGCTGCCAGTGCAGAGGGATCTGAGTCTTGGCCTAAGGAGGGAGCCAGGGAAGACTGCTTGATCTGTGTAGTTTTGGAGCTTTTCCCCAGTGTCTTCAAGTAGCATAAATAAATAAGTAAATAATTTTTTTTTCGAGACAGGGTTTCTCTGTAGCTTTGGAGCCTGTCCTGGAACTAGCTCTTGTAGACCAGGCTGGTCTCGAACTCACAAAGATCCGCCTGTCTCTGCCTCCCGAGTGCTGGGATTAAAGGCGTGCGCCACCACCACCCGGCAATAAATTTTTTTTTAAAAAAATGAAGAGAGCCTGGGCCCCCTGGGCTGTGTTTGACTGTTTGATGATATAAACTCACCCACGCTGGACTTTCCTCTGCCCACCTGACCCATCCACAGAGGCCCCATTTTATTTCTTTCTTAACTTTACTGTCTGGGACCCTCGCACGGTTCTGCTGGCTTCTGTAGCTACAACCTAGGAAGAAGAGATCATTTGCCTTCTAGGCTCTGGTGCAATGAGAGGGAGCCCCAGAAACACTGCCCATAAGAAGTATACTGTGAGCACCCTGCCCAGGACCTAGCTTCCCAAGGACCCAGAAGCTCTGGCAAGGTGGGTGACCTGAGTTTCCAAGGGAAACGGGTACCGGACACATGTGGTGTGACTTTAGTCAAACCTGGAGTTGGACAAGCAGCTCTCCGACATGCTTTCCCATACTCCCTAGTTTCTTCATCCCCAGAGTAGGGCCAACAGCTCTGCCTCACAGATCCAGTATGCTTGTACAAGACAGGAAGATGACTACTGCTTGTCCAGGCCCCAGGTACCCCCTTAACGGGTGCAGACCCTGACTCCATAGAGCATGATGGTGGCTGAGCCATATGGTTGAGGGGATGAGGAAGGGGGAGGCCACTCAGGGTGTAGGGGACATCAAGGTCAAAGCCCCCAGCTCTCCCAACATCTGCATGTCACAGATACTCAGCACTCTGGCTGGAGCCCTCTCTGTTCTCGCCTCTCTCAGATGAGGTGTAGATGGGTTGGAGCCAGCCCTACAAAGAGCACTTTCTGTTCCTCAATCTCATGGTCGAGAACTACCCAGGAACAGAAATCTGGGACCCAGATGTCCCATGGCACCTCAACTCCAGGGTTCTGTCTGTTGCCCACATGGTGGGTGAAGGCAGGGGTTGCACAGGGAAAGCCAGGCAGGCTCTCCCTTCTTGTTCCTCCCCCAGCACCTCACCAAGATCTCACCTGGAGAGACTAAAGCCGTGTGCAGATCTGGGGAGATGGTGCAGTTGGTAAAGGACTTGTGTTTGGTTCCTAGATCCCGTGGTGGTGTGTGTTTGTAATCCTGTGGCTGGGGAGGTTGGACACGAAGATTCCTGAGTGTCATGGCCAGCCAGCCTAATCTAATTGGCGTATTAGGGATAGTGGCGTGCCCTGTCTTTTACAAAGGACAAAAAGAAAAGGATGGAACTCCAGGAATGACATCCAAAGTTGTTTTCTAGCTTCTAAACACATGCACATACACATGTAACAAACACATAAACACACATGCACAAAGACATACACATACACACCCATAAAGAGCCATGTATAGCAGCAGAAGTCACACAAGGGAGGAACACTAGAAAGGTCCCTTCTTTTGCTGCAGCAGTATCAGCCTTGATTGCCCTGTCTGAGGTCCCTAGGCATCTGGCAGGCAACTCTCTGATACTGTGACCGGCTGCTTGGGGGTTTGCCCAGGATGTGAGAACACCTGTTCTCCCTGACTGCTGGAAGCTGAAATCCCAGGATGCCACACAGGAAGAATCTACAGAGTTACCATGTGCACACTCTGATAGGTACAGTGAGCTGATGGGCCACCCCTACATGGCAGAAACGTTGGGCCAAGCACTGCCCAGACTTGGCACTACCATGTGTGACAGGGGTGACTTTGGCTTTCTTTTTGAGACAGTCTCACTGTGTAGTCCATGTTGTCCTTGAACCTCCCACCTTTACCCCCTGAATTCTGGCATAGCAGGCATATGCCACCGTGCCCACTTCAGGGTCTGGAAGCATGACTTGTGGCCACATTTCCACCAGCTGGGGATCTCCAATAGTCTAGGGCAGAATGTCATGCTGTGTGTTATGGGTGTCTCTCCCTGCCTGGCCCCCATGGCCCTGTCAGGTAGGACAGTACTTTGTGTAATAGCCTGGGCTAGAATCCATAGAGAAATTTCCCAGCTGTTCCCAGCTGGGAGAATGGGACCTCTGTTTTCCCTGGGGGCAAGCAAGCATCCTTATCCAGGGTGTGTGGGCCAGCATCTCCCCCACCCCCAGTCCCGGCAGAGTGGTGTATACCTTTCTTCATTTCCTCTCATCTGTGACCACCATTCAGCCATTATCAGAAGGATAGCATGGTGATTCCCGGGGCCTCTGGGCCAACAACAGAGCTGGCCAGATGAAAACGGGTCCTGGTCGAGTGCCACTTCAGCCACGGAGACAGTGAGGTCATGGCTGCCCACCGAGGTTCTTGATAATCTCATTTACAAAGTGCAATTTATCTAGTTGGGTTCCATTTAATTATCTAATTTGTCTGAGTGAGTCCTGGCTCCCTATCGCCCCAGCACGTGAACAGCTCTGTCACCCAGGGGTCAGCTACCATTTCCAAGGTCCCCAGACGTCCCCCTGGGTCACACAAATCATCAAGGTGTGAGCACCACGTGGATAGACATGTGCTTGAGACTGCTGAGCTGCCCTCAGAATGGACGGGGCTCAGCTTTCTGTGTCACCCAGGGCGCGTCAGGGTTCTAACCTGCAAATGCTTCATTCTCTGTGCGTTTCGGGGTGTCCTGTCCCCTATGCACCCCACCTTCCTCTCACCAGTGGATGGTTATTATATTCCTACTCTGTGAGAGATGGCCATCTGTGAGATGGTTGTGTACATCACCACAAATAGAAGTGATTCACAAAATCAGTGTGCGTTAGAAGATACCATGCTGTAGTCTGTTGTCAAGGATGGCACACACATATGTGTGTGAGAGTGTGTGTATGAGTTCACTTTAAGTAGCCATGTGAGGATGCTTTATAAGTGCTGGCCAGATGCCATCCTGAAAGGAAGAGGAAACCTTGGGTACCAGTGTGTGTAGCATGGGAAAATGGTCCTGCTCTTGACTTCTCTAGCAAATCACCCTCAGACAGGAGACATACATACATAGGAGACCTGGGGCCAGAGGTCATTGGCTCCTCTAATTGCACTAATGATGTTTCCTTGTGCTGGGGTCCTGCCACACACAGCAAGCAGGACTTGAACCCAGGAAATCAGGCTTCAAGGCTGTGTGCCTGTGCTCTTGTTTGGCTTTCTTTCTAGTTGTTCTGCCATCTTCTGTTTGAGAAGTGGAACCTTGGGGCTCAGAATAGGCTGTCCTTGCTTGGCAGTGTCCTGTGAAAGAGGAGACCCCAAAATTTGATTTGGGGTTCTTAGGGGGACATCCTAGTTCCAATTAGCATTTAGCATTGTTCTCAAGTTCAGTTCAGGGTGCTTGGAAGCTGGCAGTCCAGTCCCATGGTCCACCTCTGTGGAACCTGAAGCAAGTCGTCTCCCCCAAAGCTTCTTGGTTTGCAACCACAGACCTGGGGCTTAGAGCAGAAATAGATGCCAGTGGGAGGTTCTATTAGCACAAAGGCAAGTCCGAGGTTACCCAGGGTAGTGGGAAGTCAAGGGACAGAAAATGGCCAACCTAGCGGATCATTTTGTGTCTCCACCGTACATATTCCCAGACCCAGGTCCTTAGGTGTCAGGTGGATTGCCCCATGTCCTGGCTGGGCTGATCTCATCAGCTCCCCTCTGGTCCTGCTGTCCTGTAGAAAGTTCTCTTTGTATCAAGAGCAGCTGACACCAAGCCACGAGCAGTGAGGGCTCAGAGGCACCAGGAAGACCAGCTCCATGATTCCAGATCCAGTTCAGATATGCT
Organism: Dicrostonyx torquatus; assembly: GCA_028555095.1. Lineage (NCBI taxonomy): Eukaryota > Metazoa > Chordata > Mammalia > Rodentia > Cricetidae > Dicrostonyx > Dicrostonyx torquatus. Next base: position 1,026,828 of record JAQHUG010000212.1, read on the forward strand.
ACAGTCAACACTGCCCCGTGAGCTGTGTGGACCAGGCTTAGTGCCTGCCTAAGGTTCAGAAAAGACAAGACTGAGGGCTAGGATGTGATGGATGGGGGATGGGCAACCACTATTTAGGGATAGGCCAGGACAATGTGTGATGGAAGCCAGGTGGGGCTGGGCACCTCTAGGGTATGGCTTTTGACACCCTTACAGTTAGTTATTCTGGGGGTGGGAGGCTGTGGACTTAGAGGTTCTCATTTCTGTGGCCCCTGCCCTTGGGGTCGTGGGGAGACCTTGGCTTTGATATGAGGGTTGTTCAGGATCAAGTCTTGTTGGGAAAACAGCACTGTTGGGAAGGTGATGAGCAGGCTCAGTGCAGGGTGAGTGGATCCTCTCCCATCGCCACCTCACTCCCCACCTCTGCCTCTACCTACCTATGGCAGCAGACCCCAGGGGAGTCTACAGCCTCCAGCACCCCACACCCAGAGGGTTGGCAATAAGCTGACCACAGTGTAGTCGCCATGGACAAACATACACTTGACTCTTCCCAAAGAACAGAGAAAATTGTCAGGGCTCCACTCAAAGGCAAATATGGCAAGTGTGCCATCTTCGAGCCACAGAGGTGCAGCAGGGATGGGTCTGCGGTAGCTGCGGCCTTCTGTGTGTCAGTTCAGAAGCACTTGCTGTCTTGATCACATAGGGCAAGCACTCGTCTGTGTGCACCAATGGATGGTGTCAGGCTCTTCTGTCAGTCAGGGCTCCGTAGCCTCTCCCCAACTCTGAGCTTCATTTTACCCAGACTTGACATCTGCCATTTATTGTTTCCCAGTTTACCAAATGATACAACAGGGGTGTCTGGGAGGGGTCCCTTCCGATGTTTAATTCAGAGACCTTCTCCACTTGCTCGTTAAGCTCTCTGAGAGTTGCCACGGTGACCACGGATTAGTTCGGAAAGCCCCGTCACCTTTGAATGTGGCACCATCTTCTCCAAGCACAGCCACGGTATGCCCTGAAAGACCCAGCAGGCATGTGCCTTTTCCCCACCTCAGTGGGGGAATTTTCTGGGTGCAATGACTTTGAATGCTCTCGAGGGCTCCCATGAGAAGAGAGAGGAGAGGGTCGGAACACACCTGATCACCTGTGTCCTTGCTCATCAGAACAAGGGCACCATACAGCGTCTTGGGTCCCCTTTCACTGGGTTTCCTACATATCTCTTTCTGACAGGAACAGCACACCCCAGCTTCCCAGGGAGCAATTGGAGCACCTAGTGGACTTTTGTTCGTTTGTTTTGTGTGTGTGTGCGCAAAAGTGAGTGTGCATATATGTGCCCACGCATTTCGAGGCCACAGGTCAGTGTTAGGTGTATTTTCCAATTTGCTCTCCATCTTTTTAAAAATAATCAAATGGATTCTATCTCTAAGGCACTTACGTTTCAAATTTATTTTTATGTGTATGACTGCATGTATGCCTACATTCCATGGGTTTGCCTGGTGTTGGGAGTTGAGCCTAGGTCCTCTGAAAGATCAGCCAGTTCTGTTAACCACTGAGGTACAGCTCCAATCATTGTCACAAGATGAGGTCTCTCACTAAACCCAGAGCCTGCAGTTTGGGCTAACCTGGCTGCCCGTGGAGCATCTGCCGATCCCTGCCTTCCTAATGTTAGGGTTACAGATGCATGCTACCATGCCTGGAACTGGGTATCAGAACTCACATGTTTACGTGTGTATAACAAACCCCTACTGAATGGTAGGCTTCTCTACTGAGGGAGTGGCATGTAAGAGTCCTGTGTTTCATTTTCATCTGTAGAAGTGAAAATGGAGACGTCTCTCCTTGCCCACTGTGGTCAAGCATAAGGGTGGCTCATATCCTGCTCTGATTCTAGCCCTTATAACAAGGTGAGGTCACCCTTAAAAGGGATGGGAATTTAAAAAGAGAGTGCTCTACTTCATTCCTCTGAATTTGGGGGTGCACAGATGACTCAGAGACACTGGGTGGAGCAGAGCCACCAGGGGACTTGGTAGTTAAATTGAATGCCTGGTGATTCACCTGGGGGACTTACCTGCCTCAAGCCAAGTGGCCCCCCTGGGCCAAGGCATTTCACTTGACTGGTAGCTCCTGCTGTTCCTTCCAACTAGTTGGCACCCTGTGCATAGGCTGTCATAGAAGTTTTGTGCACTTGACCCAAAGCTAGAGTCACCTAGGAAGAGGGAACCTCAGTTGAAGAATTGCCTTGATCAGATTGTCCCGTGACCATGTCCATAAGTCATGTTCTTGACTGATGATTGGTGCAGGGGGCCCAGCCCACTGTGAGTTTCGCCAGTCTTCGGCAGGTGGTCTTGGGATGTATAAGAAAGGTAGTTGGACAAGGCAGAGGAAGCAAGCCAGGAAGCAGTATTTCTGTTCCTCTCTGATCTCGGATTCAGTTCCCACCTCGATTTCCCTCAATGATGGACTGTAAGCCACACAAGCCTTTCCCTTTCCAAGTTGCTTTTGGTCGGCGTTTGATCAGACCATCAGAGAAGCAGACTAGAACATGGCACACACGGTGGTACCTTCGGGAGGGAAGACCCTCAGCTCTGTGCCATCCAGGTCCATGTCCTGCCCCATCTCTCAGCAGATGCTGGGGTCCCACTGGACTGGACTTTCTTCTTACAGAAATCCCAGAGAGCTTCACTTCCTACCTGTGTCTCCCACGAAGCCGGGGTCCCTAAGAACTTTTCAGATTTCCCTGATTCATCCTTGACCTAATTTGTGTTGGAAGCCATTTTAGAAGGCCAAGGCTTTGTTAATACATTTTTCTAGTCTATGAGGTCACAGTTCTGACCAGGCGTGGAAAGGTGGTAGGGAGGGGTCAAGACTTTAGTCAGAGCTCTGTTGGCACTTGTGGGTTACCCAAGTCCTCCAGCCCATGAATTCCCCTCTTAAGGATGATGGAAAACCTGGGGTGTTTGTAGGGGGTAGGTGTGGGGATGTGTGGAGGATGCAAGGGATGGTGGGGCTGGGTGGGCTGGCGGAGTGAGGGTAAGATGGAGACACTGACAACCTTGACCGTGGTCCAGGCATGTAGAGGATCTGGAGAGAGAAAGCCCCGATCCTCAGTTCTTTCTTTAGAAAGTAGAGCAGGCTAGCTCAGTCTACTTCCCAGAAAGGATTGTTCTCAAGAATCCAGTGATTTCTCTGAGCAGATGGGCATGGAACCAGAACCTGGGTAGAGAGAGCAGAGTGCAGGGGACAGGTACACCGGTTGTCTCTGAAACTGATCAGGCGGCTGCTGACCAGTTTGACTCAGGGAGGCTGCGGAAGTGGCCTGGCTTACAGGAGGGTGCTCATAAGCTGATCCCACATTGCCCTCCCAGGTTCACCTCAGTGGGCTAGGCCGGTGTGCATGAGCTTCAGGTGGACACTAAGCCTCCAGTAGGGAGCATAGTTTTGTGAGGAGATTTTGCTGGGCACTGCTACACTAGAGAAAGCCCACAAATTCACGGACTTACCTTTTGTCTACTTCACAGATTAAAACGGAGAGGTCCTGGCTCGCTCAGGACAACATTGACAGGGGAAGGCACAGCTGAAAGGGGGACAAGTGGCTTTTCTGAAATGGGCTTCAGCTCACTGTCCCTTGGAAACAGCTCTCGGCACCTCCATGTCTTAGCTGGGGTTTCTATTGCTTCGACAGAACACTGTGGCCAGAAACCAAGTTAGGGAGGAAAGCGGGTTTGTTTGTTTGTTTATTGTTTATTGTTTGTTGTTTGTTTTTGGCTTACATCTCCACATCACTGTTTATCCTCAAAGGCAGTCAAGATAAGGACTCAAACACGGTGGGATCCTGGAGGCAGGAGCTGATGCAGAGGCCAGGGATGGATGCTGCCTACTGGCTTGCTCCCCAATGGCTTGCCCAGCCTGCTTTCTTATAGAACCCAAGACCATCAGCCCAGGGATGGCACCTCCCCATGGAATGGGCCCACCCACATCAATCACAAATTAAGAAAATGCCAGACAGAACTGCTTATAGCCGGATTGAAGCGTTTTCGCAATTGAGGATCCCTTTTCTCCAGGGACTCTAGCTTGTGCAAAGTTAACATAAAGCTAGCCAGCACACCCTGGGAGCTGGGCCAGGTACACATTCTCCCGGCAGGTAGCATTCAGAGCTCTAGGGGGCCAGGGACCCAGGTGCTTTTCTTGACTCTGCCGCCCAGAAGGCCAAGGTCTCAGTTGGGGCTGTGTCCAGCCTTGATGCGTGTGTGAATTTTACTCTTTGTGACCCTGTCAGAAGACAGTAGCCTCAGATGGCCTGGATGGGGTACAGACCAGACACCTGCAGAATCTGCGAGAAGCTACAGTACTCTGGTCATGCATTCACGGGGGCGTGGCTTGAGGAGAGAGCCACCAAAGCTCTGAAGCGTGTTTCTTTCTTGTTGAGTGAAGACTGTGGAATTGGACATAGCTCCTAGCGGTCCAAAGAGTAAGCTTGGAAAGATGACTCAGAGGCTAAGAGCACTTGTTGCTCTTATAGAGGACCCAGGTAAAGTTCCCAGTACCCACACAGCAGCTCACAACCATCAGTAGCTCCGCGTTCAGGGGATCGGATGCCCACTTCTAACTTCTGTGGGCCCTGCACACATGTGGTACATGGAGATGCACGCAGACAAAACACTCATATACAAAATGTTAAAATAAAATATTTAAAATATGAAAGTTAAAATTAAAAGAAAAAAACTTTCTTTAAAATACTTTCTAGTGTTCCAGGGAGGTGGCTCAGTTGGTAGAGGGCTTGTCAGGATGCACAGCGCCCCCACACCAATCCCTGGCATTAGCATAAATGAGGTGAGGTGGTACAGGCCTGCAATCCCAGCGCTTGGGAGGCGGAGGCAGGAGAATAGGGAATCAAGGTTGTCCTTGGCTCCAGAGCAAGTTCGAGACTAGCCTGGGCTTTATGAGACACTGTCAATCAGTCATCAATCAATGAAACTATTTAGTTCAAAATCACACCCATGTTAGGGTACTGGGATATTCATTTTTTCTTCTCTTACTAAAGGGTCTTCAAATGGAGAAGCAAACAGATCCACAGAAGCCGTCCTTCAAAGGCCTCTGTTAGAGAGTTATCTAGGGAACTAGGCCAGAGTCAGCTCCTTGGTGGACTTTTACTACTTTGCCTGGCAGCAGGGTTCCTTTACCTCTTTACTTCTCTGTTTCTAGATCACTGCTGGGGGGGGGGCGTTCATTGAGATGGTAGGACCAGGAGGGATCTGGGAGGGTTGAGGACCACGGCCTGGGCCTGGGAAGAGTCAAGGATGGGCCTAGAGTCCTGAGCTAGGTCTGTGCACATGTGTTCGGGTCTGTCTTTATCTGCACAAGCGTGCAAGTGCATGCAAGCCTGTGTGCTGAGTCTGTGTCATGTGATTTGAATCGTATTCTGTCCAGCAACAAATACTGGGAATGTGGCCCGGGTACAGCTGAATCGGACATGTCACTGACACACAACCAGTGAGCAGCTGGTTGTCCAGGGGGAAGCCTTACACACATATCCCTAATGGCTCCGTTGTGGAGGGCTGACTGCAAGGCTGGAGCACAGCAGGCTCACATAGAAGCAACTCGTCTTTCCCCGAAAGGAAAACGGAGTGACGAAAGTTGCTGGGGCATCATTTTGGAGGCTGATCCCCGAAGCTGGCAGTGGTTTCTCTCACTACCGTTTGGTCCCCAGAGAGCCCCCGATTCACCCTTCCGGAAAAGGCAGTCCTGTTTGGATCAAAAAATAATTAGCTGGGCTTTAAGTGAGGGTTTCAAGTACACATTTAATTTACCCTGATTAACAGTCAGATGCTCAGTAAACACCAGCTGAACGCAACCCTTGTACCATTGAGAAGCACGGAGCGCAAAGCGGTGGAGGAAAACGCAATAAATACACCGCTTCCACAACTGGCAATTATATTAATAACATGCGGCACTTGTCTTAAAAATTCAAATTAATATGTGCATATCTGTGTCGACATCCGCCATCAGTGACTTCTGATTTAGCATCTTACCAGGGAGTCTTCCTTCGCTTGCTCCGTGTCAAAGAAAGCCACAGCTTCCCAAGCAATTAGGCTAAACCAGCCTAGGGATTCCTCTCCGTTCCCACCGGCCTCTCCATCCTGAGCCCTTTTGTCTGTGAGTTTCCGACTTTAGAGTTGCGGGTCCCACTGGGCCCTACCACTGTTTGCCTGTGTGTGCCGCTGGGCTGTCACCGGGCTGGGTCAGTGATGAATCATTAGGATCTGCCTGACAATCCACCACTGAGTCCCTAAATGGACTGTCGGGCTGTCACTGTGGGCTGGTGCACTCTCCCACGGAGTGGGGGCTGATGAACACTTCGGGCAGGGGGAGCTCATACCAACCCATCAATCTGGTGGGTGGGTGGGTTTAGGGACAGAGCTGTGCACTTCCTGGTAGACTTTGACATGTTTCAGAAGAATGGCTTCAAACTTGAGAGAGAAGGATGAGGTCAAGTATAGGGTCTGCTGACTGCAGGGTCCACCCTCTGCATTCCGCAGCCTCCCAGTCCTGGGCTGCACCCTTAGGCAGCTTGAAGGACACTCTTACTACTTCCACTCCTGTGTGCCCCTGGATTCAACTGATCCCCAGTACTCTTGAGCCCCTCAAAATGGGTCTTATCACAGCTTCTAGCAGGTGAGCATTGATAGCCTGGGAGAGGAAGAGGAGCAGAGCGCGGGTTAGGATGCCTGTAGATCTCTAACGGAATAAACCACCAGTGTGGGTGGGAGCCCAGCAAGCAGTTCAGAGACAGCACTATGGACACTGTGCTGGGAAAAATTTTTCTGCTTCAGAGAGAGAAACATGTCCGGGCAAAAGAAAAGGAAACTAAGCTCTGGTTATAAGCAAAACAAGTAAAACACCCAAACCAGGTCTTTGGTACATGTGGGAAGATGGAGGAGGTCTCTCTCTGGTCCATGTGGGAAGATGGAGGAGGTCTCTCTCTGGTACATGTGGGAAGATGGAGGAGGTCTCTGGTACATGTGGGAAGATGGAGATTTTTCAGCAATCAACTTCCCATCTCTATCGATGGTCTTGTTTCAGACTCGATAGGTGGGTGGGCTTCTGGCTGGTCCTGTGGTTCTCCAAATCTGTGAGATACTGCTATCCCCCCCCCTCCTGCCACCCGAGCTCCCAAGGAAGGTCCCTGGAAGAGATGCCTTTCCAGAGAGATCCCAGAACTGGCTTGATCCCAGCCGAAACATCTCGTCTGCCAAGGCAGGTGTTGCGATCCGAGGCCCATGCTCCTTTCTTGGAGGATTTTGAAAGGAAAGAACATAGGGGGAAAGCAAATCCAGGCTGCAGGGTTTGGCAGTGGCTGCCGTGCGTGCGGCTGCCCCTGATTTTAGTATGGTCTTTGGGCCCAGGGATGCCTGCATTATCGCTGTTAGCTGTGTTGTTCAGGTCTTCGCATCAAGCAGACTCATGGTGAATTCTCTTCCAGGAGAAGAAAGGGACCGCTTCATTGTTGTAACACTCTTTCTCCCGCTCAGCACCTTCCACTGGCTTGCCTTTCTTCTTTCTCCTCACGTGAGCGGTGTTTCTGTATCAAGGGGGGAGCGAGGGGGGGACACCCACTCCCCATCTCCAGGCCATGAGAACCTGGCCCTTGCAGTTACTGGAAAATGAGGTCCTTTCAGATGGCACCCATCTTCTACTTTGCAGAATGAGATTGTGTCTGAGGGAGCAAATGTTTTCTTTTCTTTCACTAAAAGTGAGGTGGTCGAAAGGCTTCGGGATTTGGTAAAAGCACAGCCTGTGCTGCCCCCCCCCCACCCTGCCCCAAGGGGCTGATCTTGCTTTTTCTTTTGCTGACCCCCACGGGCAGAAGTCATTCTCCCATTACCTCGTCTTCCTCTTCAGAGCTGTTGGGTGTAATGGAGTCCTTTAAATTAATAATGCGTAGAAGGAGATTTACAACACATTGCTCAAATATTGTCTTTGCCTTTTATTCATGCATTTGTCACTGTGGCCTCTAATCGAGGTGCACAGAGAAGGGATAAATAATGAAGAGAGAAAAGAGGTCTGTCACAATCCAGAACCATTTGCAAATTCATCACCGATATTCTTGGGGAAGGAAGGACAGAGGCGATGACGAATACCCCACCACGCTAATATATCTCCTTGATTTCTTCCCCCATTTATTTAGATAACCTACTTTGAGCTGTGATAGAATGAGGGAGGGTCCAGCTGCCCCGAGCAACAGATGGGGCTGGCTGCAGCTCCCAGTGAGCAGGTCCTTGCCCTGGGTTTGGCTGTGGCCCTTTGAATTTTGTTTGTTATCAGTCTGATTTTAGGTACTTTTGCGGGGGAGATGATTCCAACCGAGGGATTGTTTCTTCTGTTTTCAAGGTTAGATCGTGTCAGTGGCTGTCATTCAAAAGATGCCTTAGTCCAAACCCAAATCTGCATCTCCAAAGAGGGGCAAAATGTTTTTCTAGTTTGGAAGGTTTTGTTAGCTGGACTGTGCATTGACTCTCTCTCTCTCTCTCTCGCTGTCAAAAGGGGAAACATAATTCGCTTTGAGGGCTTGTATTTTTCCTTAGACCTATTTTAAAGAGGCCCAGGTCTTCAGACTCCAGGGAAGGACCCAGCATGCAGCTTCTTCCCAGAATTAGTGACTTTAGGACCTCAAAGTCAGACCCTGGGTTTTTAGACTGCCATCAGGCTTGGCCTCTGCGCTGGGAGGGGACAAAATATCAGTTTTATCTAGGTCTCTGCATCGACCACAAGGCTTCCAGGACTCAGGGGTGAGTGTCAGCTCTCAACCAGCCACCAGATGCCTTCAGAGCACCAGCAGTTCCTTAAGTCAGGGGGCAGGGAGCCAGTTGGACTTAAGGCCTGACTGCTGTCTTTGCACACAACACTATGTGGGATCAATAAGTGTCTGGGCAGAGCTGGGACTCAATAGGAGGTTCAGAGGTAGCCATCACTGCCCGGGCTCCCAGCACGGAGGCTTCCATACCTGCTTACCTGAGCCCACCTTGCTCACAGAGTGAGGAGAAGAGGACACTGGGGCAGCCAAACTGAGTAGACACAAGGGCAGGACACCCAGGCAAATCTGAATTTCAGCAAGGAGTTCATGATCTTTGGGTACAAGTATGTCCCAGATTCAGCTTGCGTATTTTTGTATCTATGGGCCCCTGCTACACTTTGTTGCTTGTGGAGCTTGTCTGACTCCTTCTGCTAGGTTTTAGGCACTTCTTTAACCCCCCAAGAGGTCAGGGGCATGGTTCCGGCTTTCCTCCCTGCAAAGGGGCTGGTGCAGGAACTAGCTGTGGGAAGGGGGTGGGTCATAGATGAGAGGGAGCAGGCCACGGACGATAGAGAATTCAGGGCTGCAGATTACAAACGACATGGAGGGCTAGATTTCTGAACCTTGGAATAGTGAGGCCTGAACTGGTTTCCGACAGAGTCCCAGACTCAATCCTGCTGGGCCCAGTCATCTTTCAATACACATTATGTCCAGGAAGTCATGCTGGGTGGTTCTGAGTAAGTTGCCCACCAAGCTGGCCCTAGCCACATGTCAGATGAGCAGAGTCTCTGGGACCGCCCTGGATTCCTAGGTTATCTAAGGACCGACCCCTGATCCTGTCAATAACATCAGCCCCCTCATACTGCTCCAGAGGTGGGGGTGTCTGCTCTAGCTTCACGACATCATTTTGTTCCCATGCTTGCCTTTACTTTGACATAAATGAAACTTAAACATGATTTAAAAAAAAACATACGCTATTATAGATGTAATGAATTCCGACTGTAGAGAATTCAGGCACATATTCTGAAAATGAAAGTCCTCCGTCCCGTTGTCGGAGAGACCCTCCGATGCACTCTTGGTCTGTGTCTCCTGTCTCTTACACACACAGGAGGATCATTTCCTCTGAGACAGCACGGTGGCTCACACCTCAGCGTTCCTGCTTTGCGGGAACACACAGTGCAAGTCCCCTATCAAGCGTTGTATACTTGGTGAATTTGTATTCCCTGTAAACAAACTTCCCCGCGCTGGGTAGGACATGACACAGCACCCGGGCTGAAATCAGCTCCAAATCGTCAAACTCAGCCAGACTGAGCAGACACTGGAGCAGGACACCCAGCCAAATTTGAATTTCAATAAACAGCCCATAATCTTTTGGTCCGCGTTATGTCCCGAATTCAGCCTGCATGTTCCTTCTCTTTATGGAGCTTGTGTGGTTAATTCTGTTTGTGGTGTTTTGTCTGGCAGTGGTTCCCCCAAGTTCCAGGCACTTCTTCAATCCCTCTGAGAGGAAAGTTCTTTGATCGGCTTCTCCTTGTAAACTGACTGAGCATGGACCTCGCTATTTAGAAGAGAAGGCCCAGGGCAGAAAGGGGACTGCAGATTTCCTCAAGGAGGTGACAGTCCCAAACAGGGAGTCACAACTAAGTCAAACCTTAGAACCTACCTTGCATTGAACGTGTACCGTGATTATTTAAATTCGAGTCTGTCAATTATTATTTTTAATGCGTCATTTTTCTGCCTTGATTTTTGAAATTGGTCTCACAAGACCTGAAGAAAGCTGTGGTTTTATATTCTGCTTCTAAGGGAGGCTCCTCCATTGTGAAGGAAGAAGAAAGGGCTGGACTGATGGTTTGTTGAATATTTTTCTTTAAAAAAGTTAGCCCACCGGGGCAGCCACCAGGGCAGCCATCAGGCCCTGCCTGGGATATGGACTTGGGGCCCTGAAGGGAGACAGGGAGACACATTATGGGAAGGTAAGAAGACACCATGTTATCTTTTTCAGCAGCCATAAGGAAGTGATCTGAGCACAGCACATGAAACAGCTCAAGCATAGTTCTGAGGTCAGAAGCCCAAGGTCTCTGGTCTGGCTCCTCCCCAGGCTTCTCTCCTTGGCTTGCAGATGGTACTTTCCCCATGTCTCCGCAGGACTGTCCTCGTGGGCCTTTGTGCCCTCATTGCTTCTTACCAAGGCACATGTTGTATTGGGTAAGTCCCTACTGTCCACTCTCTAACGCCAGACCTCTTCAGGTAGGCCCATTTTCAAACAGCCACAGTCTGAGGTTCTGAAGTCAGGATTTCACCTGGGAACCTGGAATCAGCATATCTTTCACCAGAGGGGCACTGCATGGGGAGGCCGCTAGGGAAAGATGTGTTCCCCCAAAATCAGCTTGTTAGACAAAATGCAGGATACACAGGAACACGGGCAAAATATGGTCAAAACAAACTGTGGCTACTTCTTGAGTGCCAGTACATCCCAATCTTATATGGACACACTTTCCCAATAATTCTCTGTTGCTTATTAGATTGTCACCACCACTTGGAGGTGTCACGTTTTCATTTTCTGGCCAGCCAGCTTGACTGGGCACTATCAGGATCATGCCTGGGGAGTTCTGGCTATAGGCAGCTTCATGGCTAGACAGTAGCCCCAAGAAGTGGGACTGGCACCCAGATGCCAGCAGTGGGACCATGGGTTATTTGAACAGGATGGAAAGATGACATATGGCCAGTGGATGGCAGAGCCTTTACTTGGGCACTGTAGCCACCCCAGATTCCACACTCCAGTGCATATCAGTTCTGACTGTATGGTCATAACTGCCATATCCCCTGACACCAAGCATCCCTGTGGTGCCTCCGGTGCACAGAATCTACGGTGCACAGTAATTCTATGACCTTCAGAGCTGCTCCCCCAATCCCTCCTTCCCAGGGAGGACTCAGGATAGTCCCTACATCTTGGATCTCTCTCTAGGTGTCCTAGATCCTCATCCAGCTGAAGCAACATCCCATTAAATAAAGAGCTCTGCCCTGAGACACCAAGGCCAGAGTGCCTTAAGAGTGACCTGTTCACTTTTCCCACTCTGCAGGTGAGTCCCCTTCCTCCTTGGAATTTTGGGAAGAACAACCAAGGCTCCTAACTATTATCTGCTTTATCAAATCTAGATAAGGGACTGAGCAGGACCCGTGCCTCCCCCCGGCCTATCACTGCACCTCGCCTCCTGTTCACCTAGAGACCTTAAAAGGCTCAGAAAAATACAGCAAAAACACAGTCCGCGATACCCATCCCCGCCGTTCTCCATCACTGAGAAGTCCAGCGGTGGGCTGGGAGTACCATGCCCGCTCCCTGCTTCTCTACTGTTCGGATACACACAAGGTTCAGGAGAGCAGCTGGCAGGTGAGGGTTGGCAGCCAGAAAGGAGACCGACACGGAACGTTCTGGCAGTACAGAGCTGTGTTCAGAGGTTCTTAAGAGGCGGCAAAGCAGTGCTCAGATCTTACCAGAAAACACACACAAAAACACACTTGCTCGGTGCGTCCGGAAAAGTTTACTTGAAACTTGGCCCCTGGATCCGGCGAGGGTGCTTTGTTTTCTGGTCACAGCCACACCGAGCACAAATCGAGGTGGTTTCCCACATCTTGTCAAAGAGCGGCATTTCCTCTTTCCTTTCTCCTCGAGCTGATTAGCGGGTCGGGCAATGGTGTGAGGAGATGTTGGGGGTAGGAAAATGGGGGTCATTTTGGAAAACCTCTTTGTGGATGGGTCTGGAATGGGGAGAAAATTAATAATTATAAAACTCATTTCCATAGAAACTGTCTCATTATCATGCTGGCTGCCCGCTGGACGAGGCAGGGCTTCCTGCCAGCAAACGGGCACCACAATCAAGTGTCCCCTGCCTGCTCTGCTGCAGGAGAAGCTGGTCACCAAAGATGGCCCCCAGCCACAAGCCAACCCCAGGCCAGGAGGGAGCTGGGATGGTTTTTCTTGAATATCAGACATTTGTGCAGGGATTTCTACCCATTGCGTAAAAATTTGCATGCAGCACTTCTTGATTTAGGCAAAAGTGGCTACATCTCAGTCTTGTTTACAAGTTCCACAGTGTGCGCCTTCACACATATTTTTTCCTCTGTATTCCCTGCGAACAGATCTCCAGGCACCCCTAAAGACACTTAACAAAAGAAATGGGAACAATTAGGTTTAAAAATCACTTCATTTGTAGTGCCCTTTGTGTTCCAAGTGACACGGCCGGGCCGGCTCAGGAGGCACTTTGTCACGGGCCCTGGGGAACACGGAGGGTCTCTACCCTTCCTTTCTGTGCTCCCGAGGCCCCAGGAATCCAGTCCACTCCAGACCTTCTTCATTTCTTGTGCGAAGTCACTCTGTGCTAGGTGTGCCATCAACATGTGTGACTGTTGCCGGAGGGAGGTCCGGTCCCGGCCAGGACGAAGGAAGGGTTCCTTTGGAAGCCCTCAGGAGAGGTTGTCTGTGATGTGGGGAACCTGACTCTGAGAAACAACTTTGTGTTTTGAATTCTGGTAGAATGCGAGGCATGCTATGTGTCGTTCCGGTTGCCTGTCAGTGTGCTTGCTCTCTGGTGTCTCAGAATGTGCCCTGCGGTGTGTGACCATCGCCATTCTTTAGACCTACCACCGCCTTATCACGCAAGGAAAGCCCCGCCCCTGTAGCCCTTCTGTCTTCATGGATCTGCTGGCCCGTGTTTTCACATGATCACTTATTCCAGGGCGGTAAACTCAGGATCCTCAGTGGTTAGCAGCCTATGCAGTGCCCGGCTCCCTTTTGCCTCTCTGTGCTGCTCCAGGTCATAGGCCTGCCAACACGGCCGGGCATCAGTCTTTATTAAATGCCCCTTTTCCCAGCTTTGCAAAGACCTAGTTAGGAAAATGACAGTTTCCAGGAAGCAAGTGATTTAGAATCAACAGCAACCAGGCAGCTGAGTGGAAGGCAGTGACCACGCTGACTCAGACAGAGGTTTGCTTTCTGGTAAATACTGCTGCGCCGTCTCCTCCTTTATTCCTGCCATCCCCGCTTCGTAAAGAAGGAATGTTAGTAGTCAGAAAGCAAGGTTCAAATGTGAAAGGGCCAGGTCAGCCATGCTTCTGGGGCCCTGGGATCTCCAGAGATCTTGCAAGGAGGTGTGGAAACCTCCAGGTGGATCATATAGACCCGCTGGGTTTGCATAACCCACCAAACCCCAGAAACCCCTAGTGGCTGGCACATTGGCATTCAGTTAAAAGCCACTACCCAAACCCAGTAACTAGGAGTACCGGTGTATTGGTTTCCTGGGGCTGGCTAAGCCACAAGCCCAGACCGGGTGCCCCAAACAGCAGGAATTTATCCTCTGGAAATCCCAGAGTCTGAAGTACAGGTTTCCCAAGAGGCTCTGGAGGGTCTGAACCTCCTTTGTGTCCACACGAGGGACTTCCTTGGTGTATGCCTGTGTCTGTATTCCTCTGTTTATGGCGGCACAGTCACACGGGTGAGGGCTCACCTTAGGAATCCACCCTTAGCTAAGGGCTCAGTCCTGCAAGTGTCCAGGTGGCAGACTGAGGTGGGGATAGAGAGCCCAATATACACTTGGGGACACTAGGACACAGGGGTCATAAATATCCACTCATGTCTTATTCCTCAGTTTTTAAGGAAGCCCCTGAGTCAGTGTGCCCCTCCTGCCATTTCTGCTCCTCTACAGCAACTGCTTCTGAGGCTCCAAGTCCCATGTCTCCTGTGGACTTTCACTGTGTGGTTGATGAGCCACTCAGACATCCAGCCAGGAGCCAAAGTGTAATGTGTGATAAAGACACTCATTCTATTTCT
>JAQHUG010000212.1:1065007-1100094 GCA_028555095.1 Dicrostonyx torquatus
CCCTCTGGATCTGCTGGTGCATACATGCCCTCTTCTGTCTTCTGGTGCTCTTTCTCTCCCTTTTAGGAAGGATGGTAGTGGCCATTAAGGATCAGCATCCAATCAGATGAGCACATTGGGTTGCTGGCCCTCTGGTTTCAGGACAATGGCCAGAGGGAATGTCATGGGGTGGGGACAGAACAAATTGTTGGGTCCCCATTAGCCCTCTCTCTGTTTGGCCTGTAGGACTCGTACCAAGGCACCGTCCCTCCTTAACTGCTTCTTAACTTACAGGATGGGAATGGATGTGACTGAGACAGAAAAGAAAAGCCCAAGTTTTCAGTTTGCACCAAAGTGTGCTTCTGAATAGGCTCAGATGTGTGTGTGTATGTGTGTGTGTGTGTGTGTGTGTGTTTATGTGTGTTTGTGTGTGTGTGTCCCTGCATGGGGATCATACATATGTGCATGCATGTGATGCATGTGTTCCGGTGGAGGAGAAATATCAGTGCTGGCATTTTAAGAAAGCCCAGCTAGTATCTGGTCTGGTCAGACTCCATCACCCACTAAGCCATTGTAAAAATGTCCAGGTGGCTTCTAGGATGCATATTCTTCCCAGGCTCTGACTTTCTGCCCTGTGGCTTGCAATACATAGCAGATACCCATTAAAATAAGACTGGCCTCTAGATTCACAGTGGGGGCACTGATTTCCCACATCAGAGCTTAGGTGGGTATCTGGAACTTGGGCTGTAGGTATGGCCTGCTCTGTCCCTTGCTGCAGGTCCCTAGGTAGGCTGCTTTACTCTCAGAGTACGTGAGAATGTAGCCACCACGCAGGTTGCACACACTCAGTTTCTTTCCAGGGCAGGAGCTGATGGAGCTGACCAAGCCGAGGATCAAGAGAATCGTGTCCTGGGCCAGAGGGGTTCAGTCACTTACTACTTCAGTTGACACTGCTGTCCATAGCCCCCTCTCAAGAAACCTCATACTAACTCACCAGAATCTTGGGGTTCCAGGATCCCAGGCAGCACCTCTAACTCAGGAAGCTCTGTGTGTCTATGGGACCGACTAAGGCTGTTCTCAACCCGTTCGAGATACTCATCCGTCTTTCTTGAGACTCAGCTGGAGGACCTGGAGTTCTGTGTGTGTACAGTGACATTGTTAGATCCATTCAAACCAAGAGTCAATGGAAGCAGGATGAAGTTCACATTTTTGATCATGGCAGAGTCTTAGTCTAGAGGTGCCTATCTCCTGAGACCTGTGACCTCACGTCTAGCTCTATACTCAGCAAGGGCTCAAAGACAGTTCTGTATCAAGGGCCTAATGACTCATACAGAATGCTAGAGAATGCCCTGCCCTGGCTTCCTATTCTAGTGTAAGACCTGGACTCAAACAGCCAGGGTGGCACCTTAGATACAAATTAAGAGTGCCAGTCTAGTTACTATTCTGTTGCTGTGAAGAGTCAGAATGAACAAGGCAATTTACAAAAGAAAGCATTTAATTAGGGCCTTGCTTACAGTTTCAAAGGGTGAGGCCATGACCATTATGGTGAGGAGCATGGCCACAGGCAGGCAGGCGTGGTGCTGGGGAAGTAGCTGAGAGCTCACATCCTGATCTGCAAGTTAGAGGCAGAGAGACAGAGACTGGGCCTGGAATAAAACCTCAAAGCCCACCTCCAGTGACACACCTCGTTCAACAAGGCCACACCTCCTAAGCCTTCCAAAATAGCTCCACCAACTAAGGACCAAGCCTTCAAATATATGAGCCTATGAGCAACTATTCTCTTTCAAACCATCACACATGCCCACTCCCAGAGCTATGCACTGTGTCTTGGGTACCTTTCTGACCGGTCTTACTTGTCCTGATTTTTTTAGAAGAAAGATCATGAGATCTGGTACTCATGTTTTCTTGTTCTGGAAGAGGTTCCCAATACTCAGGGAGTTAAAGATGAAATAAGTGCCTCAAGAACCTACAACATGGAACCAGGGGTGAGAGCCCAGACTACTGGACTACTACTCCTGGCACCATCAGTTTCCTTTGCACTTGTATGATAAGGAAATTAACTGGTGACAAAGTTTGGTGATGTAGAGTTCTTAGCCCTTGTAACTTTCCATCGATTTCTACTATGTGGCCTTGAGTTTTTTTGTAGACAGAAGTTTCTGTCCCACCCAGTCCCACAGTTATTCAGTCCTAAATAAACACATAGAGGCTTATATTAATTATAAACTATTTGGCCTATTGCTCAGGCTTATTATTAACTAGCTCTTTTTTGTTGTTGTTGGTTTTTCGAGACAGGGTTTCTCTGTAGCTTTGGAGCCTGTCCTGGGACTAGCTCTTGTAGACCAGGCTGGTCTCAAACTCACAAAGATCCTCCTGTCTCTGCCTCCCAAGTGCTGGGATTAAAAGCATACGCCACCACCGCCCGGCTTACTAACTAGCTCTTACAACTTAAATTCACCAATAATTCTTGTCTGTGTTTGGCCATATGGCTTGGTACCTTTTCTCAGTAAGATATTAAGGCATTGTTATCTTGTTTCCTCTGCATCTGGCAGATAACTGACTTTCCTCTTCCCAAATTCTTTCATTCTGGTTGCCCCACCTATGCTTCCTGCCTGGCTACTGGCCAATCAAAATTTTATTAAACTCATATGAGTGACAAATCTTGACAGTGTACAAGAGCATTATCCCACAGCATTTCCTCCTGTTTTCTTTTCAAAACAAGAAATCTGAATCTTTGTTGACAGACATTTCTGTCCTGCCCAGTCCCATAGTGGGCACCAGTTTTTCTCAAATCTAAATTTTCAAGGACATGCTTAGGAGGTGTCTTCCAGGTTTAGCATATACCTGTCACTCATCTTCCCCAGTACTAGTTTGCTGTTCTTCTTGCTTCCAGGCAGGATGAGGAATCCCTGAGTTAGGCAGGAGATCTGTTCAGAGGATCCAGAAAAACCTGAGGGTGCACAATCCTGCACATGGGATGACAGGATCTTGGTTTTGAGGAAAGTTCTTTTTCCCTTGAAAGTTTAGCTGAAGACAATTATGGGTATATATGCAATTATAAAGAACAGCACAGGGACCCAAAGCCACAAGTCAGTGAGACTGCTGCTCAACTCCACCAACTGTAGAGCTCTGCTCCACCAACTGTAGAGCTCTGCCAAGCTCTGGCACTGTATGTCATTCCTTGAGCACAGGTTATTGATGTAGGTGGCACCCACCTTCTTCAGATGGCCCAAGGGACTTGTTCTTAACATCTTTGGTCTTTGTCCCAGAGTGAGCCTGTGTTTCCACCACAGTCAAGATGCAGATCATCAATAGCCACCTTGTCCTGATTCAAACACCCTGTACCTCCTAGTGAGTGTTGTCCCCCCTCAAACCTGTCCTGGATTCCTCAGATGTTAGGTCAGATGTTAGGTTATGTCTTCTTCAGAAGGCCCTGCCCTGCTCTCCTGATCCCTTCTCTGCCTCCTCCATTTTCAAGAGATTGTCGTTCCAAGAGACTCCATTCCAGGAGTGTTGTCATTGCTGAGCTGAGAAGACACTTGGCTTCTTGACTTCTTTGCTCCTGAGGGTAGACTTGCAGGTGTTAGCCTGGTGTCTTCCTTTCTGGGAACAGTTGACATGGGCATGTGCCCTATGAGCTGGAGTAGGCTATGTGGTGCTTTTGGGTGCAGAACAAAGTCAGAATATTCCTATAGGCAATTGGAGATGTCCTGAGAGGAAAATGAGTTGAGGACACTGTTCTGAGCCTCCTGAGAGAGGTGCTAACAAGACCTGTAGTTGCTGTTAGGGGAGGTCCAACCTCCAGCAGTGAAGATCACTGCTGTCCAGGCCCCATCAGGATATCCCAAAGACTTTTTTTTTTTAAAAAAAGATTTATTTATTTATTTATTTATTTATTTATTATGTATACAGTATTCTCAGTATGTATGCTGCAGGCCAGAAGAGGGCACCAGACCTCATTACAGATGGTTGTGAGCCACCATGTGGTTGCTGGGAATTGAACTCAGGACCTTTGGAAGAGCAGGCAGTGCTCTTAACCGCTGAGCCATCTCTCCAGCCCCTCCCAAAGACTTTTTTGGGCATCTATCTAGTGCTTGCTGGGCATGTGGTTAGGGACTTCCTGCATCCCACTGTTTCTCCCTTTTTTTCAGAACCCTACAGGCAGAGGGTGGTGGACTTGTGGGGGTAGATTTACGCTGGCCCCAAGGGCCTGTTTTCAGAGTTCCCCACCATTATCTCTGCTCATGTACACATATGTTCACATAGAACTCTCATGCTCACACATTTGCGCGCGCGTGCACACACACACACACACACACACACACACACACACACACACACTGCCCCGATTGCCTGATTGATGGGCAGAAAACACTTCCCTTCTCATCCCTGTCAGTATCTCCCTTGCCCTGCCTGCTCCAGGCCTTCAAGGTAGACACCCTCTCCTTAAAGCCTGGCCTCACAATAAAACAGGAGCTATAGCCAGATACCCATCACCTGTGGGAAAATTTCTCAGGCTCCCTATGGCCACCAATTAAGGTTTAAGTCTACCTGTTTGGTGGCAGGACAGCCAGTGATCATCCTTTACAGATGTTAGTGTCATGGCTGATGCAGAGTCCCAGCCTGAGAGATACCACGGTAGCTCCCCTCTGCTGCTGGGTGATACTGATGTGTAGCAAACTGTCCTAGCATCATTCAGTTACCGCCCCTCCTCTTCTATCTTTCTAGACCTTGGTATCCCATCCATGCTTGCTCTTCAGTAGGGCCTCTGAAGAGATGCTGGGTAGCTTGTGTTCTGGGTGAAAGTATGTCAGAAGAGATCCAACCCTAAAAACCAGGTTGGGTGGAATCCAGAGCAGGGTGAAAGATGTGGGTTCTCAGCCCATGCTCCCCTGGCTCTGCGGAGATGCTGAGCTCTGTCCCATGCCCCAGGGTCATGATAGTCATTGAACATTGGCTGGTGTGATGGTCAGAGGGACTTAGTGTTGAGTTCACCAGGAAGAGGCTCAGCTAGACCCTGGGGCCTTGAGCAGGTGCTTCTAGCATAAAAACAGACTTGGTTATTGACTCGGGGCCATTTGGCTTGAAGGCTGGCCAAGTTCATGCTGATCCCCTCTTCCTGCTGCTCCATGTATTCTCCCCTCCCCACTTTTATCATTTTGGTAGGTGGTTCAAATTTTATGAATGACAGCTCCAGCCAAGAATCTCCAGTATGAAGCCATTGCAAGATCCAGATAAAGAATGTAGGCCTCCTGACCAAACAGTGACACCTATCTCCCAGACATAGTCACAAAGTACCCATGACCTTGGCATTGCCCTTCTACCCAGAAGAAAGCGTGGCCTGGAAAATGCACCTGCCATTCCTGTGACCTAGACTGAGGCTGCATGACAGGTACCCACTTTCAGAAGATGCCTGTCCACTTTGGGCAGAGAGGCTTCCATCTCAGAGGGCATCTTGCCTGACGCTCATGAGAAAGGAAGGCTGATCTCTTAGTTGAACATAAGACTCTTCACCCCTACCAAAAACCTCGCTCCCCTAGGACTCCAAGCAGGTGACCATTTCTTCAGGGACTTGGGAGCCCTTCCTGCATTCTCTCTAAAAATACATTTTCCACACACTTATTAGGCCTCCTGGGCCCTCAGTGTCCACCCATGAACAAAGAGCTCTCTCTCCAGTACAGGGGACAGCAGAATGCAAATGTCTCTTAACTTCAGTGACCACCTGGGTGCAGGAGGCTGGGCTGGGTCACAGGCCTGCTTCTAATCGGCAGGGCAGGAAACACTGCCTTCTCTCCAGCTGTTGCTGGGCCTCCGTTGGAGTGGGCCTTTCTTGAAGTACTGGTTCCTGTGAGTAGGTGAGGGAAGTAGAATTCAAACTGAAAAAAAAAGGACTAGCCCTGAGGTGGCCATACCCCAGATGGGGACATTGCCCCACTCGGACCCCCCCCCCCCCCGAGCTCCTGAAGAGCTGCTCTGTTCTGCTCCCCAGCCACTCGGGGAGGCAGTGGCATCAGCGTCCCGAAGGAGTTAAGCGCTTCATGGGGAACATGGGCTTCCAGTGAGATTTTGTTTGTGAGCTCTGTGCAGTAACCAGTTCTGAATAATAAGGTGGCTTGTTAATTACCCCCCCTTCTAATTTACCTTCCTGCCGCACACAGGCACCGGGAAGGTTTACGGGGGTGTGCTCTTTCAAACCTAAACAGCGCCGGGCCTTGGGGCGGAGGGAGCTTTGCTGCCTTCGTGTTGCTGAGTCCCTGAAAGGATCCCACCAGCCAATTAAAAAGGAACCGTTGGCCATTTAAAACATAGTCATTACTTCTGTGAATGCTGCTAAATTAAATAAGTGTTATCGGCATGATTTTTTTTTTTTTCCGAGACTTTGGTTTCTTTTGAAAGAAAACATTTTGTTACTTCCCCAGCCGGTTTGTTTGCAGCCAACGTGGGGAATCTGAAGTCGTTTTTTTCTTGTACTTGAAAGTTCTTGTCCCCCTGGAGGCTTCTATTTCACCAGCCAATGTCAAGGAGCAGGGAGGGGCATGGGACATGGCTCCTGGGTGACTTCCACAGGCAACAGACCAGTGGCAGGATGGACCTGGCCTGGGAGATTTGGATCAGGGGTCAGTACAGGGAGTGAAGGCCCTGCCCACCTCCCTCCACCACACCTCTGGCTTTTCCTCACTGACCGAGGTCAAATCCACAGGATGGAAAAAGTAACCATTCAGAGCATGCGACCCAGTGGCACTTAAGCACACTTCCCGGTGTTGTGCCACCAGCCTCTACCTCTAATTCTGGAACATTCCCACCACCCATCGGAGAATCGGCACCCATTAACAGTTACTCCCCCAGCCCATCTTCTGGATGCCGGGCAGTAGCATGGTATTTGTCTTCCATTTTGCATAATATATTTTTTAAAGTCCTCGTGGACAAATCTTGATCATTTGTACTGACTGATAAGACACTGGTGTTTCCACCCATGTGCACACTGGAACATGAGTGAGCCTTTATGGGAAGACTGTGATCTTTACATTGGGAAAAGAGTCGGGGTTTAAAGGCTACTGTGTGATGTTTACAGTCTGTACACATTGTAGGCATTGGGGAATAGTCAAGTCAGGGTAATCGTCATGACGCCTCTGTGGGTGAGGGGCGGGGAAAGGGAAGAAGCTGGACAGTTAGATAGGAAAAATGAAGGTAGGTATTATGGGCACAGCAAGGTAGCTGGTTAGTAGTAATATGTTGGGTGTTTAAATAGCTATAGTATACCCCCCAGACATTCTAGGCCATGTATATGCTTCTGAGGTCTGTCTGCATTGCAGCAAGGTGAGCTTCATGCCCCTGGTGAATAGACCCTGATGTAGAGAGAGCACAGTCTCATCATTTGCTTACCGATGCTGCTGCAGGCTTGAGCTGGTCTGGTCTTCTGGCTGCTTGAGTCCTTGCCGGTCTGAAGCCATTTGAGGTGCTATGGGGGTACACACCAGAAACGGGATTGCTTTCCTTTCTGCCTGATCTCCTCCTTGCCCTCTCAAACCTTCTCTGTCCAATGTAACCACAGCCTTGGTGTGCTCTTTTTCATAGTCCAAGTGGCTCTGTTTGATATCAACCTCTGGTTATGATGGACCCTAGAGAAAAACCCATCCCCTCCAGATAAGCTGGAGACCCTCTTCCTTTTGCTCGGTCCTGTGACCTGCAGCTCAGATACCGTACCCATGGCCTCAACTATTCCAAGTCTGCCTCGAGGTCACCGGGAACTTGCAGAAACCACATCCAGGACCTGTTGCCCCAGTGTGATGGCCAGAGTAGCTTTACGCTGGAGTGGCAGGGTTAGGAAATCTCACAGGAGCTCACATTCTAAATGTCCTTCAAAACATCTCAGCTCCCTAATCTCCGAGGCCACAGACAAGCACTGAAATGATCCCACATTTCACTATCTCCGTGTCGGCCTTGTCTCCTCCATTCTTGCTTCTTCTTCTCCACAGCAGAGCCGGGCAGCACATCCTCAGGTGCTGCAGAGATGAAGTTGCCCGCCTCTAACATATTTGGAAACAGTGAACACATGAAAGAGTGTGAGAGAGAGAGAGTGAGAGAGAGAGAGAGAGAGAGCACTCGGCTGTGCTGCCTGTAGCATGTTGGTCCCTAGAGGAACCTGGTGGGATCTCCTCCCTGGGTGCCACTGACACTGCGTGCCTGCTGCCAGGTTTGGGATGGTGCAGAAATGGCATCTGCCAGGCAAGGGGTAGCAGCTGGAATTCTCCTGGGCCTCCGGTGCCCTCGGGTTCCATGAGGGCCACATCGCAGGGGGAGTCCCTTGCTACAGAGGCTGATGCTACATTATCTCTTTAGGTGACGGTGACATTGTAAATAATATGTATGAACCCGACCCGGACCTGCTGGCCGGCCAGAGTGCCGAGGAGGAGACTGAGGACAGCATCTTGTCCCCCATCCCTATGGGGCCACCATCCCCCTTCCCCACCAGCGAGGACTTCACTCCTAAGGAGGGCTCGCCCTACGAGGCTCCTGTCTACATTCCTGAAGACATTCCAATCCCACCAGACTTTGAGTTGCGAGAGTCCTCCATCCCAGGAGCCGGTCTGGGGATCTGGGCCAAGCGGAAGATGGAAATTGGGGAGAGGCTTGGCCCCTACGTGGTGGCGCCCCGGGCCGCGCTGAAGGAGGCAGAATTCGGATGGGAGGTGAGTATGCTCAGTCTGAGCATGATTGATCGTGGTCATTTATCTTGTGTTCAATCTATTTATAAAGCTGGTGCAGCCACTGCCCCGAGGCAGGAGGCTCAGTCTGTTGGAGAGAGAGAGCATTCGAATGTCACATTTCCCAGGGTTATTTTATCCAGCGGCTTGCCTGACGTGTCTCAGAAAACATTGCCGTCCCCTCGGACGCCCATCAGCCCCGACGGCTGAGGCACCCTCTTCCTGGAAATGTGTCTTTTATGAGCTCATGTTTTAAAACATCTTGTGCCTCTTACTGGATGGAGGTGCTGACCCACCCTCATTGCGGAGTGTCGAGTGTTCCAGAAGAGGCAACTTAATGCTCAGAGCCTCATTCTGTCTCCATCAGGTTGAGGCAGCTTACAAAACAGGCCTGGTGGCCATGCTGTCCCTACAGACTCTGACAGGTTGACACGAGGCTCCTGATCAACCTTAAGGGAGCGTCCACTCTCAGATTTGGGGGCAGAAGCCTTGCCTCTTTATACTTCCTTCTTACATCTCCACAGACCTTTGCGGGGCCGGAGCTCATGTGTGCTAACCTGTGCCAGTGGCTTGGGAAGCATCGTGAGCTAGACCAGAAAGTGCTAAGATCTAGGTGTGCCAGGGGTTGCTCTGAACCAGAAGCACCCAGAGGTGTCCACTCAGAAGGCCATGGGGCACACTGAACCCTGCTTGGCGGGGGCTTGTCAAGGTGGCCTCGTGGGAAGTAAGAATGCCACAAAAGCACGTTTTCCTGTGGGCCCCGGGCCTTCCCGCGGCCCACAGGGCTGGTTTCCAGTGGTAGTTTTGGCAGGAAGCCTGCCTGGGTGGAAAGCAGGAATGCAAATCCAGATTCCTTTTGGTGTTTCACAACCTCCACAAGTGCCTGCGTCGAGGTCAGTGCCAGGAAGGGCAAATGGTCCAGGGGAGGGAGAGAGCCTGCTAGCCTGCAGTGGTTCCCGTGGGGCTGGGCGTGGGTGTCAGGTGGGACAAGGGTCTACCTCTGGTCTGTCCGCCTCTCCCAGCCCCTTGACAACCTTGAGAAAGTTTTTAAGCAGATCTGTATGTTGGTTTTCTTGTAGAGCGCGAGGAAAGATTTAAGGCCCGGCATTCTCTCCCTGTCTATTTGAGTCTTCAAACTATGCACACCAAGACTCCACAGCTGCCTAGAAAGTCTGATGAAATGTCCTCTTGTGCATAGATTCCTCTTCCAGACCCTTGGGAAAGTCTGGATAGTCCAGCAAGCACCGAGGATTTCCCTTGGTCCTGCCCTACGTAAAGCCTTTTGGGGGATAGCGTCGAGAGCGAGGGGGAGTTGATGCACCTGTTGGTGGTGGCTGCATCACATTGATAGGCCATTCAGGTGCTCTCAAAACGGGCTGAGTGCCTGGGCCCCTGGGTGTCTCAGAAGGCAGGTAGAATGAGGTCCCTCGTATCACGGGGTCTTGTTTAGTTCATTGTCTAGGGCACTGGGGCCCTCATCTGAGCGTGAGCCACCCTGACTTGTTCTTCAGAGAGTTCGGAGGATCCGGGTGAAAAGCTGTGTTGACCAGTGAGGAGATGGGTGAGTTGGACTTCACAATAGACCAGCCTGGCAGGAACTATAGCTCAGTAGCTACCTTGTCAATGTCTTCAACCTTGAGAGGTGGCAGGTGCTGAGGGTGGGGACCAAGGCTGAGACTGTCTTGGGGCTTGACTGGCTGGGCCAGGGAACCAGGTGAGGCAGGAACGGAGAGGATGGACTCCCACCCTTCCAGTGGGCACAGGCTGTGCTTTGCGGCCCAAGAAGAGTGTTTTTAAACAACATGGCAGTTGAGTGCTTTGGGCTCAGTTGGATTTGGCTTTGTGGAGGGCCTCTCCACCCTTCCCTGCTGGCATGCTGGAGACGTTGAAGGGTGTTTGTTTAACGTACTTAAAAGATCTTCACTATTTAATCAGTGGGCCAGCTTTTAAACGCTTGGAGGGTAAACAAACCTTGGTAATAGGTAGTTCTTTGGATGACCTTGAAGTGACTTTGTTCTTGTCTGCTCTGCGGCTGATACAAGTTTCTGTTTGATTTTGTTTTTTAAAGAAATGCCCCGTATCATGGTGGCTCCCTGGGTGCCAGGCCTGGTACAGGCTGTCGCTATCACTCTGCGGGGCTTGCTGACTTTTGCAGTGTTGTTTGCTCTCCGCGGAGGCACTTGAAAGTGAGTTGTTCCCCGATTTCTGCGAAGAACTTTGTCCCATGGTGGTGACCTGACAGCTGGCTTTCATGGAGGTACTTAGAGATAGCTGCCCCCAGCAATGCCCCGAAACAGTGTTCGAGACGCACCTAGCATCGCTTATCTAACCTCGTTTCCTTCGGGAGTTCAGGCAGCCACCACCTGTTTCTGGGACGCTTTGCTGGACTCTGTGTCCTTCCACAGCAGCTGGCCGAGCAGTTCTGTCCTTGGGATTAGATCCTTGGAGCTGCTGGCAGGACTGGAGAGGAAGCCAGTGCTGTCCAGGGAGGAAAGAGGAGGCTCCTGGGGAGGAAGGTGGAAGCTCTCAGTGCCTGGAGTCAAGGATCAAGTCACAGGCTGGACCTCTGGCCCTGGAGAAAGCCCTGAGATCTATTTTCCTCACAGCTTGGCTCTGATTTTTCCACGTGTGAACTATACTTGGTCATGGCCTGTTCACCGTTCTTTTGTCTTCCTCGAAGTGCAGAGGTAACTCAGCAAAGTCAGAGAGTTCTCGTGGCCCTCCTAGCTTTTCCTAACTTACTCAGCCTGCATGTCGTCGCTCCTGAGTCCAGGGAAAGAGGCCTTCAGCTACTCACCTCAGCTGCTTTTACCAGGCGGCCTAGCCACTAGCCCTCCAGCCCCCTAGCCCTCTGCAAGTGCAGAGAGAGGCCGAGACCACCAGGAAGCATTCATGGGCAAGCATGCTGAAGGCTGGGGAGCCCCAGTCAGGCTCAGGGCGGTGTGAGGGCATGCATGGGTGTAATCGCAGGACGGCCCCGGATCGCATCCATAATTACTCACCCTCACCCTCATAATTAAGCTCTGTGAATCAGAGTAATTGAATTTTGTGATCTTTAACGTGGTGCTCATTTGCTTCAAGAGAGCAAGCAGTGACATTCTTAGCAAAGATGACAGATGAAAGCTAAGGAGGGTCCGTTCTGTTTGGCTTCCCCGAGAAGGGGGCCCAGGAGGAGTGGAGTGCATCGGTCTGTGGCCAGTCTGCACTCCAGAGCTTGGGTCCTCTGGAGAGGCCTACAGAGAATGACCCTGTGTTCTTCTGGTGGCCAGTTTGAAATGAAGGGCAGACTTACTGATAGTGTATCACCCCTTGGGGTACGCCGTGGGAGTACTTTACTCCCTTCTGAGAGCCAAGTCCTGGCTTCAGATGCTAAGATGAAGAGATGACTATTGAGGCCTGACTGACGTGGGGTCTCGGGGTGATGAGGGAGGAAAAAGTTCCTCTTTTCCCCACATGGATCAGACAAGGACAACTACACAACCCGTGGATCAGAAAGTGACCCGGGATGGCCTTTGACTTCCTGTCCCTGGTGGTGAGGCACTCCTACCTCAGGTGGACCCTCCTTTGTCAGAGCAGAGTTAGGGGGAATTTCAGTGTTCACGTGGGAACATTGGTCGAAGCCCATCCCTCGTCCAGACCTGGCTCTGGAAGCTGTCTCTCTTCTTCCTCTCATATGTACTGGAGACCTTTCAATGATTCTAAAGCCTCCTTCCCTGGTCATTTTGGAAGGAAACATGTCAGATGTCCTGGGCCTGGCTGGTGGTTCTGAACATAGGTGTGGGTGTGGATTCAATGCCTGGACATCCCTGTGGGCTCTGTCCCAAGTCCCAGACTCCTCCGTCTGGCCACCCCCCCCCATGCCCTGCTTGCTGACACGAAGCCTTGCACTCACCCTGCCGGTGGGAATAAATCACCCTGTGATTGCATTTTATTGCCCTGAGGTCTGCAAAAGCAATGATTTTGATCATGTGTTGAGTAAATTATGACATTTATCATCGTGCTATTTATTTTGCTAATTAAGAGATGGCTGCTGTGACAGCCCAGAGGGATGGGCTATGGATGGGCTA
This sequence comes from Dicrostonyx torquatus, assembly GCA_028555095.1. Taxonomy (NCBI): domain Eukaryota; kingdom Metazoa; phylum Chordata; class Mammalia; order Rodentia; family Cricetidae; genus Dicrostonyx; species Dicrostonyx torquatus. The sequence continues at coordinate 1,077,756 of JAQHUG010000212.1, forward strand.
TGGATGGGCTGCTCGGAGGCCACCTGCCCCAGGCAGGGTCTGCAGCTGTGTGCCTGAGCTTGCTTGGGTAAGGCAGGGCTACCTGAGGAGGCAGCAGAGACGGGCTTCTCACTGACATTGGCCGCTCCTCGCCAGAGTTAGACCAGGTTCTTGTAGAGGGTGTCTCCAGGAAGTCACTCTCTGAGATGGTGCTGAGCCTGTGCTCAACATGCAAGCGTCATCTGCTGAATGAATGTGTCTCCCAGTGTTTAAGAGGGGTTAATGTGGACTGACGGGGTTTCAATCCTCTCGAGCGTTTGCTCAAGTGGATTTCGTACAAAATATAAACCTTCTACAGTGTTAAAAATCATCTTCCCATCACTCATACTACTACCATTAACCTGGCTTTCCAGCGACCACCTCAGTCCCTGGAGCGAGGGTCTGAATATTAATGCATGCATTTATTTGTTCAATCAACAAAGAGGCCAAGATAACAGGGCACTTTGGGGAGAAAGGGGAAATAGCCTGGAGGCCTCAGCCTGCCTCATTCCTCCTCTGTGCTGCAGTCTTGGGGTCCTCTGCCAGTTCCTTCAGGGTTCCTGAGACCCTCAGACGCCTTTGGAGAGAGTCAAGATTTACAGATCACTTAGGGACCCTGAGTTACCCTAATGACCGGTGATGCCAGGGCTTGGAAGACAATGGGGACAAAAGCCACCCTAGCCCTGCTGTCAGATTCTGAGAAACTTCTGCACATTTAATGTGAGCCTGTCACTCCGAACACCAGCTTTGAATAGCTCGGCTGGAAGGAATGTAATGTGTGCTTAGGTGTGTATGTGTTAGCCATTTCTGCCCATTGCAGGGACTCTGAGCCTTTCTTTTCCTGAGAGTGGAGAATGGGAAGTATAAATTTGGGGGGGTGGTAGGTGGCCATGTTGGGGGGCAGTCTGGATGGTGTCTGTTTCCTAGGGAAGGCAGACGGTTCCACACAGTGTAGCCTTAGCCTCTAGCTCCCTGCCCCCAAACCACTCCAGGATGAAGATCTTCTAAGAGACTGTTAAAGCCACCGCGGCTTAACATTAGATGGCTGTACCAAGAACCGTCATCTCCAAACATTGAGAGCGTGCAATCAGGGGACCAAACACTCAGGCTAAAATCAGTCCCAGGGCAGGAGAGATAAACAGGTAGGTTTGCCAGTTCCCAAGGAGCGGCCCGGCCCGTACAGGGGTCAGACTAACATCCTACTCCAGAACCCCAGCTTGGGTCTCAGACTTAGCTTCAGGGTTCTCAGAGGCAGCAATGTTTGTCCTCTCTCCTCCAACCTTCAGAGACTCTCACATGAAGACTTTTTACTCCACTGGAGTCTCTAGAAATGCAGACAGAGGTGTCTCCCTCCTAGCCTGGCTGTGTGTGTGTGGGGGGGTGCTGCTACTTCCTGCTTAGCTTTAGACTAAAGTCCTGGCATTGGGCTCTTCTGACCACCTAAGGTAGAGATCACCTGTATCTCTACCCTGCTTGGCTTTGGCTGCTTTGGGAGAGAGCAAGCTCAGGGTATTGTCAGTTGGGGTACCATAGGAAGCAGATCTCACTGTGGGATCGGACAGAATTCTGAGCTCACATCCTGTAGAGATCCCTGCAGGTCCTGGATTAATGCTGATCTTGGGGATAGAGGAAACCCTGGGAAACACCCCTCCCACCAGGCATGTGCGTTCCCACCAACTAACACCCCTCCACCAGCCTGCTTGGCCTGTATGATCTGATCAGATGGACTTTCATCATGAAGAAATTGGGCAAAGAAGTTGTGGATTGGGGTGTGGGGGCTGAAGACTGTATCTTTTTAAAGTATTTAATATTTTTAAAGTTGATTTTTATTGAGCTCTACATTTTTCTCGGGTCCCCTCCCTTCCTCTCCCCTCCCCTTCAACCCTCTCCCAAGGTCCCCATGCTCCCAATTTACTCAGGAGATCTTGGAAGACTATTTCTTTTTAAGGGTGCATTTTGGTGCTGGCAAAGGAGCCAGACTTAGAAGAATCTTCATGAGTCCCAGGATGAGGCATGTCTTGCTGTTAGCCTGTGTCCTGGAAGCAGTGAGCTCCCTCCGATGAGGGAATCCTCTGTGCTGCCTGCCCTTTCTGATCCCATAATGGGCACAGGAGAAATGGAGATCGGTTTAGAGCCCCATGTGTGAAGCCCCTAACTGTCCCAGAGCGGCCTGTGAGTGCAGCGCTGCCCCAAGGCCTTGTGGACAAAGAGATTCACTGAGTCACCGTGGACTTTTGGACAAGATCCCTAGTGACTCATGTGTGTAGCAGCATTTACGCCAGACAGGCCAGACAATAAATGCCCAGTGGAGATGGTCAGCTTGGGAAGAAAGCAGCTTACGGCCTCGCTGACCTCATACAAGACACCACACACTTCCCAATCAGCCCTGGGAGGGTCTGACGCCCTCCCTGCTCAGAGTCTTGTGTGTTCCCCTCATGAATCCCCAACTTCTTCTGACTCCACGGGGGAACGGACAGGTACACACACCCCTGCAGCCTTGCAGTTCCCTTTGGCGCTCCCTGCTGCAAAGCAGGGCTGAGTGTCCAGGGTCAACTGGCCAGCGGACTGGGGCTTCCTAAACCGTTGCCTGGAACTGTCTGTAGCTATGAGGTCTTCAAGCTCTCCGTTTTCTCAGGGTCGAGAGGACTTGCTGCAGGGGCTGAGATGGCAGGAGAGGCAAGCTGAGCACAGCCCCAATGTCCATGAGAGTCACCCAAGGAGTGAGTCTACCCAGTTTGGGAAAGAGGCATAATAATCCCAACTGAGTTTGCAAAGAAAGATTTGGAGTTCACAAGTTAATGTGTCAGGCTCTGTGGGTCAGGGGTGTTTCCTTAGAGTCCCTCTCAGGGATCTTGACCTCAGAGCTAATGTATAGGATCATGGCTCTCATTTGACTGTTGGCTGGCATCACCTGATCACTGCTGGCAATGCAGGAACCCAGGCTCACTCTGGGAGGGGCTGGTTATCTGTTTGTCAGAAGCATTTGGGTTTAAGACCTCACGATCGTCTGGCAGTGGAACTTGTGACAGCCCCCAGAGATTATAATCCACAATCCAGGTCCAGAACTACTGGCCTAGGAAGAGAGAGAGCCCCTCCGCATGTTCACTATCCCACCAGAAGGCCCAGCATGAGGACGGCTGTGGCAGGGCGTGTTATAGAGGTCACGAGGGGCTATGTGGTGTGGGCAGTGAGGGGCATTCAGTGGCTCAGCAGGCCATGAGTCTCGGGAGCTACCCAGGTCCTGTGTGTTAGCTCAGTGCCCCACGGGAAGACCAGTGCACGACACACAAGGCCTTCCACATATACTCACGCAGGCTCACACTCCTAGAAACACTCAGTCACAGACGGGCACACCTGCACACTTAAATGCTTCCACATAGAGGATGCGCTTGCCCCATATAGCAGGGGTTCTGGAATTCTACCTCCCAACACAGGGCCTTGGCTGCTCACTCTTGCACCCCTGTTGGGCAGGCACCCTTATCTTTCCTTCAGCTCTTGGTCCCTCTCATTATGTCTTGTTCTATAGTCCCACCAGGGAGCGGGCAGTGCCACTGAAGCTATTATATGATGGGAATGCTAGGCGGTGGATCCTGGGCATGGAGGCCAGCAAGGGCCTGCTGTCCCCGGGATGACCACACCCTCTAGGTAGGGCGGTGGTTCTCAGTCTTCCTAATGCTGAGACCCTTTCATACAGTTCCTCATGTCGTGGTGACCCCCAACTATAAAATCACTTCCGTTGCTACTTCATAGCAGTAATTTTGCTGCTGTTATGAATCATAAATATCTGATATGTAACCCCTGTGAAGGGCCACGGGTTGAGAATCACTGCTGTAGGACTTTTTAGTGGTGATCCCCATCTCATCCAAAAGCCAAACTCATCTTCTGGTTATGCTTTTTCTCTTTGGCCCCAGAATTTTGGAATGTTTGGCCCTCTACCTAGGCACTTCATGTACCCTCGAGGCAGGGCAACCCCTCTTTGTCCAGTTGCTGGAGAGATTTGTCGAGGCTAAGACATGCTGTGGGCTTTTCTTCCCAGCGACTTTCAGGAGTGCCCTCTGGAGGCAAATGAAATGTCTGAAACCACTGAGGGCACCGCTGGGCAAAGACCATGAAGCCAGCACCCTGATTCTGCAATGATGCCTTAGGGGCCCCTTAAGCCTCAGCCATCATGGAAGGCCCTCTTGCTCGGAAAGAGCTGAGCTCAAGACCCTCTCAAGGTCTAGGGAAAAGCCACATATGGCCACTTCTCAAGGACCCCTGTGGGATCCATTAGCCAACCTTTCCTGCCTCTCCCAAGCACACAGACAGCAGCCCCACATTTCAGCCCAGGAATGCCATGGAATCCAGTACTATCTTAGGCCCAGCTCCGAAAGCCGGGTTTATAAGGAATTTTAGAAAAAGAAGAGAGAATGACTAAGAATACCTCCCCGGTGGCTCTCCTTCACTTCCTTAAGGGGTAATAACTCAGCAGCAACCCGGCAGAGGGCACTTTCTTTAAATAGAGCGTTCTGATTCACAGGCGAAAAAAAGGAAATAAATGTTTTCTTTTCATATTCGAGAGACATCCTCCAGTGCCAACTTCTTAAATGGTATTTTGCCATCCGGCTCACACACTCTACCCCAGTGACAGCCAGCGCCCATCCGGACTCGGAATGCTGCTCGCTGGAGCCAACATGTGAAAGTATTGGGTTGAGGTGGAGTGGGCGGTCCCAGCAGACGGGGAGGTTAGGGGAGAGGAGAATGGGGGGGCTTACTGTGGGGTTGGCTGGTCTGCCTGTGGCCCCCTTAAGGTTGGCTCTTCTCTTTTGCCTGCCTTCTTTCTTTAGGGGAAACAAGGGCTGTGCACTACTGACTGCTCACAGAGTCACCTGGGCTGCCTCTGCCCGGTGAGCTTCATGTGCTGGGCTAGCTGGGCAGGAGGAGAGGCCCAGTCCTAACCAGGGACTGACTGGGCACCTGCCCAGATCCACATAAGACCCATTCTGCTCAGGGCGCTCTACTCCTAGCAACACTGTGATTAATACATGGCCGTGGTCAATTGGCTGAGAGGCAACCAAGGCCGAGGGCCCGAGGAAGCTGGGCTCAACAAGCCAGGCAGGAGTGGCTTGGCCGCTTCCCTCCCCAGCCCTCCTTCCTAGCTCCTGGGGCAGGAAGCTGACCTGCTGATAGAGTGGAGGGAGGAAAGCCTGGCTCAGTGACCATGTGGGGAAGTGATATTAGGCCCCACAGGGAGGTCTGCTTCCGCCTGTGGTGAGGCCCAGACTGGGCTCCAGCAGGGCCGGAGCAGAGTCCAGTCTGAGTCCTGGGTCCTTGGGTGTCACTTTCTCCCCAGAGCTGTGATTTCCTGTCTTGTGAAAACAAGTCCTCAGACTCTGCTCTGGAGACAGCAGCTGGGCCAGGCAAGGACCATTTAGTACTCATGGTGTCTGTGACAGAATTCTCCAGACGCCAGGCAGAGCTGTCAGCCATTCTGAAGATGAGTAAGAGTTCTCTAGCCACCTCTAGGATGCCCAGGGTGAAGCGGTCAGATTTCAGAGGACAGGGGTGTATTCAGGCTAGACCACGTGGGGCTCTGGCCCCAACAGCCCATAACATAGTGTCTGTACTGCCCCATCCCACAATGCACCTTGGTCTTGGAGTTTCTGAAGCAATCTTGAGAGAATTGCCCTGATACCCTCCCCTTCCAGGACACTTTCAGAATGCATTTCTGTCCCCAGGGATAGGATGTCTGTATCTGGACCCAGGAATCTGCATATCAATAGCAACAGGAGTGGGCGCTTGGTACCTGCCTTGAATGTCTCTGCTAGTGTCCTCTCTGCCTTGCCACCCATGTCCTTCCTGTATGGCCTTCTAGCCGACCTGCCCCATGGTATGTACTCAGTCAACATGGAAGTCTGGTAGCCTTGGCGCCTCCTTGTGCTGCCAGAATGAAGACACAGAGGACTTGGAGGGCGCTGGCTGTGGTAGGCAGGGAGCAACATAGACACAACAGGGGTCTCTGCCTGCACCTCCGGCACATTCTCACAGAGATAGCCTGGGTTGCTCTGGGCTGCGAGGCAGAAAGCAACCAGACCACCACGGCTGCAGAAACTGTAGTACCAATCATTTGTACTGATTTCCCAACCGTGGTTTTTGTAAGGAGCAGGATGAGCCTGGAGGGCAGCCCTCCCTCGGGTATCTCCCTGGGGAACCCCAGCCACCATGCTGACTTCTGTCCCCAGTGAGCCCTCCCGCCCCCTGTACAGGGTCAGACAAGAAGAGCCCAGGCGTTCCAGGCCATAAAAGGTCTCTCTGGGCCTGGGTTGAGACACGAGCCCAGGGGCTCCCTCCGCAGGCAGAGGACAGCCTCGCTCATCTTATCTTCTCTCTGGCTGTGTCCCCTGGCACCAGCATGTGCTCTTAGTATGTTCCAGCCACCTTGGCTTCTGCCAGAGATGAGAGTGACGCTGCCACTCACAGGCCACCAAGCACCTGTGATGTCTTTCCTTGCTCAGCAGCAGGCGGGCAGGAATTGCTTGGGCCTGTAAGGGACGCCCTGAGTGGGTTCTCTCAGCCCCTGAGGATTGAGTTTATCCCAAATGCAGTCAACAGCCATGTCTAGGAAAGTTCATCCCAGAGTTGTGTCTTGGGGCAGGGGCGGGGGGGGGGAGCAGGGGATGACCCAAGTTCCCCACTGAAGCTTGGGATGTGGCAATAATCAACATCTTACTGTATAGTGGAAGGTTTGTCTGACATGGCCTGGGCTTCCCATTCTCATCTGTCTAAAACCTGTGTCAGGGACGGAGATATGGCTCACTAGCATCTATGAAGTTCTCAGATCTACCCCTAGGGCCATGTAGACCAGGTGTGGGGGTGCAGGCCTACAGTTGTAGCATGTGGGAGGTAGAAACAGGGCTTTCAGAAGTTCAAGGTCACTCTTAGCTACATAGCAAGTTTGCAGCCAGCCTGGGCTGAATAAGAGACTTTCTTAAACAAACAAACAAACAAGAATCTAGGTCACGTGTATGTGTGTGACCAGGTCATAGTCATGGGTCAGCTTGAGGGGGGCACCCTGTCCTTGCTCCCTATCACCTAAAACACTGAATCAAGACCACCTGCACAGTGTGGCTTTCCCCTGTACTCTAGAAGGGACTGACTGTGCCATCCACACTTTGTGAAGACCCCAGCCTCCAGCGGCAGCGGCGGCAACAGTCCAGACGTACTGGTGTGTCCTCGTCCTCCTGTCCCCAGCTGCACCCCTCAGCCAGTCCATGCAAGGCAGGGGCAGGGATTACCAGCCCTGAGCAGGGCCACAGGAGCCACCTTTGTCTGCCTTTCAGGCTGTTTCTCCTTCTGGGCTAATGCCCAGTTTAATTGTACATCCTTTTGTGTCATCCCTGTTCAATCTTGTTCAAAAATACCTACATCCACTCCTTTCCCATTTAGATCTCTCCGAAGTCCATTCTGTCTTATCAGCACAGTAATTTCACGAGCAGAGCTAAGATTTCTGCCATTTAGGCCCCAGGCATTGTCTGACGCCGCGGCAGCTGAGATAAACCCTCACCCAGAACAAAGTCGAAATGACCTTTTACAAGTAGAAGCAGCCTTGTTTCCCTCTAGACTAATTTATCAGCCTTCGCTTCGGCCTCTGCGCTCAGCAGAGGCCCGAGAGAGTGCTGGGGAGAGTGGGGGAGACGGGATTAGGATGCTTGGCTGGTTCCTCGCTTTCAACAGGCGCCTCTGGAGCCACTGGCCGCCCATGGCCTCTGGAAGTGAGGTTAGACCCACAGGCTGGAGGATCAGTCAGATGTGTGCTGAAGAGCGTGGGCCCTCTGGGTCTGGGTGCCCAGGAGATGTGGCCAAGAGCTCCTCTAGCTTCCTTCAGCACTGAAATACAATTGAGTAAGTCAGACTGGGGATGTATAATAAAGGGAACTCAGAGGCCACAGGTGCCTGGAGTTCCCCTGCCACTGGGTCCATCCTGGGTGTGCTGTTCCCAGCTGCAACACTGCTTACAGCCAGTCTGGCCTCCCTGCCCACTTCATGAGCAAGTAGCCAAGAGAGGCTGCTTGGGCGCCCAGGCTAAGTTTACAGTTCTACAAGGTTCCAATAGACCTGTCTACTACGACTTAGTTCACCAGCCCCCTCAGATGTTAGCATCTCATAGAGTGGGTATCTTGTGAACCCCTTGTGTGTGAACGTATGTGCTTTCAGAGAAGTGACCAAATCCATGGTCAGAGGGGTTACCTGGACTAAGCTTCAGGGACACTCTAGTACTTAATGACGGGGACCGTGGGTGAAGGATGCCATTCTGCTGGTCCTGACACCTGCCCACTCTGTGATATATCCTGTACTACATCTCAGAGAGACCACTGAGTCGGAACGTGCTACTGAGACCCTGGGCATGTTACTGAAGTCTGTGGGTCTCAGCTTCTTCGCTTGACCAATTAGGACATTGAACTAAATTATCTAGAGATCGTGTCCTAGCTTGAAATATAATGCTTTGTTTGTTTGAATTTATTTATTTATTTATTGAGAAAGGGTTTCCCTGTGTAGCTCCGGCTATCCCAGAACTCACTCTGTTGACCTGGCTGGCCTTGAACTCTGCCTGCCTCTGCCTCCCGAGTGCTGGGATTAAAGGTGTGTGCCAGCACACCTGGTTTTCAGGTCTCCTGCTTGGGAGATGTAAGAATGGCATCTTGAGGAGTTTCCCTGATGGAATCCGAAGTCAGTGACTTTTCATGCGGCCCCTCCCAAAGCCTTGCTCCTGTTTGAGCTCCTCCCTCCATGGTGCAGTATCTGCCGGGATCACAGAGGTGTCCCCAGCAAGTGGACTCAGCTCCCTATTGCCTCCTCCTGAGAGGGTTGGAAAACTACTCTCTGGAAGCCTGTCTCTGGACTGTAGGCAGATTCTTGAAGAGTCTGTGCTGTGGGGGGCAGGCGGTGTGAGGGCATGGGCTTCGCTGTGAGCCTGCCAACAGTTTCTCTGATACCTGAAACAGGCTTGGTAGATCTTGCCTCCCAGTCTTTGTGGATTTTTCAGGGTCATTGTTTCTTGGGGGCAAAGTCAGTTAACTGCACAGTAGAAAATGCTTGATCCTAATGCATGTGGCTAAGGCAGATGCCTGTTTGGGGGTCCCCAGGCTGTTGTAGCAAATATTAGGCTGTGTTCTGGTATGGACGGGGTGGTCTATTCCAGATCCCTCCAGATTTCTGGAAGCTCTCTGGGGTCGTTGGCTTTCTATGGCTTGTAGCTCTCTCACCTGGCATCTCTAGCTTTGTACTTACATGAGCCTCCTGAGAGGCAGTGTCCAAATGTCCCTTTTTTTTCTTTCTCTTTACAAAGTATTTTATGGTCATGTTTATTTTGCCTGCGTGTGTGTCTGTGCACCATGAACATATAATGCCCTCAGAGGCCAGAAGAGGATTTTGGATGACCCAGGACTGAAGGTATTGATATAGATATTTGCCATGTGGGTATGAGAGTCATACCTGGGTCTGCTGAAAGAGCAGTGTGCTAACTGCTGAGCCACCTCTCCGGTTCTAGGGCTTCTTAGCAGGATGCCCTCAGACTAAGTCAGTTCATCAAAGAGCAATGTCCTAACTGCTGAGCCACCTCTCCGGTTCTAGGGCTTCTTAACAGGATGCCCTCAGACTAAGTCAACTCTTCTCATTGGCAGAGACTGCCTCAAAATATGACCGTGTTCCCAGGTGCTGGAGGTTTGGGCTTTGGTGTGCAGATCTAGTGGGGGTTGGGGGATGGATGCACAATTCAGCCTGTAACAGATCCCTAAGGGATCAAATATCTGGGCCGAGTAATTGTCAAGTGGAGGAAATGACCAGAGATGATATAGAGTCACACCTAAGCCAGAGTGCCCTGCAGCCGTGGTGATTCCCAAGACCCCTGGGACATAAGGAACGAGTGTACCTGGGCTACAGTAGTCCAGGAGCGGATTAAATTCATTACTGGCAGCAAATTGGCATCAAGGCCATACCTGGTCTTGACAGCAACATACGACTTTAGTGTTAGCATTGTTTTGGTTTTTAGATTTAGTTATTATATATGTATAAGCGTTTGGCATGTCTAGTGTCCGTGGAGGTCAGAAGAAGAAGTCAGATCCCCCGGACCTGGATTTATAGAGAGTTATGAACCATCATGTCGATTCTGAGAACTGGAACCTGGATCCTCTGCAAGAGCAGCAGTGCTCTTAACCACCAAGCCATCTCGGTAGCCCCCAGAGGTAGGATTTTTATTCAGGTCCCACCTTTGTCATACCAGCAACAGAATGTCACTTGTAGACACACGGGGGACCTGGTCCCTGAAGATTGGTTTGTGAGCCATTGGGGTCTGGATTTTCAGACTAAAGATAGGAATCCCCGGTTCTGTGCTAGCAGAAGTGGGAAGAAAATACCCCATCCAAGGACAAGCACAGGAATGCCCCAGTTCCTGTGGGCTAGGTAGAATCGGCTAGCAGGGCGCACAGGGCCTGAGATGAGTCTGGGGGAACGGCAGGGACATGACTGTTGATTGTTCTTCGCCTTTGGGGCTGGTGCTCTCGGACAGCTTGACAAATGCACCCTGCGTCCGTCTGTGCGTCCGTGTCTGAAGACCACTCAGGGCCTGACCCATGGTGTGCGACGCTTGCCCTTGAAGGCTCTTGGGTGTCTAATTCAAAAAAGGAATTGGTTAAAAAAAAAATGGGCGGGCAGACAGGAAAGGAGTGGAAAGGGACTGGGGCCCAGCAGTTGGCTAATTGGAATGGGGGACCCCCGTGTGGGGGGGCTGCTAGGCCTGGACAATGTGCTCCGGAACGGGGGGCTGAGAAGGCCCGGTGGGATTATGATCGAATTAGTTGAAGTCAGAAGCCCCCTGAATGAGGTAAAGAAGGGAAGGGGAAATGAAGGCCCTGGTATAATGCTGCCTAAATGAGGGGCCCCATTCACTGCCTTGAAAAGCCCCGGACTCCCTTTCTTGGGCAAGCTCACTTTTGTTTGGCTGGGGGCGGGGCGCCCCGAGGACATACTTACCTACTCCAGTGACAGGCGCGGAGGGAAAAATGGAAAATAATCCCAGGGCTGGCAGTGGGAACCCACAGGCTCCAAATGCTCTTCTGAGTTCCCCTTGGTCCCCAAGTTCGGTGGGGTTCACCATTCAAAGAGACCTGCCCCCAGCCTTGAGGTCACCAAGTTACACCATGCCAAAGTTTGAAATTCCACATAACTGGCTATATCGTAAAGAAACATCTTTAAAGTTGCATTGGACAAAAGTGTTTTAGAATCAGCAATAAAAATCTATAAAATACAGAAGTGGACTTTCCCAAAACTTGGATGGCAAAAAGAAAACTACGTGAAGAGAGGGAGGGGCCGTGAGATGATGAAAAGAAAAGTGCTTTAATAAAATGCTATGCTCAGTAAATATTTGTTGAATTCATACATTAATTAATTTTCCAGATGAGATTTGCCTAATCCATTTTTTAAAGAACGTAAGGATTAAGAAGGACTCGGAATCTGATGACTGGGGAGGCCTGGCGGAGATGAAAGGCCTGTGCGTGAGGTTTGGGGCCCAACCCTCCCGAGGTGCAGTGGGCAGGCCTGCTTTCCTGGTGAGGCCTGGCCTTCTGTGATTGCCTGTTACACAAGCCCATTTGCTACTGGAGTTGAGTTTCATCGCTGGGGAAGGACGTGGTTTCTCTCCCCCACCACAGTGTTCAGCGGGTGCGTTGGAAGCTTGCGGAATCTCCTGGGCATACCTACCCCCCACTCTCACCTTTCCTACCGCCCCCCATGTACACCCTAACCTATGAACATTACTGTGGAACTTCCGTCATTTTTGTCCACGCTCTGGTGGGACCCAGCAGTGTCCTTCCTGAATACTTTCTTGCAGGTAGTTTGAGCCGAGGGACTACAAATGGATTTGGGGCTAGCAGTGTGCATCTTTTCCCCATCCCCACTCGCCACACAGGGCTTGTCCCCGTTTCCTTAGCTACAGAACTAGCGCATGGTGACCTTGGAGCGATAGCACCCTAACGTGGATCACTGATCCACACTGGTCTGGGCTCACCCCAGCAAAGCTGATTGACAGTCCTGGAGAGCTTAGCAGGACCTATCCAGCAAAGACCTCAGTAAACAAGAAACTCAGATCCTACCCCTGGGAATGAGAGCGCTCCGGTGTGCAGACAGCTCCCTGGCCTCTGGGATCATCTTTGACATAGCAGGTACAGCCAGTCCAGACCCCATCTCCGAGACAGAGGCAGGCGCCCCCGGAAAGTCCCTGCAATCGTCCGGGTGGCCTGGCTGCAGCTGAGATGAAAACTGAGCAGTTTTAAGGCATAGTAAATCCGTTTTTCTGACCCGTGACGGAGAAACGGTTCTGAGGATGCTCAGCCTGCACCACCCCTTGGGTCTCCGTGCTGAACGCAGTACCAACATTCCACCCCAAGTCTGTCCTTTCCAGTCCCAGTGATAAATGATGGAAGGAGACAGGGCTGGCTTCCTGAGCTCTGTGAGTCTGTGCGGACAGCTTTGCCAACAGGCAGGATAGAGATGAGAAGAACAGACCCCAGAAATTGTGTCATAGTGAGTGAATTCCAGACATATTCTCCCCAAGTCTTACATTCTCTCTCTCTCTCTCTCTCTCTCTCTCTCTCTCTCTCTCTCTCTCTCTCTCTCTCACACACACACACACACACACACACACACACACACACGGGAGCCAGTATTCTATAGTGAGCTGGACCAAGCACTTCAGGACTGATGTCTAACCCTGAATCCTGGATGTGAGTGAGCATCTATGCATCTCAGGGAAGAGAGACTAGGATAGTCACCCACACCACCACCTATCTGGCCAACATTCTAGATGTCTGTAAAGGCGAATACTGACACAGCATGGATCCCAGTTGACCTGGACAGAGTCTGGAAGCAGGAAGATGGGAGAGACATCCTGGTACGAAGGGTGGGATAACCAGGAACTGGGGCCACAGGCAATGATTGCGGGACCCTTGGTAAGGCTCATGCACTGCCCGTAATGGGATTCAGAGGCCACCACACTACCTGTGAGTCTCATGGTAGCTGGTATTCAGGTATAGGGAGAAGTGGAGGTGGTAGCCTGGTGGAGAAGGCCTCAGGGACACAGCCATAGAGCCCAGCTACCCAGCTCCCTGGCCTTCAGCCTCCAGGAGGACTGTGAACCTAAGCTTTGCTCGAGGCCATTTGGTCTCTTTCAAAAGAAGTCGCTATCCACAAAGCTTGAGTTTCAAGTGCTAAGACACCTTGTCTGCCCCATCACCCATACGCATCTCTCTGTAGTGGCAGCACTGAGACTGCTTTTGGGGGTCCAGCTTTCTGGTCACAGTGGTTTAACACCATGGATGCTGGCAGGAGGCAGGAAGGATTGAAAGGGGGGAAGAAAGGACTTTAGTTAAGCAGCTTCTGGTGAACACTGAAGACGGCCCTGCTCTCAAAGAACACCGCTCACACAGTGAGAGCAACCCAGTCCTTTGCCCAGTTCTCTGACCCCCTGGTCCCTTCTTCTTGTCCCATCTGATACCTATCAACAAAAAGACTTGCTGCTTGCGATTGAATGGGCACTCTCAGAACATGACAGTAGCTATATTGTCAGGGGTAATGGTGGGGGGGCAGGGGCACCTGCTGATGTGCCCTCTTCCATATTGTCGGGGGCGTGGGCAATGCTGATGTGCCATCTGCCTAGGGACCAATGACAGGAGCTTCGTCCCTGGGATGAAGTCCTGTTCTTTATAGCTCGCTTCCTATGAGCAGAATCGTCTAGATAAAGTGTGAGTAGAGACTTTGCCCAGGGCTATCGATCTCTTTCTATCACTTCAGAAGATTCTTAGTGACAAAGCTCAAGCAGCAGGTGGTTACCGAGGCTGGGGCTACCTGCAGGGTTCCTGTCTTCTGCTGAGGCCTCCGGAATTCCAAGAAACTGAAAGAAGTCTTCTGACTTCAGCCCCATCTTTATAAAGTGGCCAAACCACACTGGGTAGAAGAGGCCAGGGCTTGAGTCTCAGCACCGCCCCCTGTTGACTTGGTAGCCTGAAGATGTTGCTATTACATTGTGCCTCAGTTTCCCCGTCTGTGAAGTGGTCGTGGTAGAATGGACAGACTGCCTGACTCAGCACCTGCCCACAGGTGCCATAGGTCTGCAGTCAGCCCCACAGGCTAGGATCCACAGTCTACTAGGGTGCCTCCCTGGGGCCTCAGAGAGAGAGAGAGAGAGAGAGAGAGACAGAGAGAGAGACAGAGAGACAGAGAGAGAGACAGAGAGAGAGACAGAGAGAGAGAGAGAGAGAAATCTTCCTTGCCCATTTTTTTCCTACTGACACCTGCACCTGGAGATTCCTCGCTCTGTGCCTGTCACCCACATGCCTCACCCATGAACTACATTAGCAGATCACCTTGCACAAGGCCACTGGGTCAATGATGGGCACTGGCCTCCATTTCCCCTCCCGCAAAGACCTTGCTAGCCCCCAAGGCCCCATAAACAAGGAGACGGTTTCTGAGAGCTGTGGGAGAACCTGCCCCTTCCACACAAATAGCGTTAGAAGGTTGCCATTCCCAGCTTGTGGTGACTCGTCTCAACCGTTCTGAACTGCCATCTGCTGCCTGGGCACGGGACTGGGTTTGTCACTAGTCAGGGTGTTTCCACTAGCAAGAGTGAGTTAGTGAGCAAACCAGCAGGAACTCTGGAGGCCTCTCGGGGAACACTCTGTATTTCCCTGCATGGAAGCTGATGTTGCGGAGGGCAGGGAGTGGCCTCTGAATGTGGAGTCAAAAATATGGCCAAGTGTTGGTTCTAAGGACAAGAAAGAAAATTAATCATTCATCTGGTGGACGCTCATGCTTGAATGGAAAAGGAAAGGGTGATAAGGAGGCAGGATAAATCATAAGATCGGGATTTATCAAGCAGGCTTAAACATGACTAGAGTCCTGAGAATGTTCACCCCTCCTTCCCGTCAGGAACATTTCATGACCCGTGCTGACTCTCACACCTGTTCAGAGTGTCCTCAGACAGACTAGGGTCAGCCCCCACATCCCCTTTCATGGGGAAATTAGTGAAAGTCATGTTCACTCATGTGTGCCCTGGAAGAAGAAGCAGACAGGACAGAGGGAGCAGGAAGCCAGAGCTGGGCATGGGGCAGGCTGGAGGCTGGAGGCTGGTAGGCATGGGGCGGGCTGAAGGCTGGTAGGCATGGGGCGGGCTGGAGGCTAGTAGGCATAGGGCAGGCTGGTAGGCTGGTAGGCATGGGGCAGGCTGGTAGGCATGGGGCAGGCTGGTAGGCTGCCCTGGGCTCCCCTCCTGCAGAAGTGCAAAGGAAGCTCAAACCGATCTCTCTATGGAATGTTCTAGAACCTTTGCTAAGTACCTGCCACCTCCTGCTTGGGAACTACAGCTTTACCATCGTGAGCTCGCGGGGGAAGATGGATGCTTTCCTGGAGTTCTCAAAGGCTTGTAGACTTTGTCCCTAGGCCTCTCTCACTTGATCCATGTCTGAGCTGCTGAGATAAGGAATTCTTTCTGTGTGGCAGTGGGGAAACTGAGGCCCAGGAAGGTGTGAGTCACTTGAAGATTCATGAAGGGACCACAGCTGGCTTGGAATCCAGATTCCCAGCCTGAGACTGCAGCTTTGGTAGACCAGCTAGCTGGGGGTAAGTGGGCATCGCAGAGAGAGAGCTTTGCTTTCTTTAGCTCTGACTGGCTCCAAGGCTTTCATCAAGGCTACTGATAACATATGTCTAAGGCATGCCTTGAAGTGCAGGAACTGCATGGAGGGAGCTAGGATTTTGGAAAGTTCATGGTGATTCTTACCATGGGATCAGAAGACTGAAACGAGCCCAGCCCTGATGTCTAGATGGGCACCTTCTCATTCATTCTCTTCTCATTCATAAGGTGTTCATACTTAGTTGCTTTTTAGTATTTATTTTCTTATTTGTCTATTGCCAATTAATTTATCTATTCATTCGTTAGATATGTTCTTATAAATAATATATTTATTTAATCATCATTATTCATTAGATATTTATTTATTCGTGCATTCATTATTCACTTGCCTTTACATATTCATTTATTGTTTATTTGTTCAATATTTAACTATGAGTTTATCTATACACTTACATAGATATTTATTAACTCGCTCTGTGTACATTTGTTAATAACACAAATTATTGTCATTCTTTAAATATTGATCCACCTGCTCATCTTTATTTAGCAGATAAGTCTGCCAATTCATTTATTAGCTATGAATTCATTCGACTTATATTTATATAACCATTGGATGTTTATTTATCTATCTGTTCATTTGAGATATTATCACAAACTTTTTCATGTGGTATTCCCCAGTTCCTCATTAGGTGTGGCTGTCATAGTCATTCACTGGACACCATGTTGCTCTCTGGTCCCTTTGCTTGTGTGGGTTCAGGGCTGCCACCCGCCAGCTATTCTGTCATTCACGCATGTGTGTCTGCGTCAAACTGTCAGTCTAAGTAGATCTGCCTTCCACCTCAGCTGTAAGATGAAGAAAGCCTCGGTGAGCATCCTGTAGAGTGGGGTGAGGTCTTAAAGAGCTGTGGGCTCAAGCTGGTGTGACACAGACACTAGTTGGGCTCCTGGGAACAGCCAGGTTGGCTGAAAGGAGCCTTATTGGTAGAGCTGGGGTTTCAGCTGACCTGGAGGTGTCTTCCTTGGGGCTCGGACTGTCACAAAGGCCCTGGTCTCATCCTTAGTCTTGCAAACTATGGGGAGCTATCTGCTCCCTGCCCCTGCCAGGGCCAATCACACGCTGGTTATCAAAGAACAGAGACCCCCACAGAGTCCACGGCTTCTGTGACCTTGAGTGAGTACGTGGGCAGGGCAGGTCTTCTGCTGTGGACGCCTCTGGGGCGGCCATGGCAGGCAAGATGGCGGCAACATGAAAGAGGAGACAATAAATGGCTTCCTACCTTGCTTTGATAATGGGTGAGCTTTCTGGATTGATTAATCCTCACGTTGCCTTTGGAGCTTCAGTTTGGGAGTGACAGTAACGAGGCTCCCGAGGACTGGGCTAATTTGCACGCCATTCACCAGCTCCTGAAAACCCATCAGGGCTGCGGAAGAACCGCGGCGGCGCTTGACCTCGTTCAATGGGAGAGTGATACGCTGGGAAAGGGGCCAGTTTGCACAATGCCCCAAAGAGCAAATTGGCTGAGCTTTGTTCTCCTGCCTTCTTTCCTCTTTCATGCAGCCCGGGGCTAGTTAAGCTCCTCGTCGTCCCACCAGGGATCAGGGCTTGGGTCACTCTTGGCTGCCTTTTCGGGTGATCCTGACACCCCCCGCCTGGTGTGACGGAGGAGGGGCACCCCCAAGAATCCTCATTGTCGCCTACCCCAAAGCTCCTCTTCTCACTGTCCTGCTCTGTCACCGAGGTCTCAGCTGAAGCTAGCTTCTCCCACTTCTGAAGAAGAGGGACATTCCTGGCCTGTCTTATGCCCCCACTGGACCATGGTCTTATTTGTCATAGTGTAGGGGCTCAAACGTATTAAAATGACTGAGATGGGGTCCTTCTAGTTCCCGCCAGTTTTCCATAGCTACCTGTATACAAGGATGCCCTCTTCTCCCTCTTCTTGGCCCCACCTTCTTGTCCCCTCCCTCAGAGTTGGCCTCCAGGGACCGGGGTTGAGCTATGTCCCTCCTGGTAAGGAATTCCTTTTACGGGTTGGAGTCTCTGAGATTTTCCTTGCTGCCTTTCTCCGTGAGTGTTACCCACACATGTTTAGAGACACCCCGCCAGTGGACTCAAATTTAGAGATACCTTGTTAGTGGACACGTGTAGGGGGCTTGAGGGCCTTCCTGGAAGGAGGAAGGGTCACTTCTAGAGAAGTCTGTCAAGACACTCACTTGCCTTCCTGCAGAGCTACACTTACAGAAGTGGCCCCAGGTCACATCCTACATGACAGCCACTCGCATTTGCCAGAAGGGGATCACCACCACTAGCAGCAACAGATTTTGGGGTCCCCAAATTAGCCAACCAAGGCCCCCTATTCAGAGACAGGAGGGAAAGTAGCAATAGGCTACCTTTTCATAGCTGCATGAATTAAACATGACGAACCCATCCACTCAAAAGGCACATGTTTTGCTTAATGTGCCGACCCCTAATCCCAACTATCTTGCAGGAAGAGGGCTGTTATCCATAGGGCGGGGTGTCAGGATTACAGAACCGCGAGGACTGTAATTTTCCACTCATGCTTGTCACCCCTGGGAAGGTGGTATGCTGGGTTTCGTTTTGGGGGCCTTGAAGCCTGTTTAGTTTCACCTGAGGGCCCAAGGGCTTCCCTCAGGACTCAGACGATGAGTGCCCCCCACCTCAGGACTAGATACCCACAAAGATACGCTGCCAGAGCACACCCTTCCGTGGAGGCCTGTGCGGCCTACTGAGGAAGTGGGATTTCCAGGACACTGTGCTCTCTTAAAGTCGCACAAACAAGGTCACCAACAAAGCTGGAGGCCAGGGCTCTGGAGGCCAAATGCTGCCCTCCTGGGAGGCCTGGCCACCCCCCATTAATCCTCCAGTTCCAGATCTTTATCGGGGCACGCTACCTGGGACATTAACTTGGAAGCACGCAGGTGAGAGAGAGGGTGTGCTCTGAACCAAACAACGCAGCCAGGGGAGCAGCGCCAGACAGGTGTCCGTGTCCCACCGAGTCACTCAGTAAGGCAGATCTGGAACCTGCGACTTCTACCTTACCGCAGCCTGCCGTGTCTGGAGGTCGCATGACTGACCTGGCAGAAATGCTTCCCTGTGAAGCGTTTGCCGCAGAGGGGAAGCATAACAAATAGAAAAAGATTTCCTACTAGATGTAATCTAGAAACTTCTAGAACGAGATGGGCAACCTCCAGCCACCCTCTTTCCCTAAGCCATTGGCTCTCAACCTGTAGGTAGTGACCCTTTGGGGGGGTGAACAGTGCTTCCACAGGGGCCGTACCTCAGATATCATGCGTAATCAGATATTTACATTATGATTCATAACTAGCAAAATTGCAGTTATGGTTGGGGGTCACTACAACACGAGGAGCCATACATAGTAAAGGGTCAGGTCGAGAGCCACTGCTCCAAGCAAACAGTGCTGGATTTAAATGGCGCTGAGCAGCCGAAGTGATGGAGGACGTGGGAAGCCAGTTTCCAGAGGGACAGTCCTGTCAGTCTCTCTAGACCTAGACCCCAGGCTGAGGACAGGGCCACCTCTGTAGAAACTGCAGGGTGGGTATGACTTTTCCCTGAGACAAGCGTCACGCTCAGAGGTGGGTACTGCCTCAATCTTGTGTTCCTTCTTCACTCGGCAAAGCATGGTGGATTCTGCCTAGCAGAGAGATGCCTGTCGGCCCAGTCCCAGCAGAGCAGAGCCTGCCCACTAGGCACAGGCCCTGTCCTCACGAACTCAGGAATGCCTTGTCTGTTACTGAGGTCTGTGTGCTGCACCTGGTCCCCCAGAGGTTCCCTCCAATGGCTGGTGCCTGGGTAAGGATGCTGAAGCCAGCGGACAAAGACCATCCTCAGAGTGTCATTTAAACATACGGTTCCCTCTGCTGCCCTGTCACCACCTTTCATCCTGATGGTCAGTCCTGAGCTCTAGCACCGCCTTAGGGGAGGAGCCTGAGTCAGAACCAAATGAGTATCTTAGGTGAAAAGGTAAAGTGGATGAATGGGATGGCAGAAGAGAGAGAAGGTATGATGGATGGAGCCTTGCCAGTGCAGCCAGTCTACCAGACCATGCCAGGAAGTTTGACAGGCTGGACCACAGGACAGGGACCACCAGACTTCAGAAAAGCAGAGTCTCTTGAGAATGGGGTCATTCTGGGTTCAGAACCCTATAGACAGGAAAGGGCACACTGGAGAAGGTGGGCACAGAATAGGCAGGGGCCTTTGGGCAGCGCCATTCTGTGCAATGTTCTAGCACAGTGGTGACAGCTCCATCCTTCTTCTGGCAGCAGATGCCTGATAGGCAGGTGGGCATCGGCCCAAGGACCCCCACCCTGACGCACTGTCTTCCATGGACCTGTGTCAGTGCTGGTGGCTCCGAGGCCACACTTCCCGTTCTCTCCTTTCCCACTGGGCGTGGAGGGGTGGCTGAGGCCTTCTCCCTGCCAGCCCCTGCCCTCCTCCTCGGATGCCCTCAGGTCCCGATTCCCCCTCGGCTCTCACAAATTCTGCCCGTGTCCGCACCCTCATTAATCAATGTCAGCGCGGCGTCGGCAACAAGGGCCGCATTCTTCCTCGGCCCCTCAGCCTCTTACATCCCATTGTTCCAGGCCGATTCAGATGGCAAGAAAACAGCCCAGGCAGCACATAAAAGAGATGAGACAAAAATGAAAAGAATCGAGGGAGAAAAAAGAGGAGGCATTTTCCCCCTGAAACACTCGAATAAATACTCAGCAATGATAATTTAAATTATTCATACATTTATGAAAACATCCATTGAAAGCCCAAGTGTATGATGCTCTTTGTCTCTGTCTCTTGTCTCTTGTTCGGGATTAATCTTTACTGTAACTCGGGCCGGCCGTGCCCCCCCTTACAAAGGCCACACTCTCTTTCCATGGGAAAAATGTGTCCACATATCACAGTGAAATGTAGGGGGAGAAATTTGTGCTGATGTGGCAGTTGCCAGGCCCTCGAGATGTAGGACGAGCCATGTCCAAATAGTGTCCCACCAACAAAAAGGGCTGTGCAGTTCTCACGTTGTCAAGCTGGTGACATCCATGCCTTGGAGCTGGGAAGCTGCAGGGGCCGCTGCAGAGCCGAGTGCCACGGAGCATGCGTGCCCCTGGTGGCTCTGCACCTCCCACCCCCACCCCCAGGAAGGAGCTGAGCTGCGGAGGGTGTCCCCATTAACAGCCTGCCTGGCAAGGATGGCTCTGGCAAGCTGCTGTAGAGATTGAATTCTAGAGCTGGTGACTTGGAAGGCCGGACCTTACAAACATGGAAGATGAGGCACCTATGGTCCTGTCGTTTGGTCCCAGATGGCCTCACAAAGTGAAAGTCAGGCGCAAACCATAAGCCTGAGACATTCGAACTGTTAGATAGAACAAGAAGCGGGACTTCACCAGGGGCCAACAGCACTGAGAACAGGGTAGACAGATTCCTGACCATCACCTCTCCATCACACATACATCTTCACCCGTTCTCTGTCTCCCAGCCTCATCCATGCCTTTCCAGGGCTATGGCCAACCACAGCTGGGCTCAGGCAAGGCTTCCTCCTGTGATTAATCCCGAAGTCTATTAATGTCGCAAGGACAGAGGAGAGATACCTACACTTGTGCCAGGAATGCCACCCCTCTGGTGTCTTCCCTCCCAGGATCCTTGATTAGGATTTTGGTATTTTCGAAGCTCTTTCCAAAACGGGATTTCAAAAGATCCGGTACAATTATCCCCAACACTTTCTTCCACAAGGAAGCTGGGCTTCTTGGTTCTGAACTAACCAGCAATGATTGCTTCCTGCTGGAGATGGCCCAGGATGGCCTGGCCTTTGGAGCTACCCTGCCAACTCATCAGCAAGGAGTTCAGGATTTGGGGGGCATAGAGATGAGCTGCGTTGCAGGGGTCTATTCAGAGACTCTCTTGTTAAAAAAAGCAGTACCATGACATTTGGGCTGGTGCCCTAGCCCTATCCAGACTTATTTGGTCTGGAATGGAAACAGGACCCCAAGGGAAACAGCCCTCTGCGCTGGATTTATGGTCTCTCTGACTCAGGCCAGGTCAGAACCAGAGAAGAAACCCGTCCCTTTCACTCCTCACTCAGGATCAAAATGAAGCCTGGAAGCCCCAGGAAATGCAATCCAGCCCCTTTGAACTTGTCAATTACACAGTTTGCATTAGCTCAAGTTCATGGGGCAAGCGAGGGGTGCTTCAGCCCACAGCAGCCAAGCTGGTGACTCCAGAGCAAGATATCCTACTGAAGTCTGCTGGCTCCAG
Organism: Dicrostonyx torquatus; assembly: GCA_028555095.1. Lineage (NCBI taxonomy): Eukaryota > Metazoa > Chordata > Mammalia > Rodentia > Cricetidae > Dicrostonyx > Dicrostonyx torquatus. The sequence continues at coordinate 1,099,712 of JAQHUG010000212.1, forward strand.
CTGCTGCTGCCCAGCCTTAGCTGCTGGAGGAAGCAGCCTGGCTTCTTGCGATCCCTTCAGGCTCCTCCTGCCTACACCTATGGGGCGCTGCCTGCATTCTGTCCCCCAATAAATGAAATGCTGGGATACCTCCCATCTCATTGTCCTTCCCTCCTTTGTCACCAATGTTGGGGTCTTGGAAGGTAGCCAAGTCCAAGCCTGAGGGCATCCTTCATCCAATAGCAGCAACAAGAGAGTCGGCCTCTCTGCTATTACCTCTCTCATCCGTCTCTGACAAAACACTACTATGTGGCCAAGTGAGGAAGACTTGATCCCACTCGCAGAAGGCCTTAGAAGCCACAGCATGGACAGTGTGAGAAGCCTGAGTGCCCCAAAAGCTATAG
>JAQHUG010000212.1:1110840-1145646 GCA_028555095.1 Dicrostonyx torquatus
GCGTGCGTGCAGGTGTGGGCTTCCCTCCTCCCGCGTGCGTGCAGGTGTGGGCTTCCCTCCTCCCGCGTGCGTGCAGGTGTGGGCTTCCCTCCTCCGGCGTGCATGCAGGTGTGGGCTTCCTGCTGTAGTCCAGGTTTCTCTGTTTTATCTGAGTATGTGTTTCCATCAGGAATTATCTTCAGGACAAAAGGGAGTCTTTCCACGGGTCACACAAAACAGGAGGCGCACTCTGGGGATGAGAAAGGAGCTCAGGAGGGAACGTGAGCTATTCTGTTCTCCAGGAGCATGGCTCACACTGGAGGCTTCTGCTGTACTCTGCAGAGGTGACTTTGAGACCAGGTAGCCCAGAGGAAGTCCCTCACAAGCCATGATTTACCTTAAAACTTTTCATCTTTCTGCTGACACAAAACACTGTGTACTTAGCAGAAACTTCAGCTCTGAATTCTGCCCTTTTGCTTTTCCTGGGCCAGTCACACACAGTGTGATCCTTTCTCATGGTGTGAGGCAGCCACTGCCCCTAGGAAGCCATACAGTCACCAGGGAAACAGCCGCTATGCTATGCCGCTAAGCTGGGATGTTCAGAACGCGAGGTGTAGCCAATGTGTCTTTGATTTTGTGGTATTTTCAGATGATTTATCTGGACATGACCCCATACCAAGACCAGGACCATCTTTGTAGCAGCTTGTCATAATTAACACCATTAGACCAAAACAAACAAAGTGGCTAGGGGGGAGTTTTGCATCCCTTCCAGTAAGTTCTCCATTACTATGGCCCCTCTGTCCACTCCCAAGAGGAGGATCATGCCAGGCTGAGAGGGTGTCACAAGAGAGGCAGGAGCAAAGCCTCGAAGGTCTTCATTGGCTCCTTTCTCCATCCCTAGAGCTTTAGAAGATGCAGCTGGCCCAACTATGGAACCAAACCAGGTAGAGGCAACTCGAGGCTTTGAAGATGTCTGACCCTCAATGGCTTCAGGTGTCCTTGCCTAGATGGTTCCTTCTCCTTAGACTAAGGCCTTCCACGCTCACCCAGATTTCCTGCACCTCTCACTGTCTCTCTCTGTGCAGAGTGTGCTGGGCCATCACCTTTCTGACCACACTTCCCAGACTCTCTCACGATTCACGGTCGGGCACACTTGAGCTATCTTTTCAGACCTGGGGAAGAACAAATAAAGGAAATGACCAAACAAACAAATTCTCCTGGCTCTGGGATCCGGGTTTTCAGATGCTATCTGTGCCTAGCACATCTTCCTCTGAAGCTGAGCCTCCCTGGTTCAGATGTCCCTTCTGGATTGAATGCACCATTTCCACTGTGTCCTTGGGAGGAGATTGGCCCAGCTGGCTGTAGGTACAGTCACTTCCACACACACAAAGGTGACAAGAGACAGAGCTCTGAACTATGCAGAGAAGAGGCTGACATGTTCCCCATGACCTTTGTCACTCACAGTGTGGCCTATGTAGAGGACCTAGAAGTTGGGCATGTCACGCGTGCCCTGAGCTGGTCCTCCTCCTGTGCTGACAGGGGTCATTCTCAGTCTTTCTGCAGACAGATGATGATCGTGTCACATTAGTTGGCAACTACGCTCAGTGTGCCACTAGGTGAGATGGCTGGGCAGGGCAGATTACCGTCTAGCCCCAGAGGTCTGTGAACGCAGCAGCTCATTGGCTCCTTCTCACATGTACCTTCTGACTCTGGCAGCTGGAGACAAGCCAGGGAAGAAAGGATGAAAGAGTCTTGTCTTTTCAGAGCTAGAGAAAGACAGGAAGGCTGCAGGCACAGGTGTTTGCCTAAGGCACATGGGCAGCAGGTAGAGCTTGCCTGTGCTCCCAGGCTCTTCCAGAGAGCAGCATCCTACCTTGGTGATGCCTCAGGAAGCAGAGAAAGGGTGGCAAGGTGTAAAAGCCACGCTCCACGATGTCCATGACACGAACGCCCTGGGTGTCTGGCTTATATTAACTGTGTGATTCTGGTGCCAAGTCTTGAGGCAGGAATCCTAGCTGTCTGCAGTAGTCTGAGATCCCTGGACCCCTACAGAGTTGTCACAGAATGAAGCTCACAGGGGACACTTGCATTTACCCACTGATCTCTCTAGATGAGGGTTGAGAAGGGACAGGGACACCTATTATAACTCATTGCAACAACCTGACATGCAGGCATTTCTCCTCAAGGAGGAGTCAGAAGGTCACTTTGAAAGTCACTCCAGATTCCCCAAGTGTACCCAGGGCTCCCCCGAGACTTGTTTTTAGAGTAGAAAACAAGAAGTCCCACCTCCTAGTTCCTTGGTCACCTAGGCCAGAGTCTCCACCTGTTCTGACCTCTGGACTACAAGACCTAGGTCTGAAGAAGGGACCTCCCTCCCCATCTCAGAATGTGACTCCGGGTAAACTTTGGGATTTCCCTTAGTATGATTGTTTGTGTGTCTCTCTGTTGGGAAACGAGAGAGAGGGGGTGGGGGAGCAGAGCCATTGTGAACTGCTTCCAATTACCCATCTTTACTCAGGGGAGGCTGCAGCTGGGGATTGTGGTCTTCCAGGTCCTGTTGGGTGGGTCCCAGCAGCTGCTGGCCAGACCAGACAAGGCTCCTAACCCACCCTTTCCCACCTTCCCAGAGGCAAGCAAGCCCATAAGGCATTGGGAACTGTTGTGTGCCCATGTTGTTTTTTTCTGCATGGGATTTTTGTCTTTGTGGGCCACCTCATCCCTGCATGGCCACTAAAAAGCCTTTGCCTACCTTTTGTTTCAAGTCTAGATTATCGGGGTCCTTTGATCTCTGCCATCTTTCCATCAGTGGTGTGGGCCAGTATTAATGTTCTGTAAAATGTCTGTGTGCCATACACAGCCTCCTACACTTATTCTTCATTTCGTGACCCTTTAAGACCATAAGAGCCACACTTATTTGACAGGCTGCACCCAAGCAGACCTATGAGCCATAGAGAGTGGCTGGTCCCTGCCCAGTGCTGGGACAGCCAAGATGGCTCCCTTTCCCTACCCTGGGATAGGATCACCTAGTGCAGATTAACCTCCTTAGGACTTGATGTTAGGGTTGGCAGTCACAGAAGTAGGTCCATCTTTGGTAATAGTATTACAATTGCATCTCTTTATCTCCTTCAGCAGCTTCAACACATCTTCTATTTTATCCCATACCACAGAGGCAGAAGAGAGGTCACAGGGCCACCAAGGGCATGCATGTGCAGAGAGTACTACTGGTCTTAGGATGGGCAAAGTGACTTTGAGTCAGGTGTCTTGCCCCAGCCCTTTGGCCTCTCCCAGTTCTGTGAAGGTTCCACACAGGAAAAGGACAGATCAAACACCGGAACTGTCTGGAGAGCCTCTGAGAGCAGGCAGCCTCACGGTGCAGCTGCTGAAATCCAGCAGGGCTGGACAGTTCTGCACAATCCCACAGCATTTCGCTATGCCTGATCCCAACTAGGGCAAAAAGTGGGGCACAGGAGTTCACTTGAGAACTGGAGGCAGAATGGGGGTGAGACAAGCCTGCCTCTCCCACCCCAAAGAACATATCTGAGCCCCAGGACTCCTGGCTACAGCCATGGTCTTGTGGGTTCTGCAAGATCCCCGAGGCTGGAGCTTCACAGCCGTGTATAGATTCCCCCACACAGCTGCTCCTGTAATTGGGTCCCATTAGGAAAGTGTGTGGTCTTGTCTGGCAGCGACTCTCAGCCTCCCTCTGCCCCCTTCCACAGTGGTCTCAAGTTAGCACTATAGCTGTGACCAAACCCAGACACTTGGGGCTCTGCTACCCCGTTATCCCTTCCCAGCAGATTGGAAACATCATGGTTTATGAGAGAGAAAGCAAGGCTCCTTACAGCCTTGTGGATGGCTTCTTCAAATAGAACCCGTTCCACAGAAGCCAAATGAGATAGTGTTTTAAAGGAAGCCTGAGCTTGCCAGTTTGTCTAGACTGGATGGCCAACAAGCCCCAGGGATCCTCCTGTCTCTGCCTTTCCAACATTGGGATTACTGGTGAAAAAGTATGTGTATGCATGTATGCCAGCATGCGTTTATGTGTGCCACATGCATGCAGGGGCTTGCGGGGGGCAGACATCTTTGGATCCCTGGAATTGGAGTTACAGGACATTGTGAGCTGCCTGATGTGGGTTCTGGGAACCAAACCTGGGTCCTCTGCAAGAGCAATAGGTATTCTTTACCACTGAGGAACCAAACCTGGGTTCTCTACAGGAGCACTAGGTGTTCTTTACTAGGTGTTCTGCAGCCCCTGCACTCCCCTTTTTGTGTGGGTTTTGGAAATCTGAACTCAAGACTTCAAGTGTGTGCTCTAAACAGTTGCCCAACTGAGCTCCTTTTTTTTTTTTTGCTACTGTTTGTCCTTTTAAAGGGATCTAAATTTGTTTCACTTTGATTCACTCCCACCTCCAGGTAATGAATGGTTGCCTCCAACCCCAGTGAGGAAGTTATGTCACAGCCCCAGAAGGGCTGAAACGCCGGGGGGTCGAGCCCCTGGGGCCTCTGGATGTTGCAGTTGCGTGACAGAGTCTCCATCACAGGAGATCTATGAGCTTTCTATTCACTTATGATTATTAAAGATCGCCTTAACAAACAAGCCATCGATAAGTGGGGTCAGGTTGAAGTGCATTAATATAATTCTATCAATATCGAGGTTATTTCTATAACTAGACAGGTTGAAAATGAAAGACAAATGTTTGCGTGGAGCCATTAGTTAGCCTGACGATTTGGTTTTTTTCCCCACCTAGGAAGCAAAATGCCCTCGGGAGACAATGAGGCACAGGTCTGTAGGACCACTGTGGGTCTCTGTGGGGCTGTCAAGCGTGGATCCCTGGTGGTACCTGTGCTGACCACCCTCTGGCTCCGGGTGATGTCATGTGCTCGTGCGAGGATTCTCAGAGCTCTCTAAGATGGGAAAAGGGCAACGAGGCTTCTAGGAGTGTGAGCCGAAAAGAGCTGCCTCTGAGTTTGTGATGGATAGTGTCCCGGGTTCAAGCAACCAGGGACTGAGCAAAAAAGGAGGCATGGGTGTTCCTCTCTGGGCTTGACACAGACATCTGTTCTTGGGGCTGGGAGTGCAGGTCAGCATAGAGTACTTGCTTAATGTGGTTCCAACAGTAGCATCAAAGAGTGAAAGGGGGTGGGGAAGAGAAGACAGGTGGAAAGGAAATGAAAAGAAAGGAAAGGGAAAGAGAAAGAGGAAGGGAGAGAAGGATGGATGGATGGGTGGATGGATGGGTGGGTGGATGGATGGGTGGGTGGGTGAGTGGGTGCACGGAGGCTGTTCTGGGCCAGAAAAGAATTCAGACAGCAGGGAGCCTCCTTTGCTTCCATAAATTGGTCTCTTGGAACTTGCAAGAACATTTACAGCTGCCTTCTGTTCCCTGTCCAAGGCTGAGTACTCCAGATTCCTCCCATACATGCTATGTCATAGAGTTTATCCTGGGCCTGGCTTGGTGTAACATCTGCCAGGTTCACCTGTGTCCCTCTGTCTGAATGGTTAGCCCTATGCTGAGAGGGCAGATCTTGGGTTAAGTGTTCCTCTCACAGAGTAACAACCATGATTACCTTTTGAAGGTCTTGTGGTATAAGGTAGAGTCCGTGGGGATGGGTGTGAAGTACACACTTGTCTTCACACATCATGCTGTGTACATAAGAACATCCAGTTCCTATAAGGCTGGATCTGTCATGTTTGCAGTGACATAGGTTCTCAGGGTCCCCATGAATATCCAGGAGTGGCTGTCAATATAGACCTAGCTGATGGTAGTTTAGTGTCTCTGGGGCCTCATGCCTGATAGGTCCCTGTTTCTGGGTTTTTTTCTCTGCCTGTTGTCTCTTTCCCTCTGGGGTAACTTACTAGCTAAAATGCTCTAACCTCTGCTGTCCATCTCTGGGACTGATAGCGCTGGTGGAAAGATGCAGGACAAGGGAGTAAGGGTTGAAGGGTCAGAGTCAAGGTAACTTTCTGCTCTTCTGCAACTGATGGCTTTCACTCATACCAGGTGCCCAGCACAGGGAGTCAGGGCATCTCTGGATTAGTCCTGTGGCGGCTGAGGTGAGGCTCCCCACCCAGCTGCCACAGTCCCTACTCTTTCTGGTCTGTTTTCCACAGCCCAGCTCCTCAGAAGGATGGACTCTCTGGAGTGAGACTCAGCTCTGACCCCCTCTTCACTGCTGGCTGTGTGTCCCATCCTGGAGCCAAATGTCAGAGCCTCTTAGACTTACACATGAGCCCTTTCCACACTGAAAATGATTGCATGTTGTGAACCATTGTCCGAGAGTCCCATGTCACCCACTCATGATTTATGCGCATGTCCTCTGCAGACATCAACTTTTCGGGAATAGGAGGAAGAAGCCACCTACGAGCCTAGTGGAATCTGAACGTTTCTTTCTCCTGGACTCACAGGAGCCTATGCCCCACATTGACCCTTTTCCTGGCCCTGGTCCTCAGCTCACTGCTTGGGAGGGAAAGGGGAGCAGAGCCTACCATGGCTGCTGACTTCTTCTTCCAAGCTGCACTCATGATGATTCTTCTACTAGTGTCCCTATCCAGTTGGCTAGGAGTGGGGCCTCCCAGTTCTTATCAGTCCCCTGGGGGTGCCTAGTGGAAGGATCTGTTGTTCTGAGTGACCCCTAGACTGACCAGCACCTATAGAGTGAAGCTGGGCAGAAGTGCAACCGAGCCTGTGTGGAGAGGGTCACAGCCTTGGAAGATCTCCATTCCGTAGGGGAAAGCTAGAGTCCTGATGGGAATAGCTGTATATAAGGGTGCTGAGTGAGGCTTAGAAAGCCCTGCATTGGGTCAATCTGTGTCCCTCTCCTCAAAAGGACAACTGTAGGGATGAGAAGTGACAATCCTTGTAAATGCTTCCCCTGTAGGCAGTCAGCCCGGGCCCAGCCCTCAATCTGCCACGGCATAGCAGAGCTTCAAGCAGGACACAGTCAAAGTCAAAGACAGACCTCTCTACCTGCTTGTTACCACGGCCTCAGGAGCAGGGTGTCAGGTCCTGCGGAGGCCTGGGTCGCCAGCTGCCCAGGTTCTTAGTAAAATCCAGCTCCTCATCCAGCCTCCGCGCCTTTCAGCAAGGCAGCGTCTCTGTCTGTGTGGGAGGGGGCTCTTCAGCCCCTCCTCCACCTTTGCTGGTTCTCTGCTATATCCTATTCCTACTCACCCCTCCTCCCCAGCTCAGGGTCCCTGTGCCAGCCCTGCCCATGCTCACCCCTCCCTCAGGATCTCTGTGTCAGGAAAAGTCAGGGTTCACTTCTTGCTAATGTTAACTGTTGTTCTAAGTGTACCAAAGGAGCCACTGTTCAGTGCATTACGGAGTAGCTCCAAGTCACTTCCTGTGGGGCGGTGTAGACAAAGGTACTCCATGACTACCCGCAGACGAGGGTGAGAAGAGACATTAACCCAAGACAGACAGAGATGCCATAGCCTTCAGACCCGATCATGCCACAACAGGCAGCCACAGGCACCAGGCAGCCTCTGCCGGACAAGGTGTCCGACAGTGCGATCGCAAGCCCAGAACCGCCAGCGAACAGAGTGTTCTTGGATCATCTGAGGGCAGCCAACTCGTGCCCAGGTTCTGAGTCTGCATCACGGTGCTGGCCTGGCTGCATAGGGCAGGCCCGTGCCTAAGGGAAAATGTTAAATGTCTGGGCACAGGACTGAGTGCCACTGGCCCCATCAGGCCCTGCAGGAGGCTGGGCACACTGGGCATACTGGACACACCCCATCCAAGCCATGAAGGGTGTGGGATATGGGTTCCACCACACCCTTCATGAGGAGTGGGTTTCACAGGGGACTTCTGAGAAAACCAGTGCCTCTCCTCACACAGAGCTAGGGGCCAAGCTGCCCAGGGTCTTTGGCTAGCCAAATAGGACAGCTCTAGAAGGTAGGGTGATGTCACCATTCCCCTGGGACTGGTCTCTCCGAAGGAACTCTAGCAGGGGAGTTAGGACATGTCCCTGAGGAGAGGAGGGATGGCTGAGCGCAGACAGGCAGACAGGCGTGGAGACCTCCCTGCATTTTAGGGATGGGCTCCAGAATGGTCCTCTGCTGCTGAGCTAGACTGTGTAAATATTTTTCTTAGGAGGGAAGAGAGAGCCCCCATTCATTAGACAGCTCTCTCTTGCAGGAACTGAGAAGTATCTGTTTAGGCATAAAAGCTAAAAAACAGTGTCTACCGCTCTTTTAAAAAAAAAATCACTTCTACGGCTCAAACATGGCCAGAGTGATTTTTTTTTCAAATGCAATAAATAAATAAATATGACCCCACTCTCCCAGCTGAAAGCACAGGAGTTTGTGTCAACACGGCAGATCCTTTGCTCTGGAAGCCAGCACTGGCTTGGGGATTCAGAACATCTCAGGCTTCCCACTAGAACTGCCAATGGGATGTGTCCCAGCTCAGCTCTGGCCAACGCTCCAGCTATGGGGAGTGTCCCTATCCGGACAGGCATCAGGTGTGGGACCTGTCAGAAGGGAGAGACACGTGGCTGTTTTCTTCAAAGGTGTCTGTCCCTGCAGAGCCCATACAACACAGGGACAGAGGCTCACATGCCAGCATTCCCTGCCAGCCTGCCATTTCTTTGCCTTTCTTTTCATGTTTTCAACCCCCCTCCCCAGTTCTGTTTCCTGGTGATAAAGCCTAGATCAGCTGCCTCCAGGCTCTTACATGAGGGAGATTGTCCCAGAAATGCCAGAAACACCAGATGATGGCAGCTGCTGATGTCATTATCATCACCTTTGATGAGGTGCTTGTGCGCCATTTATACCAGGCAAGATGTCAGGACTGAACTATTGGTCTGGGAGACAAATAGAGGGTGAACACTATTCTTTAAGAAGTTCACCTTCAAGCCGGGCGGTGGTGGCGCACGCCTTTAATCCCAGTGCTCCGGAGTCAGAGGCAGGTGGATCTCTGAGTTTAAGGCCAGCCTGGTCTACAAGAGCTAGTTCCAGGATAGCCAGGGCTACACAGAGAAACCCTGTCTCAAAAAACCAAAAGAAGGAGGAGGAAGAAGAGGAAGAGGAGGAGGAGGAGAAGGAAGAAGAAGAAGAAGAAGAAGAAGAAGAAGAAGAAGAAGAAGAAGAAGAAGAAGAAGAAGAAGAAGAAGAAGAAGAAGAAGAAGAAGAAGAAGAAATTCACCTTCAGCCAATAAAGTACTTGCTGCGTAGATATGGGGGCTTGAGTTCACTCTCCCAGAATTCACCTACTGACAAAAACGTCTATACATCCTGGTACATATTTCTAATTCCCGTACTTGGGAGAGAGAGACAGGAGGGTACCTAGAGCTCACTCACCAGCCCACCTAGCTGAATTAGTAAAGTCCAAGCCAATGAGAGGCATTAGCCTCAAAGTGCGTGTATGCCCATTCTCCATCATCCCAGAAAGAGTTAAGGGTATTCCTCTCTGAAGACTAGCTGGGTTCTCACCAGGGTAGCCCCATGCAGTCCTGTTCTTTAGCTTCTGAGTAGAAAACTCTGCTGTAAGGCCAGGCCTCATAGAGCTCACCACTTCTCATGATAGGAAGGTCAACAGCCATCATCATGTGTCATCTGCTTGGAGTGTCCCCCAAACAACCCTGAGCCCACAACCTCTTCCAGTCACCAGGCAAGGCTCAAAGCCAGGACAGCATGCTTGGGAGTCCCTACCAAAATTCCCTTCAGAACATCACAAGTACCCTGCCCTTCTCCCCTCTCAGAAGAGATCCAATAATCAACTTCCTGAAGGTTCTGGATGCAAACAAATCCTCAGATCCAGAGAAACTACTTCAAAAACAGGTAAGAGAGAAATATGAGCTAGAGAGACACAGGCTGTGCTCCCCAGTCTGGCTGTTCTGGCTTTGGAGTGGCCTTATGTTGGGGCTCATGTTGGCTCTCTCCCATAGGTCTGCTCCCAGATTCTTTGAAGGGAGAGACGCCTTCTGGGATCCATTTGTGACACCAAACAGAAAGGCGGCCCCCTTGGGGGACATGCCAGAGTTTTGGAGCTGTGAGCCTATGAGATGTCTGTATGTGTGTGTCTACTCCTCACCGACCTCTTGGAGAACAGAGGGTATTTATTTTAAGAGTCAAAAAAGATGTTTTGAGCAACCCCACTTAGCTAAATCCTGGCACCGATACTCGAGAGAGAAGCTAAATGCCGGAGGTCAAACCTTGCTTTTTTGGCTAAAATGTTCAATCAAAACACACCTAATACTTCTGCTGGGGTGTGGGGGAGACGTTGAGAGCCTGGGACAGCCACTGCCAGCAGTCGGCAAGCCGGCAGTACAGCGCTGAGGCTGAGCTAGCAACATAAAGAGGGTTTTCAGTAAACGGCAGCCCAGCCAGCAAGGAAGCCAAGGCTGAGAGGCTCCGGAGTGTGTCCGGCGGTTTCTCCACCCAAGGTCAGCAGCGGGTGAGGAGGGCCTCATTAAAGATATTTCTACCTGGCAAGGCTGCCATTAAATCGGAACCTGGCTCAAGCCTTCCCTTGCAGGGGAGCTCTGGAAACTCCTGAGGTGCCAGCTTCCTCTGAGGGCGTGTTACTTCCTGCTCCAGCACTAGTGACTCAGGAAGCCTGCCATGAGATACTTGCCTGGTCCACGGCAGCTCACAGTTTGTCTCAGTGCAAGCTTGCACGCCCCACAGCCCAGTGAGTATCTGCTCAAAGTACGGGTGAAGAGGGCCAAGGAACAGAGCCCCAGCTCCTCACCCCGAGGCTGGCCAGGACCCATGACCTAGAAAGCACAAGGCTCTGGTTGTTCCCTCTCACTTGGTGACTCTTGAAGAGAGTTGTAGATGAGGTCATTGATGTCCCTTTGTGTGTCCCCATCTGATAGCGAACTCCAGGGTAGGTAGTAACAGTGCCCATAATGATATAGCAGATGAGTTAACTGGGCACTTACCCACCTGCTACTTCTTAGCTTCTGATGGGGGCCCTCTGTGGAACCACACTCATCCGCAGGTCTGTGGAACACAGTTTGCCTTCCCCTAAATTAAAGGGTGACCAGGCAGGTTGGGAGAAGGCTGTGCGGCCACTCACAGGTACAGTGGCAAGAAGACCCAGCACCCCAGAACATTCCTGCTGGTTTCCAACTGAGGTATGGAGCATAATCTGGTGTGGGCGACCAGCGTCTTACCTGGGACACCATATTTCAGAGACACTGGTAACCTCTGCATCCCCCTGCGAGAAAGGCCGCTGTGGTTTCTGGAATCCAGAACTGGCAGACCCAGCTGTGCCTCATGCCCCCACTCTCTCTCCATACCTTCTCAGCAGGGTCTGCCTTCATTCCACTGGTGGCAATTAACTTCTTGAAAAGTGAGACACGATCTCAGACTTTGGTGTCTTCAGAAGAGAAACTCCACCTTTGGCCTTGTGACTGATTTGAGCCATTTCTAGCACGCAGAACCTTCTAGTCCCCTGCAAGCTAGTGACTGAGGGGAACCTTTCCTTTGTGGGTCTCCCAAATGCCAACAAGGTGGCCCAGGTGACAAAGGCCTTGTAAATGTAGCTGTCAGCATTGCCACTTTTCTGTGACCTGGGCTCTTGGGAGGCTTGGAGGACAGTACGGTCAGAGCCACCCAATCGCAGGAAACACAAGCTTGCTACAATAGGGAGGTACCCGTGGGTGGGGGAGATGGGGGAAAGCAAGGAGGGCAGGGAAAGAACAGCCCCACTCTGCAGGCCATGAATCTGAGGTCCCACAGGTCCAGGGTGGCCTTTGTTGATGTCCCAAGGGCACTCGTTTGCAGCCATAGAAAGGCAGTGTTGAGGGGAGCTCCCTGGACAACTCTGTCAGGGGTGCTGTTGAAGGACTTCATCCTCTCTCCAAAGTTACAGTCATCCATGCTAAGAACAGAGATGTGGGTGCTAGCTAGATTGGCTGGAAGATTCAACCCCTTTTCCCTCAGAAGCAGCCACACACTCCAGAATGATGAATGAGTAGGCGCTAAGCCCTTCCCAAGGACCTCTGTTGGCTGCTGGTGACCTTGCAGGCACCTGAAGCTTGACTGAGCACAGGGAGGGCCGAGCAGACAGGTATGCAAAGGCATTCTAGCCTTGGCCCCACATTTACTGGTGACACGAGGTACAACTTTCACATCGGGAGTCTCTGCTGTGACAGGAGACACTCCCTTACTCTCAGAGATCGCCCAGGACTGGGGTGGGCGCCCTTTTCAGAAGTCAGGGACAGCCTTGCGGCAGAAGGGCCAGAGACATCTCATACCCCGCCCTGCGCCCTAGCCCTCTCTCCAGTGTCTAGAACTATGTTGACGTTAGTGTGTTAGTACAAGGTGGCTGTGGAATGCCACCAGGCAAGCTCCTTAGACTGGTCCTAAAACATCACATGGTGTCCTGTGACCTGTCTGTTGACAGGTTCAGCACACACAGCACATACTCAGAGACTTTGCAGCTCTCTGTGTGTGTGTGTGTGTGTGTGTGTGTGTGTGTATGTGTGTGTGTGTCCCCGTCCCTGAAGCCTGGGACCCTAGGAAAGGATTCTAATAGGGATGAGGTGACCAGGTGAAACATCCAACTAGGCCAAACAGCTCAGGAGTCCTCACGGCTGGGCTTCGGCATGGGGATCGCCATTCACTAAACTAATGGAGTCTGGAGACGGGCACTAGGTTTGGGGCGGTACTGCTATTTGCTGAGCATATGGGGCATAGTTGGTTCCTACAAAGAGTATCTTCTGGCTGTGTCTAGTCTTCCCTGTGTAGTACAAGTATTACTTTCCTAGGAAAAAAATGAAAACACCAATTGTTTCCTTGCTGAAGCCAGACCATTAGAAACCAAGAGAGCTAATGGCCCATAGGACTGGCCCCTTATCCTGGGGGGCCTGCAGCACAGAACTGCACATATTTAACCAAGAGGTCTCTATCCCCACTGGGACCAGCATCTAGGGCACAGATTTGGATAGACTGTGTCGGGAAGAGGCCTCCTTGGGCACCCTTTGCCTCCAGCACGTGACTGCAGACTTCACTGGGAAAGAGCTTTTCTAGGGTTCGACAGTCAGTCTCGCTCTCTCGGGATCCCCTCTGCCTTCCCTGGCCCTGTTCTGAGTGAGAAGAGAAGAGAAGCCATATGGGGGATGGGCAGAAGCACAGCTGTCCACAGCCCAGCTCTGTCTGGCTTCTGCAGCTGGTCATGTGTAAGAACCCAGCCCGGCCAGGCAAAGCACATCACTGGGTCACTGGCGGCGTGTCCTCCGGAGGCTGGCATGAGTCTTGCGTGGCGTTCACCTATTCTTGCCACTTCTCACTGAGAGTCACTTTCCAAACCACACTCTCAGAATTTATTAAAAGAAACATAAAATTCCTAACTGGTTAGAATTCCCAACGTTTAGAATATGGCCTTTTGTTATTACAGCTGAACCAGGCAGAGCCTGTTTGGTGTACCACACTCCCTTGCCGGTCTGCGTGGGCACACGTGGGCACCTCAGGGTAGTGGGGAGGAGAGGGAGAGAAAGCCCTTTTGGTTGACATAACTCCTCATTCTGTTTTTCAAGTTTGATTTTCCATCTTGGTTCCTATTCTTTTGGAAATGAGCATGAGTCTGTGGGCTGAACTCCCAATCCAGAAGGGAAAAGTCCAGTTTCTACCACCCATTTGTTGGTTTGCTTCGCTTTGTGTCCGATCACTGAAGCATCCACCCTCTGGGGGGGGGGGCTGGTGGGTAAAATGCCACAGCTCTGCAAATCTGAGTCAAGGACAGCTGTATGGGACAGAAGGATGCAAGAGTGGCGCTCTCTCTTCTGCTGCCAGATGTGTCTGTGAGGTAGAGGATGCAGGTCTACTGCGGTTCGCCAAGTGCCTTCTTGATGTCCAGCACCACGGCTGAAGAAGTACCCCCAGACACCACAAAGCCATCTTCCTTCCCGGGGCATGCCATATTAATAGGAACAGGTGACATGCTGCCATCCCAGACTTAAGGAACCCCACACCTGCTCCCCCCCTTATCTGATGTCTCAGAACAGAGGTGGAACTCATGGCTCCCTTGAGCTCTGCCTCCCAAGCCAAACTGGAATCCCTAGGAGGACAGGGCCTTGCCTCCAGCCTGCTAATCCTTTAGGGCTGGGCAGACTGGAGCAGGAGACATTTTTACAGAGGCTCTGCTGGGTTTCCTAACAGAGCTCAAAGTCTGCTGTACCTTTCAGGGTCTGAGCTCCCTGCTGGTTGCAGCCATGGGCAGCCTGTTTTAGGATGTGTCGGCCCTCACCCTTTAATTAATGGGCCATGGGCTCTCCGCAGAGCAACACCGACTCCGAAGAGGAGCTGTAAAGACAAACTCCAACATTTGCAGAGAGAGGACACCTTTCAGTCATTTCAGTCCCCAGCATGTGGGTGGTTCTATTAGAATAAGGACACTAAGCAAATGATAGAGGATGTGTGCATTCACTTTGCTCTTGATGGTGGATATGGTGTGACTAGCTGCATGGGTTCTGGCCTTGACTTTTTTTTAAAAACAATAGGTTGTAATCTGGAATTGTGGACCAGGTTAACCCTTTCCTCCCACGTGTTGCTTTTGGTCAAGCTATTTTTTTTATCATATATGTGTGTGCATGCGTGTACACACACATGGGAACTAAATGAGCCCCCAACAAGAGTTTCCCTTCATTTCTCAGGGAAGCCACGGGATCTTGCCTTCATGCTGGCGAGGTGTTGATCTGCCTGTGGTTCACAGCCCTCTGCGGCATGAAGGCGACACCTGTTAGCCACTAACAGCCCTTTCCGATTTGCTTTGCCACAGGTGCTGACGGATACAGAGGTGTCTTCCCAGGAGAGCTGCATCAAAAAGGTAGGCAAACTTGCCGTGACTGTTGTCACCCCAGTTCCCTCTTACGTGGCCCCTGGTGGGACAGCTATGTGGTCTTGGTTGTTTCTGAGCTACAGAGAAAAGAACCAGTCCACGAGCAGAGCATTATCTGCACACAGTAGACGAATGCCATCAGGGGAGACACTCATTTTCACTGTGTAAGCAGCGGTGGGGGGGTCACCTCACTAAGCCACCCCAGCTCTTGAGAACAGAGGACAACCCTGGGCCCGTGGGAATGCTGCAGGCCATGCAGACACAGGAAAACTAAATAAAGGCAGGTTGTGTTTATTTAACTATCTTCACTGAATACTCACATGAAAAGAGTATGGGGGGGGGAGAGCACAAGGGGCCGCAGATTCAACAGATCCTTTCGCTGCACTCTTAACTCCCAAAGAGGGCTCAAGCGTCGCTTTAAGTAAGCAAAGCATTAGGCAAAAGAAAAAGCTTCAACTGGGCATTGTCTACTACCTTTCTGGCTGATGATGGATCATAGCTGGTCGACAAACACAGCTCTGAAAGACCCAGAGACAGAGAGAGAGAGAGAGGGAGAGCTATGCAGAGGGGAAAATACACATGGCCCAGGGACACTCACACACACGTGTGTTTACGCTGCTGTCTACATAGTGGTAAGAAGATAGTCTCCAGTCAGCTCCAAAGCTTCCTTGGCCTCAGTCACCAGCCACAGTGCATGCATGCAGAGGAAAGCTCACATGTGTGTGTGTTCATACAAGCATCTTATCCCATATTTAAGATCTTCCCATGAAATTAAAGTGCCATCTTCTCCCTGGGCATCTCCCAGGGACAGAAGTGGGTACAGAGATCCATTTGCATGCATCCCTATCTGGAAGTAGTGTGGGTCTCAGCTCAGGTTGCTGGGGAGACCGCATCAGCACCACATGGCCCATCCTGTGTTAGTCACCCAGAGTCTTGCAACACAGGATGTATACTTGAGGGGTCCTGCCACCCAAGTGAGCAGACAAGTCTGACCTGGCGAGCACTAAGCTGGGCACATGGGCAGAGCTCTTTACCAGATGGGAGCTGTCCTTCTCCCAGGCAAACCTCAGGCAACATTTTGGAGGTAAAGTTGTCACAGGGGCCCTTCCCTCCTCCATCTCTCTAACCTTTAAATGTACCATGGATCAGATTCTCTCTCTCTCTCTCTCTCTCTCTCTCTCTCTCTCTCTCTCTCTCTCTCTCCTTCCTTCTCCCTCTCTCCCTCTCTCCCTCTCTCCCTCCCTCTCACTCTCTTTTTCTTCTTTGGGTAAATATGTGTGTTTTGAAAGGAAAGGGGTGGGGACTGGAGCAGAATTCTGTATCTCAAGAATTGTGGAAAAATGAAGCCCAGTCTGCTTTTTGCCACCAACAGAGCAGACCACCTTGTTGTCACAGTGTCTCTGGGTGTGTCGTCCTGCCAAGGTATAGTGGTTAAGACAGGGGATCAAAAAGTCAAGTTCAAATAATACAAAGAGCCGGGAAAAGGAGAACACTGGATACTTTTGAAAGGAAACAAAATAACGGAAAACAGGAGTGAGTGTGGGCGCTCTGCTCTTGCTCTGGGGTGGAAAGTAGGGACGCTGTTTGTGACTTGTGCTTTTTCTCCTATAAAATTCAGTTCAGTGAGTTCTTGTCAAATCTGGCCCCAGGTCATCTTGGGAGCTGCTTCTGGGGTATTTGTGAAGTACACCACAACCAGACACCCCCTTGAAGATGCTTGGGGGACAGCTGTCTCAATTGCAGGTTCCTGTGATGCCCCTGAAGTTGCAGCCAGGTTGAGGGTCTCAGAGAACCCGGGGACCCCACAGACTAACCCCCATATAGGCTGGAGCATCTTGGAAGCCTGAGGCTGAGGGTGGGTGTCTTTGTCCACATTCTATGGTGTTTCTCGTGAGGCTGGGGAGCTGCTGCAGCACACCCCAGGGACTGCTGAGCAGAAGTTTTCCAGCTTTGGCTGAGTTCAGACATCCCTGCTTCTCTGGGATCACAGAACCAGATTTAAAATCTAGTCTTAGGTCTGGACCTAAGTGGTGAAAGGCAGAGGGGACTGAGCTAGAGATGGGAATTTTACGTCAACAGCAAAGGGGGTCACATGCCAGGGCCTAGGAGCAAGAGGGGACACATAGGACTTAGAACTGTGTGTGTGGCAGTCTGTGCCTCACTAACATGTCACTTAAAGCTGTGGTTACTACATGCTTGCTTTTTTTTTTTTAAAAATCGAGGCAATGCTACACGAACCTGTGTGTGTTTGGATTACCTGAAGACTTGCACACTTGTATTAAGAATGTGATAGGGATGTGTGGGACCAAGGGGGCATGTGAAGACTGTGTGGCCTTGGGTTGTTCAGTTGCCATCTCTGAGCTTCATATATCCTGCCCTGCATCGGCGGCTGTGAACTCTAGCAGGCTTGGTTTCATTCTTTCAGCCCATGACGCAGATGCGGGAAGGAAAAATGGACAGAGGTTGCTCTTGGAAGGATTAAGTATTAGAGAACAGGTTACTACAGAGGTATTTCATGCTTCTGAGTGTTTTCAGAATTTACAGAAGGAGCCAGGCAAGCGTGGCTACACATGACACAGCTGTGTCAAGATTCACACCCAAGACTCTGCAAGCCTGCACCGAGAAAAGCTACTGCTGGCTCAGTCTCTTCCCAGTTCTGCTCCCCTTTGTCCCTCACTGTACCAGTCCCCTGCTCACCCCTACTCACCCAATATGTCTCTTACTCCCAGCATCCCTCTGGGCTCCATTGTCCCTAACATTTTCATCACTTGTGGCCACATATGCCCCCAGTTTTGTGCCTGTGTTCCAAACCCCAGGTACCTAAATCCCCACTGCCATCTCTGCCCCTGTTCTTTGTGCCCTCGGGAGACATCACTTGAGCTTCCCCAGAAGTCGTCACTTTGGCTGTGGTCAGGACCCAGTCAAGCTTCTTCCCACAGCAGAACCCAGGACCTCTGGGGCTGCCCCTCTGCTGGCGACTCTATTTAGTCTGTTTACTTAGAGGGAAGCCCGGGGGCTCCTGGAGAGCAAACATCTGCGGGAGATAATCTAGCGAGCTGTCCATCCATCACTTGGCTGCGCGGCTCCCCGGAGAGCACGTCGAAACCCGTAATAAAAAGGCCGGGAGAAGAGGCTTTGGGGACGAATAAAGAGCCGTGTTAAGGGCTCGCGGAAAATGGATGGAAGACATTATTAAGGCTCAATGGCCGCCTTATCAAAATCCAATAGGATAGACATTTGGCAAAGGCTTAAATTTATTCTTTGACTTTCTGGAGGGCTGAATTTATCCGTTAACAAGAGTGTAGTCCACCCGGGGAGATGGTATCAGGCAAAGGAATTTTGATTCAATCTCTTCAGTGATATGAAAAGGGAAACACAGGGCCCCACGGCCTTTCCCTTTGTCCTACTTTATCTTGTTTTCTTTCAGCATCTCGCGGAGGAAGGGGGTGTTAATACAGGGCAACTGGGAGAGAGCACAAATGAAAGGAAGTGACCTTTTTCTCTTGTATTTTTATTTCCGCCTTTCCTCCCTTTCTCTACTCCCTCTCCGCCCCCAAATAAAGAAATCGGGGATTTGTAACCATTATAACTGGTACTCAGGGGCCTGGAAAAGGTTCCTGTCTGGAAGGGCCCTGCCAGCACTCCTCCTGGGCCATGGCAGGAAGCATGAAAAGAGTAGATAAATAAATAAATAAATCAAAAGGGTCAGTGATAGGTCCATAAATCTCTTCCAGTTATTATTTTGTACAAAATGCTACAGGTCATAAAAGCCACCTGATAGCTCTCGAGTGACCCAAATAGGATGATTGATTGATGATTATGGAAATCTGTGAAGTGATTATTTGGGTGTTAGAAGCATAGCCTCTCCCACTGGGCTCGGGGACCTTTTACCCATCATATGGTCCTGAATGTGCCGCCTCTGATGACCGGAAGCCCAGAGGCCTCAAGGTTCATGAAGGATGACCAGAGCCAGGAGCGTGAACTCAGCCTGCTGAGGAAGTGGGAGCCGAGGCAACTGGGCAGCTACCAAGTGGCTTTTGTGAAAGCAATTGTTTGGATGTCACACATCCCGCGATCTAAACCTGGCCACAACTGAGTGAGCCTCTGCAGACGGTTTCTTCACAAGAGCTGTGCAGCCAGGGATTGGTTTATATTGTTCCTGGGTAGCTGAAGGGTGAGGCCGTGGGGAGATACACATACAGGTCCTGCAGCTGACCTGCAGGTCAGGGTCTGGCTGGTATTTGTTGGAACCGGATGGCTCTCCACCACCACCCATAGCTTGGCTAAGGGCTGTGTCACTGAGGTGAGCTTAGGGACCACTTCCCCTCCTACCCTTTCCAGACATCTGGCCGTGCTCAGAACCCTTCAGAGTACATAACTATACTGCAGTTTCCCTACACCTACTCTATTACAAACAAAAACAACAAAAAAAAATCCCATCATCAACAACAAAAAAACCACTAACCCAACAAAAACGCTGTGTCGAAATTATTAATTTGCATGTAGGATCAGTTATGTCTTTATGAAACCGAAGTGTGTTTAGCTGCCCTGGAGACAGCCCCGAGTTGATTTTTATAATCTCGGGCTGAATAGACTTGCCTCGTCGCGGTAAGCCGGGGACAAAAGGCTGGACAGTGGTTGAAAGCCCTTTGAGGACATGTCTCTCTTTCCATTGTTCTGGGGTTGCTGATAAAAGAACGGGGAGTCCATTAATTCAGTGAATGAACATATAGCAAAGTCAGTCCCCTCTTGAGAACAATAATGTTGAGGTCAGCTTCAGTTGCCATGGAAACTAAGTACTCCTAAGAAGTTTGCATCCTTGATTTTGCTGAATCAAAGGTTGCAAAGTGAAGAGGTGCAACACCGCCACCGAGACAGCAGAAAGTCGGGAAGGGCTGCCTCCAAGGGTCCCCTTCTCCAGAGGGGGCTGGGCCGCTGGGCCGCTGGCCTTGGGACCCTCAGTGGCTCTCTGAAACCAGCCTGTGTCTGGCTTCTTCCCTCACCCCTCCCCAAAGGAGGGAGGATGCTGCTTTCACAACTTGAGACTCATCCAGAAAGGCCCCTTCCGGATTCTTCTCCAGCGATAGGGCAGAAGGCAGTGTGGGGGAGGGCTTGCAGGGGGAGCTCCAGCCACCCTCATCTAGGGCAGCTTGGGGCCCTGACTGGACTCTGACCTCATCCCTTGCAGCACCTGAGCTAGCTTCTTAGTGCGGGGCCTCGAACTGTGGCCCCTTTGCGAAATGATAAGGGTGACTAATGGTCCGTTAGCGTGGCCTCAGTGAGTTATGGGAAGCCCCAAGCTTGGCGATGACTGTGTAAACGTTCATCTCATGAGCCGAGTTGATGCCGATTACTCCCCCCCACCCCCGCCGCCCCTGGAGGCTCCCTTAAATCAGCTTGAACCATCAGATTAGGTGGGCAGAGGTGCAGCTAATTAATTTCCTGACCGTAATTTATTGCCCGCTCCCGTGGGTGTTGTCTTCAGGGTCCTGCTTGTCGGATAAAGGCTGAGACAGCGCTCAACCAACTGGAGGAGGCTTGGAGGTACCGGGAGGGGGGGGGGTTGGGCAGGTTACGGGGGGGAGGACTGTGTTCGTCTCTCCCTTTCTGTGAGAAATAAGTCAGGTTTTCCTTTCTCAGAAACTTCCTACATGGCATTCATGAAGGCTCTCTGGGGAAATCTCTAGATAAAGGTCCTGGAGGAGGTCAAGGGTAGGAAGCTGGCTGAGCCTCCCCTCTCCTGGGTTTCTAGCAGGGAGGGAGAGCAGAGGCCCCTGAGGACCCTTCTCCTGGGGGCCTGGAGTAGGAGCCATCATCCTAGCCTGTCCCCACCCAAGAACCAGGCCTTCTCTTGCTTCATAGTCCTTGGTTTTTAACTTTGAAGTTGTGACCACACTGTCCGTCTCTGAAAACAGTGCATAATTATAGGCCCAGTGTTCTCCAAGGTGTGGGGATTAAGCCAGCTGTGGAGGGAGCCACCAGCACTGTTCTACAGTGGGTAGGTTGGGCAGGTGGAACATTGGTGGTTCCTTACTAGAGGTGAGGACACAGGGGCTTGGTTGTCTGAACTCAGGCTGTGAGCATTGGGCCTCTTAGAGGACCTCTGTCTCTAGGGCAGAGTCTCTTCATCTACGGCAGAGAGTTCACAGTGACCCACTGCCCTGTCCTCACAACAAGCCAGCATCTATGGGCATACGGGCGACCCTCGTGGGGTTCTCAGACCACGGCCCTTGCAAGAGAATGCTGGGGAAGATGGCCAAGTGGGACAGCCTCTCCTGCTCCCAGCTCTGAAGGGGATTTATTGGCCGCATTACTGGCTTTATAGGAGCCAGATGGAGGCGTCAATAAAGTCGGTCCGTAATCTTCAGGTGGGTGCAATATTGAGTTAATTAAATTGTGCTGCACTATTAGGAGAGAAATATATATCAGCTGGAAGTTCTCTTTAGCCTCTTCTGCCCTGAACACACATTTACAGACTCAACCAAGTCCTGAGTCTGGATGAGAGAAGGGTCAGTCGTGGCCTTCACCTGTCCAAGCGCCTGCCACACTGAGGTTCCTGTCATTATCACGCATGGTGTGAAGACCCCCTGGGCTCTGGGCAGACAGGGGCACCATGAGGCTAGGATGACTGAGCATGGATGAGCATCAGCTTGGGTAGCACGGTTGCCTTGAACAGTTCCCTGCAGCTGATCATTTGTCAGTATCATGCTGCCTGACAGACCTGAATTTCTGGAAGAAAATCTCACAGCAGGATACAAAAGTTGAGTCTATTTTCTCTGTATGGAGCAGATTAAGCTTCTGCAGAACCTGCAGAAAACAGGTTCTGGGGTCCATCGAGAGTATCAGAAGCCACACTTGTCTGTATGTGTTGGTTTAGGGCAAAATCTCCCTAGATCTTTGTCTCCAGGTAGGATTTGGGTGGACCCTGGAGAGGCGGGACGCTTCCCTGGACAATAACTGCTTGGTTGTTGGGAGTTCTCTGGAGGGGGTAGCCCTTTGTGGAAGACTATCATCCTTCAGTGCTAGGAAATCACCGGTTGTTAGAGAGGACACCTCTCTAGGTTCAGGGAGGATAGCCAGGGGTGGGGGTTACCCAGTCCTGAGAGAACACATAAGCCCACTGACACCCCAAGAGAGCCTTTGCTTGCTGGTTCCTCCATGGCAGTGGTTCTCAACCTTCCTATTGCGGCAACCCTTTAATACAGTTCCTCATGCTGTGGTGACCCCCAACCATAAAATTATTTCATTGCTACGTCACAACTGTAATTTTGCTACTGTTATGAGTCATAATGTAAATATCTGATGTGCAGGATATCTGATATGTGACCCCAAAGGGGCCATGACCCACATGAGAACCGCTAATGTTTGGGTAGCATGGCTCCTGCATCCAGGGTTAGTAATCCTGCTCTGAGGGCTCCATGTGTGACTGCCACAGCTGTCCCAGAGGCCAAGCTCTAACTTGTGGGTCACATCTGTACTTTTCCTGGTTCACTGTAGAGACAACAAGGGAGAGTGTGAAAGGGAATGGCAGACAGACAAGAGGTGCCACACAAACTCATTTGTGGTGTCTACACTTGTGGTAATCACTTACAATGCTAGCCTTGTGACATGTTTACTGTCACCCTGCAGACATTGTTAGTTTTGATTTACTGAGCTGGAAGCAGGGAGACTGGGCAGGACAGGACCCAATGCAACACTGTCAAATGCTAGCCAGTAGACAGTTCGTGGCAAGGACTCTCAAGTGTGTGTGTCTGGTTGTTCCACGTGGCTCCAGTATTGCTCTACAGGTGTGATGTGAGGGTCATTTGGGCCCTTCCACAGCCACAGTCGGAGTGGTTGTGCACTATAGGCCTAACTGAGTTCAGGACCTGGTAATCCTGGCTGAGCTGGAGTCACTGCAAGTGGTTGGAATGGTAAGTTAGTGTCATGATGTTGCTAGATGACAAAGCATTCTAGGACCCGGTGACATGATATAGCCTCCCTGACTCACTCAAGCAGACGAGACAGGTTGCCTGTGGGTTAGCAGAACATGGTTCTCCTCTGATGGCTGGGCCCCATAGGATATGAGCATCTATTGTCAGCTGTGGGGGGTGTATGATCCTGGGGCTCGGGGGTAGGGAGGAGGAAGAAGTAGACAGGCTCACTTCTATGCCAGAGCACAGAAAGAGCGTGTGGCCAATCTGTAACAGTGTTGCTCTCTTTATGCCACAGAGTTGGATGAGAGAGTACACTTTCTGGAGGAGGCGGTATCTGGGCTGACATCTGCCTAGCTTGGTCACAAGCTAGGGTACTGCTCCTCCTTCTAGATCTGTTGAGAATGAAGTCTGAGGCAAGTAAATTTAAGTGCCGAGATAGACAGGATGAAGAATGCACAGTTCCCTTCCATCACATTCAACCGCTGTGACTTTACCTGCCCCTGCTGAACTCAGGTTGACCTGATGGTATGCTTACCCCTTGAGAGGGACTGTCTCAGGCCGAGACTCTGGACTTCCCCAGAGCCATAGGGGAAATGGGCCCCTTGCTTCAGGAGATGCCAAGGGTGTCTTAGCGTTGTCCCGGGGCCTTCTGCTGGGAAAGAAGAAACCCAGGGTGGTTCCTGGCTGGTTGTCATTGATTGGTTGGATAGCAGAGCATAGAAGCCAGAGTGACCAACCCAGTGTTTCGTGTCCCCAAATTGCCATCTAGACAATGCGACGTCAAAAAGAGGGCTTCCAGGTCAAAGCATGAAAACAGAACGAACGAATAGAAATCTCAAATGCTCGCAGACCTGTGAGTGAAGCCACCGGCAGGTGAACACACAGCAGGGTCCACATCTGTGGAATTCCTTGAATCTCGGAATCTTGCAGCCTAGCAAAGTCCAGCTTTGTTTCCTTAACCCACTGAAGAAGCACTTGCTAACAAGCACCTACTGTGGGGGGTAGGGAGCTGTCCGGGGTGCTGATTTATCAAGTTATCCACTCCCAGAGTTGGGGTCTTGAGAACCCCATCCTGTGCACAGAGGGTCCCTGCTCTTCTCTGTCTTCTGTTGTGTCCCATTTCAAGCTGAATATGCCTCATGGAGCTACATTTCCAAGACCCTCCTGTGCGAATGTCTTTGTGCTATTTTTATTTTTAATTTTCAATTTTCAATTTTTTCCCTTTTTAATTTTTAAAATTTATGTTTTTGAGAATTGTGAATTGTGATACTGTATTTTTATTGTTCTCCCCTCCCTCTCCTCCACCCAGCTCTCCCTGTGACTCTCCCACTTCTCAGATTCATGGCCACTTAGCCTCCAATCGTAACTGTTACATACACGTGTGCATAAGTTGGTAAATACAGCCTGCTAAGATCATTCAGTGTTGGTCACAAGTCTTTCGGGCCAAGCTGTTAGGATCGGCTACCCTATCATGGGGGCTCACCTCTGGAGAAGACTGACTCCTCCCTCTTCAGCAACCCTAATTGTCTGTCGTTCTCTTAGACATGAGGCCCCGTACCATGTCAATCTGTCTTGTTGATGCAACCTTATCGTTGGAATTTCCTGTGTGCAGCTTTCCTGCCATAGACAGAAAACACAGTCTCAAGCAGACAGTAGGATCCTCTGGCTCTTGCAACCTTCCTGACCCCTCTCCTGGGACATTCCCTGAGCCTTACATATAGTATAGGGCCTGTGTTGTAGTTGTATCACTTGGGGTTGGGCACCCCACAGTCAGCTGTGGTCTGCACCTTGATCAGCTGTGACTCTATAATGGTCTTTATCTACTGCAATCTTTCTTATTTTTAAAATTACGTGTGTGTGTGTGCGTGTGTGTGCTCATAAGCATGTATGTTCCATGGCAGTGAAGGATGTCAGAGGACATTCATGGGTTGATTCTCTCTCTTTCTACCTTGTGGGTCCTAGGTATCTAACTTAGGTTGGCAGACTTAGCAATAAGCACCTTCTGCTGAGACACCTTGCTGGCCCTGCTCTGTGCTTCTGAGGCAGAAACTCTCCCATGTGCAGATGGGCTGTGCTGTGCCCCTGGGCACCAGTGAGCCTGGTGGCCCAGCCTGGTCCTGAGCAACTCCTTTTCTCCCACCATATCCGGGGAGAAACAGCAAGGATAACAAATTGGTTCTGGTAAGAGGGAGCACAGTTCTTAATTTAACAGATTCAGCATGATATGCCGTTTTCTTATTTAATACTCTTTCTTTCTTTCTCTGATGGATACCCTCTCTCTGCCTTGGCCTCTTTGTATGCTAACAGGATTCGTTATCCACCTGACACCCACGTCCATCAGCCTACTGCACCCGGCAAACAACAGCTTCTTCTCACCCAGTTAGCAAGATGTTGCTCCAGTCTGCTGTTGATGAATGAAGTCATAAAAAGCAAGATGTATTATTTTATGTCGGAGCCTCGGCTCTGTTATTTCTGAGCAGTGGCTGAGACCTGGAGGATTAGCCTCAGAAATGTTTGCGTTGTCGGGGACGGAAAATTATCACCCAGACAGAGTCTGGCATGGTGTTCATCACAGACCAGCAGGGTGTGGGGGGCTCAGAGGCTACAGAATCTGCTTCACAGTACTCACAGGGTGAGGAGGGAAAGATGAGCTCCTGTGCCTGCAGCATTTCCTTAGAAGGTCCAGCATGCCATGGCCAGGCCAGGCCAGGGCTTCCTTCTAGCCCTCCAAACTGGGGACTCTGGGTTCCTAAGGCCCTAAAAGGGCAGATAATTATCAGAAGAGAATCTGAAGCCTGGGCACCCCAGAGAGCTGCAAAAATAAACCGAGGAGGAGGGATCTGAATAGCTTCCCTCCCTTTGTACTTCTGTTTTGGACAAGCAGTGCAGAGCAGGAGTGAGAGGAAGCTGGCAAGGTGGAAGAAAGCATCAAATTAGACCTCAGAGGGAGCAGGATTGGCGGCCGCCTGGGGTGGGGTAGGGCTGGGGGCGTGGAGCACCTCTGTCCCATGGCTTCCCATGTGCGGTTCCCAGGAGACAGAACTGTCCCTCCCTGCTCAGCTCACCTGAGGAGGCTCAGGGCAGGTCTGCAGGAGAGGGCCTTCTGTTGGGGGGTGTCAGTGTGCAATGGCTGTGTCAGGGTAAGGTTTTGCCTTTCTGTTGGCAGTCGCGCCATGGTGATTCTGAGGCTGTGGCGGCAGAAGCCAGCCTGCCTATTCTCAGGCCACATCTCAGGACCTCTAGGGGACTCACACAGCTACCCTGCAGGGTGGCAGCTATACTCCCCGTTTGTGTACTTATGAGGAAACTGATTAGGACAGGACATTCACACTCCCAAGGTCAGCCAAGTACAAAGTGGCAACCTGTTCCCAGTTGTGTGTGTGGCAGGGAGCTTCTGATCCAGATAGACTCTGGCTCTTCTGTACCCATTGTGCCCAGAGAGCACCAACAAGCACTGACCTGGCAACCCACCTCCTGTGCTCCCCAGGAACCTCATCTAAAGGAGCCCTGTGTTCTCTCCAGCTCCCTCCCTGAAGTCTGAGGTACACCTCATCTCCACTTCTCCTTGTTCTTTGGCAATTCTTGTGCTGTGACTCCATCTTCCTACACCTGGTGTTATAGAAAGGGCTGCCCCCAATTTTCCCTCTTTATTAAACACCCAGCTTTTGAAATGGCATGTAATTCAAATACCCATCAAAGCTCTTGTTCCTGTTGGGGCCCTTTGGGATTCCCTCTCACATAGAGGACTCCACTAGGGAAGTGTGGTGTCTGCTCACCCCACTGAGCCCCTTCCAAGGAAAGGAAACTGCTCCTTCACCATTTGGAGCAGGTCCTCCTGCCCTGTAGCCCATGTGAAGACATCCTGCACAGTGGGGACTCCTGTTGTCTGGAAACCAAACCCCAAATAAAGTTTCAGAGGCACTCTGGAGCTTGGTTCATTTCATCACCATGCTAGGTCTCACTGACACATAGCGTAGGAGGTCCTTCTATGTCAGCCCTCTCCTCCTACAGATATACTCCAGAAATCTCATAAAAACTTGTCTACAAACATCTGTAGGGGACATGGATGTGCAAAGGACTCTGTGGTAGCCAGGCATTTCCATAGAACTTACCTGTTCCGCTCATGGTGTCCTTATCTGTAAAAGAGAGAAACATAGAGGTTCTTGCTTCAAAGTTGTGGTTGTTTATGTGAGTTACTATGTATCGAGCATAGGTAGCAGCACCTGGCACAGGTTTGTAGCACAGAGTGAGGCAAAGGTCAGGGATGGCAGTTGTGAGGGTGTTGATGGCGGTGCTGATGATGGTGATGGCGGTGGTGAAGGTGATGGCAGTGGTGATGATGATGGCAGTGATGACAGTGGTGATGGTGATGGCAATGATGATGGTGGTGATGGTGATGGTGGCGATGACGGTGGTGATGGTGATGATGGCAATGGCAGTGGTGGTGGTGACAGTGGTGATGGTGACGGTGGTGATGGCAGTGGTAGTGGTGATGGTGGCGATGACGGTGGTGGCAGTGATGGTAGCGGTGATAAGGGTGGTGATGGTGATGGCAGCAGTGATGGTGGTAATAGAGATGGTGGTGATGAGGGTGGTGATGGTGGTGGCAGTGATGGTGGCGGTGATAAGGGTGGTGATGGTGATGGCAGCAGTGATGGTGGTAATAGAGATGGTGGTGATGAGGGTGGTGATGGTGATGATGGTGATGACGGTGGTGATGGTTGGTGATGACGGCAATGGCAGTGGTGGTAATGATGGTGGTGATGGCAGTGGTGGTGGTGATGGTGGCGATGATGGTGGTGGCAGTGATGGTGGTGGTGATAAGGGTGGTGATGGTGATGGCGGCAGTGACGGTGGTAATAGAGATGGTGGTGATGAGGGTGGCAGAAGTGATGATGGTGACGTGATGATGGTGGTAATAATCACAGGGAAGTTGATAGTGATGAGATGGTAGTATGCTGGTGATGATAACTGTGATATCCATAAGTCCTTGAGGACTTCTCCAGATGCACTTATTACCAAGGGAACCCAAGAACCAGGAGAGGCTGCTCCCAGAGGGCTATGAGAACTACAGGAGCTTCAGTTATGGCTCCCCATTGTGGGGGTGACCTGGATGAATCACTTAGTTTCTTAGGGTCTTGGTTCCTGACTTGCCAGCCCAAGGCAGTCAGTGTGTACTCATTCTAACTCTCCAGCAGTGTGGACCCCAAAGATAAGGCCTGGGACAGCACTGCAGAGAGGGTTCATTCAGCAAGACAAGGTATTAAAAAGAAAAAATAACAGGAAGAGGTGGAAGGAGAAGTCATAAACCTCCCTCACACCCTGGCCCTCATAGACGACCTCTCACATAGAAAAGCGGGCCTTGGGGAATTAATAAGAAGTACAGGACTTCCTGTGAATTAGCAAGTAGATTGTGAGCCGTGAATTACTTTTTTCCTTTGAAAAATGATGTAGCCAGGTCAAAATATTTTTGCCTTTCAAACACTTGAGTTCCTTTGTCCTGGGGGCTGACATGCCTTGGTTTCCATGTAGCCTCACAATGCAGGGAAACATCTTTTAACCGCCAGACAGCCTCCTGATAAGCCTGAGACTCCGTGTGCTTGGAGAGCCAGGAGAGGGGTGAGAACGCGGAGCCCTTTAGAGACTGTGTTTACACAGCAGCGAAAGTCCCTTCTCCCTGGCAGGCAGGCAGGCCCTGGAGCACAGGTTACACAACCCTGTACCCACGGCGGCTGCCCCCACCCATGCTTTACCCACCTCGTCTAGCCTGGGGGAGGACCTGACCCCCAGGTACCTCTTCTGCCTCTCTCAGGAACAGCCATCTGCTTGGCTGGGAAAGTCTGGGAGACCGGCCCAGTGCTCTGGAGTTGCTCTTTTTTAAGTCCCAGGAGAACCAGCCAGAGCACAAATCTGTGTCAAGGTGTGTCAGGACCACAGGCTGTGCCACCTCTCTGGGAATTCCACCTGAGAACTCCCACTCCGCTGCATCCACCTCACACGGCCCCGCAGGCTTCAGCTGCTAGTTTCTCTGGGCCACAGCAACAGTCCCGTTCAGCAAAACGTATCATTTACTCCAAGGAGGCCAGCCTGGACCAGACAAGCACTAGAGGAAGAACCCTGTCCAATAATGTAGATTAAGGGACACTCAGAAAAGACCTTTTGACGTTCCCCAGGAAGATGACAGAAGGGGCCGAGTGACCAACATTCATTCATCTCTCCGTTTGGAGAAAGGGACCCCTTTTGCTATATGTCCCATCTCCCCTCATCTTGTTCCCTCCTGGCTCTTACCAAAGGTTCTGAGCTCAGGAAAGAGAAAGGCTGTCCAAAGCTACAGAGTGATGAGCTGGCCTGTGACCTGCCTGGCCTTGTTACGGGCTCAGTCCTCTGTGTGTTTCTTAGACACACATTCCACCTGCTTGGAACGAGGGTCCTCAGCCCCTTGAACGGGAAAGCAAAAGGAGGAAACCCAGGAGAGGTTATAAGGAGAAGGATCACGGTAGCACAGCCAGGGCTGGAGATTGGGGTCTGGGAGGAGCCTTTTTGGAGTAGGCCTTGAAGGTAGAGCTGAGAGTTCCAGAGATGAAGTGGCAGCATGTAAGGCCCCCTTGAAGGGACGCTTTCACTTTCCTCGTGGAGCCTGCAGACATGTTCTGCTGAGTCCTTGGGTTTCCAAAGGCAGTGGACTTGGTGACATCATCAAGAACAGGGATGATAGTAATGGTAGTGATGGGGTGGTGATGATGGGAATGACAGAAGCCAACATGGGGGACATGGGGACACCAGGCAGGTTCTCGGAGTCGAGATGATATGAATTCATTCATCATCAGCCGAACATACTGTAAGTGGAAGGGTATTAGTCCTTCTGTTTTGCTCTTCAGGGTGTGAGAATTCTCCCCTTGTCCTCGGGCTATGCGGGAATCCTAACTTGCTGCTCCCAGCAGAAGATGAGAAAATGGGTAGGCCTGCATATCACAAGGTAACCTCTGGGAAGAGACTTGGATCCACAATTCGAAGTGTGGATTTCTGTGGAGCGTGAATAATGTTGGCACCTGTGGAAAGTGGAGCCTTGCACTTGGCGACTGAAACTGTGTGCGTGTAGGATGAGGGTGCAGGACAGCCCACGTGTGAGCTGCTGGCAGGAGGGTGTGTGCAGAGGAGAAGTCCCGGGGAGAGGTGTGAGCAGTGATGGAGGAGATAGCTGTCCTTTCCTTCCTAGACGGCATCAGCCAGCTGGGAGGGGAAGGCTGGAGGAGACTCGGAGTCAGGGTCAGAGGAAGGTGACCTTGGCCCCCAGAAGCCTGGCAAATGCTGAGTTGGGGGTCATAGCAGGTGTGATCTGAGGAGGATCAGTCACTAGGATGGGGCTGATTCGGGCTAATGAGGTGAAGAAGGGGAAGAGGTAGGTGGTACTAGACGGAGAGGGGTCCCCTCTGGGTTCGTGATGGAAGATGGACTAGGGAGAGGGGGTGCTGCATTGAGGTAGAGAAGAAAGGTTGGTTCCCGGAGCATGCTTTCTCTGTGAGGGGTCTGGTGCCTGTACCATGGGACTCAAACTCTCAGGGTGACAGGGAGTCACAATGAAAAGGGGCAGTGGTGTCAGTCAGCAGCCCGTGGAGACCCCTGGGATTCCAGCACAGGCAAAGCTCTTGCCATCAGCCACCCAGTTCATCCTGGGGATTCAAGCAGGGAACCGAGGGTGTCATGGGGAGATGATGGTGAGATCCAATTAATAATGTCCAGCCAGTGCATTTGTACAGACGGCACCTACCGGAGCCTGAGGACTGGCTTTGGGTCAAGACCAAGGCCTGAGATTCCCCAGGACCCTTCACCATCACCAGCTGGTACCACTCAAAGCCCAGCCCCCTCCAGGGATGCCCTCCAGCCTGGGCGAGGCCATACGGTCAGTCTTTTCATTAAGTCCCCCATTGTTTTGGGTCCAGCCAGGGAGGCGCGCAGCCCAATTGCTTACTCAGCAAGAACTGCCCTAACCGCAGCCATCGTGAATGCATATTTAATAACCATTTTCTCCAGAAACCATGCCGCTTCGGAAGTTCAGAAATAGGCCTCGCTCTTCAGTTGGTAATGAGAAGTTAATAAAAGTGGGATTTTGTACAACACTGGCCCTCTGACATCTTAATCTTTATTAAAGAGACGTAAACTTCCACGGAACTGGCAGGCCTGCCTGGCACAGCCAGACGCCAGTAGTAGAGCGGGTAGAGGTGGCTGAGGCCGGCCATGTAGGCCTAATCCACCAAGAACAGAGTTGAAGCCTCCTCTCCCCCGGGGGCCTCTGGTGCTTACCTCAGCAGATGTGAATTAATTACCAACCCCCAGAGCCTCAGAGAGGCCTGTGGACTCAGCATGGTTCACACTAGAAAGGGACAGATAAACAAGTCAAGGTGTTGCTGTTGGGATTTGTCGGGGGGCGGGGGGGGGGACGACTGGAGTGCTGTAAAATGGCCAAGATTTTCCAAGGCCTTCCTCCGCCATGGGTGGATCATACCGGGCTCTGCCCTACGTGTCCTGCCATGAGTGTGACAAGGTGCACTAGAGAACCTGACTGTCACCTTTCAGATGGTATTTGTGTGCATGTGTTCATGTGTGTCTGGGTACATGGGCGGACATGACATGTGTGCATGACTGTGCACATGGAAACCAGCGGTCAACACTGAGTATCCTTCCTCCACCTCTCTCTACCTTATTTTTTTTTTAAGGAGTTTTGTTTTGTGTGTGTATGCATGTTTTGTCTGCATGTGTGTAGGTGCACTACATGTGTCTGGTACCCTCAGAGGCCAGAAGAGGGCACTGGATGCCCTGGAACTGGAGTCATGGAAAGCTGTAAGCTGCAATTTACTGGAAACCAAATGCAGTTCCACTGCAAAATCAGCAAGTGCTCTTAACTGGCAAAGCCGTCTCTCCAGCCTTCCACCTCCTGTCTCGACACAGGGCTTCCCCCTGCACCCAGAGCTAGACAATTCAGCTAGCCTTGCAGGCCAGCAAACCTCAGGAACCTGCCTGTCTCCACCTCCCCGGTACTGGGATTGTTGCTACACACAGCCACACCTGCTTTTAAAGTAAGCAGTTCTGGGGTACCCGGCACGTTCATCACGGTAGATGCTCTGTCTCAGAATGCTTTCGCGAGCCCAGCAGAGACATTGTGCCCATTCAGTGATAAGATCTCAGCGTTCTCCTTCCTCCAGCCCCAAGCCGTGATGCATCTGTAGTCAGTCTCTGGATTGTCCCATAATGGACACTGGATAAAAATAAAATCACACAGCTTGCCTGTTTCCTCACTCACCTTCATATGTTCGAGGTCTGTGCGTGTGGTGGCATGCAGATAGCCTCCACAGCTGGCCGTTCTGTTCATCCGTGTTGCTGTGACTAGTGCTGCATGAACCATGTGTGTGTACAAGGACCCATTTGTGTTGTGCTTTCTATTTTCTTGGGGGACATAGTGCAGAGTGACTCTTAACTCCGCTGCCAACTTGAAGGACCTGATCTGTGTCAGATAGCCCAGGGCAGTCTATCCTCGGGTGCCACGTTCTTTGATTACCCAACCCCAGATGCTCATGATGGGAGGGGCTGGACCTATAGTCCCTTTCCCTCCCCTTATTAGCTGGAGCTGAGCAGAGCCAGCATCTCTATGCTGGGAGGAGATTTTCCTATCCACAAGTCAGTATGAGATCAATGGGTAACTGTGTTGTAGACTGAGGGCTGACTGGTCCAGCCGTAGGGAACTTCATTCAGCCCACCATGAAGGATGGTGGGGCAGACTCCACACCAAGTTAAATGTGTGACTCGGGCAGCTGTTGTTCCACCCAACTTCTGAAGGAGAAGCCTATATATCTGAGCTAGAGACAAGAATTGGTGCTGACCTCAGGACTCCTCAAGGCCTGTGGTATCACATTTAGACACGCCCACGCACGCAGGCCCTGGGTAAGTCACCCAGTGTTAGCCTGCTAGACCGGAGGTTGGTGCTTGGCGAGCCTCACCTCTCGTGGGCCGTGTGGAAGTGTGCGTTTGTCATCTGCTAATCCACTGGGAAGGAGAAGGGCAGCGTCTTTGTCAGTCTCCGAGCAATTAGGATAATTAAAAAAGAAAGCTTATTGGGTAAACATGCTCTGGGATTGTGACCCCTTAATTAATGGACCACGGGGAGAAATTACAGCAGTGGCAAGATAATTAACACGTGCTTGGGGAGGAGAGCTGCAAACGAGGGTGAGCGGACAGGGCCACTTGCAGGCATGAGGCTAGCTGAGGAGGGTGAGCAGGCCCACAGCCCTGAGGCAGCAGGCCCTCCCCTAGCTAGGGCAGGTTGAAGGAAGCCTGCCCTCCAGTGTCTGCTTCAGAGACCCACCACACTCACCTCCTCAACCTTCAGCCCCCCGCTGGCCATCACTGTAGTGGCCCTGGGCAAACACCAGGGTTTGGCCAAGGTGGCTCCCTCTCCTCAAGAGTTCCACTATATTCTAATATTCCCAGAACCCTACAGGTAAAGACCCAGGAGTCCTCATCAGGCCAGGACCCCAACCCTCCCTGTCAAACATCTTCTCGGAGCCAGAGATGCTCCCACCCTCTCTACTATGGCCTGGAATAGTTTGGTTTGTATGTTGTATCCCTGGGACCTAAGACCTAGGCTGCCTGTGGAATACAGTAAGCCTGTTCTCACCTCCAGGTCTTGTTGGACACTGTAGAAATGGCAGTTTAGGCCTTGGTCCTACTCTTTATAATCAGAAGGGCCAAGGCCTGGTGCAGGATATGGTCTACTTTTCTAGAAAGTTCCAGACAGAGGAGCTAGTAATATGCCGCTCTCTCGCAGATAAAAGTGTCCGTGCCCATGTGTGTGGGTGGCTGAGAGCTAGCTGGTCAGTCCTGGGGAGGAGTAAGGCCTCCTTGCAACTGGACATGGACCCTGCCTGTTCCCTCATCTGGCACAGGAATGCAAGACCGGAGGAGGTATCTATGATTTATATAGGTACAGAGGCAAGACCAGGGTCCTACTTGCGGTCCTCCGGTTCTTAAGATCAGAATTGAAAGTGCTAGCCCTCCCCTGCAGTGTGTTCCTCAAGGGTAGATCCAAGGGCTTCTCCAAACCAAGAACTTGCCCTTCTCACCTTCCCATCAGAGCCAGTTACACAGGGCGAAGCCTGACAGGCCTGGAGGTGGGGATGGGCCCTGGGGTCAAGTGTGAGGTGGCCTTGGTGGTCATGGCACTAAAGCTTTGTAGCATCAGTGACCAGAGGCCCTCTGAGTTCCCCGGGGATAAATCCACCTGGAAGTGGTGAATGAGCTGAAGACTGAGACCAGCCAGGTATCCAGAGTTCTCGCAGCCCCCAAAGACCTTACAGTCACTTCAAGTCCTCAACCTGAGGCAGAAGCTGGGGCTTGTGTATCTCAAGCCTCAGTTTAGAGCAAGACCAGTTGGAAGAAAGACCTGGCATCAGACTTCAGTCTGTTTCAGAATCAGACTGAAGTTACCAACCCTGAGTCCCAGGAACCAACCACTCAGAGTCGGAGTCCTTCGTACAGGCCTCCCCACTCACCAGCACAGATACACCCTGCCCTCGCCTGTCCATGCTGACTGCTTAGCTCCTAGCCCTGACCCAGCCACCCGACTGCAGAGTGTCTTTGCTGCCGGACCTGGTTCCCATGTAATGACATGGTTCTCCTAGCTCTAGGTTACCTGCTGGCTATCTGCCCAGGTGGGGAAAGTGTTCTCGTGAGTCACAGGAGAATCACATCTTCTAACAGTCTCATATATGTTGTCCTGGGAGGACTGGTGGCCTGGAAGTTCCCAGTCCTGGGTCCTGGCTCCACTTCCTACAGGGCAGGCGCAGGAAGACTTCTGTCGTAGGCTTGGGTCCTGTGATGTAATCCTTATTACATTACAGCCCAGGGCTAGCTGTACCACAGGAAGGGTGTGTAGGAGTGCTGCATTTTTCACTGCAGTTCTTGGGACCCAGAAAAAATCAGAACCTTGGTGTTCAGGAGAGTGCCTGATCCAGTCCTGTGTAGGGAGGCAGGGTCTCCCACACTGCACAGCATCACAGAGACAGGAGGCGGGGTCTCCCACACTGCACAGTATCACAGAGACAGGAGGCGGGGTCTCCCACACTGCACAG
>JAQHUG010000212.1:1153625-1218095 GCA_028555095.1 Dicrostonyx torquatus
TGCTCCCACAGGAGAGTGTGCTCCTCTGCAGAGGGACAGGGTAGGGATGCTCCCACAGGAGAGTGTGCTCCTCTGCAGAGGGACAGGGTAGGGATACTCCTGTCCTGGATACAAAACTGCAGCATCAGCTCTAGCTGGAAGGTCTGCAGTGACCAGGCGGGCCTCTCTGGAGCTCATGTAGGTTCTGCAGGGACTTTTCGTTCTATGCCTGTGCTCACAGTGGTTCTCAGCAGCAGCAGTTTCTAAACAGGCTCCTCCCCCAGTTTGGGCAACAAGTTCACTGGTGGCACATCTCGGGAAGGCATTTAAAATCTCCACTGGTGTGACAATAGGAAAAGGTCCGGCTGGGTAATGGAGCCCTAACCGGATGTCGAACATCCAGACATTTCCCCTCCGCAGGGCAAGGGCAACAATGTCTGGGTGTTCCCCTCCATAGCTCCTGGACCCCTCCCTCTGCTGCATCTCTATGTCTGGTGTTTCCTGCTGGTCAGTCATAGAAAGGAATGAAGTCTGCAGCCTGTGTCTGTCAAGAGAATGTGCTTTCTGTCTGTCATCATCAGCCTGCTTCCTTAGGGGCTGGGCCGGGGCTGGGCCGGGGCTGGATCTGGATTCACCCAGCATTACTTTTGCAAAGAATGTAGGATATGGAAGCAGCTGCTAGTGGCTTAAAAGTGACTTATCCCCGTGTGGGAGTTGGGCACAGTGAGAGTCTCCCTCTCACCAAAAGGCAGGCGTTCACTAGGGATTGCAGTATGACCTGTCCCACCTGGAGGAACTGGTGGCATCTCCGTGGAATGATGGAAGGTTGGTGGCTCTCTGGGTGACAGAGAGGTAAAGATAAAGGGAATTGTAAAGAAAAAGGAGGACCTCTGTCACCACCTGATTGTCCCAGGTGCCCAAGGATCAGTTCCTACAAGGAATTCACCTGGACACAGGTCCGTGCGAGAGTACAGCCAGGTGATGGCCTCTGTTCATCATGTCCCCTGAGCACTGTCCCCAGAAGGCCAGTCAGTGTGTGATCCACACAACACCTGTACAGACTTACAGCTGATGGGGTCTACAGTTCCTCCATGACACACCCAGAGATACTTGAGCCTAGTAGGGACAAAATCTTGTGAAAACCTAGTCTCTTAAAAGAAATACCAATTTACCCCCAAATCATAATAATGATTTGGTTATGTCTTTTATGAAACAAACAGAAACATTTAAACAAAAAAATCAGTTACCCTGCATAGACCTGAGTATTCATGACTCGTGTGTGTGTGTGTGTGTGTGTGTGTGCAGACACATGGCACCCTGCACACATAGGCAGTATTGGTAGTCTGCATAGCTGACTTAAGCATGTGTGTGTGTGTCTGTGTGTCTATGTGTCTGTGTGTCTGTGTGTAGGCACATGGCACACTGTAGAGGGGACACCCTGCACACATGGGCTGTGTGGAAGTCTCCATAGACCTGAGCATGCATGAGGGTTCCTGTCAGAATCAACCAACGCAAGTGGTTCTGGGAAGGGACAACTTCCTCTTGTTTTGCACATGGAAAGTGAGAGTTCTCTCTCCTTCCCTCTCTCTCCATCTCTCCCTCCCTTTTTCCTCCCTCTCCTCCGCCCCCCACACACACATGCATGCACACACTATGAGTGTGCAGCCCCATATGAGGGAAGCAACCTCTTTCAGGGAATCCAGGTTTTAGGGTAGCGAGACAAGGAGGCTATTTTAGCCATGCTTACCACCCCAGAATATCCATGCTCAGACCTCAGGGCATTTCTCATTCCTGTCTGTTGAGTGACTAGTGGAGCCTGGCTTCTTCAACCCAGTTCAGACCCACGGTCGAGGCTTCAAGAGATAGCCACTGTTGCCAACTAAAGCCTTCTCTGAGGCCTGATAATGATTGTTCAAATTTGAAAACCATAAACACTAATAAAAGGAATGTTGAGGGGGACGGCTCCTGGGTTAAGTAAGAAGCATGCTTCATTGATAAGCTGATGAGCTATGATCAGAGTCATTGACGAGTTATGTCAGCTTGATGGGCTTTGGTCAGCTACCGGAGAGCTGTAATCAAATCTATTACAGCTGTGATTGGATAGATGAGTTGTGTTTTTAGAGAACAGAAGCCAGGACAAGGGACAGGAGGCGGCCTCCGCTTCCCTCAGAGAGTGACTGTAACGATGGAGGACAGAAGGTTTTAAACTGGCCCAGGCCAACGGTAAGCTCTTTGGTTAAACACGCAACATGAACTGAGCTTCCCCTGAGCTGAATTAGCCTGTGACCATCATAACGTATCTGTCTTAGGGCCAGTTTCCCAGCCCTGGCCCTTGACCCATAACCTGGTCCTCAGTGTGCACTTTACAAATGGGTGTGTGAACTGAGGGACATTGGGTGGAGCTGGTGCTCTAGAAGTGTGACCTGGGGCACAGAGTTGTTCAAAGAGCCCAAGGACTCTCCGGGAGCTTTTGTATGACACGGCCTGTGTGTAGTGTTCGTGTGTATACGCTTGGCCTGGGTCTCTGTCCAGCCTCTGGGTGAGTGGAGTGGGAGCCATCCTTGCCCCTTCCCAAGGAAGCCCTTTAGATTTGCAAATGGAAAGCGTCTGGTTTCCAACTTGGCCCCATTCTCCTACCTATAAACAGGCCTGAGCCGTGAGTTCTCAGAATGTTCTAGAAGAAAAATGTGCTTAGGGCTGGGGGTAGCCAAACTTTAGAATTCAGACATTTCCATGAAGAGGCCAGAAAATGCCAGGCACTGGCACCCACGCTGGAAACGCAGGCTGACTCTGCCAGCTGGGCAGCTCTAGCTACCAGTGTGTAGGGCAATGAAGGGCTCCCTGCACAGCCCCCAGATCCTCAGCTCAGGACACGCTATAGCTGAGTGCCCAGCACTGTGATCCCTGAATACCTTCTGTGCCACCCGGGCACCTTCAGAGCTCTGTTTTTGCCAGCCAGTTCTTATGTTGTCTCCTTGCTCAAGGCAAGGACCTCAGGGAACAGTTGAACACCGGCTTCTCACAATCTAACCAAACAGGAAGGTAGGTT
Organism: Dicrostonyx torquatus; assembly: GCA_028555095.1. NCBI lineage: Eukaryota > Metazoa > Chordata > Mammalia > Rodentia > Cricetidae > Dicrostonyx > Dicrostonyx torquatus. The sequence goes on from JAQHUG010000212.1 coordinate 1,156,654, forward strand.
CCCAGAAATCAGGGAAGGGCTCTCATAACTATGGCCCTTGAGATCTTGGCTTGAAAACACTTGCTTGATGAGCTAATAGGCCAGTGCCCAGCACCTGGGATGAGAACTCGCCTAATCCCACAATAATAATTGTGAATTATTATTATTCATAATAATCATATGGACATTATTTTCACGGCAGCTCTGTGACCCTTGGTGACCCCGGAACTCCCCTCTCCCTTCAGGGGAACACATTTTATCACCTGAGGCACAGGACCCTGAGAGCAGGCCTTGGGCTTGTGTAAGACCTCTAGCACGCAGTCAGTCACACTGAGAAAGCCACTCCTGAGGTCCCCCTGGAAAGGAATCGGGGTTCCCAAAGACTCAGGATGTGATCCCATCCCCTTATGCTCACTCTCTGACACCGAGCCATCGTTTTTCAGTGGCCATGGCCTGAGCTTTAGCAGGTTCCCCTCTGAAATCTTCAGCGGGAAGAGAAGCAAGCTTCGTAAGCAGGTGGGTTTAGGTTTTGATTTTTCCGTCCCTCTCCTGTGGACCAGTGTATGTGTCCGACCATGTGGCTTCACTCTCCTTCCCTCTCATAACTCACTACCTATCACAGGTGGCGCTTCTCCAAAGCCAGGCTATCATAAAGGCTGAGACAGAGGAGAGAAAGCAGGGGTAAATGCTCTGAGGACCGGCTGCCTTTCCCAGCATCTCCTCTGGAGGCATCCAGACAGGCAACTCAAGGTCTGGCAGCAGAGCCGTGCAGCTCAGATCTGGTGGGGAGATCCTCAGAGGTGGCATTGAGGGCTGAGTCTAGAAAAGACTTGCAGCCCTCAGGGACTGGCTAGAGGCTGCTGCCTAGAGAGGGCCAAGAAGCCAGCCAGTTTTCCTTACTAGGCCTGTTCCTGGCCAGGGGCTATGGCCCACCTTGCCTTGAAGCTGAGGTACAGGCGCCCTCTATTGCCCAAGCTGGGACAACTTCACAAACCAACATGAAATGTCACAGTTTCCCTGCCTTTTGGGAGCCTTTAAAATAAAGACTGCTACATTGTAGTTCCTGCCTGACTCCTTCTGTAAACCACTGTGTGGTCACTGAAACGGGAACACTTGCAGAGTGAGTGCAAGTGCGTGGCACCCAGACAACCTGGTATTCACCTGCCAGGCCAGTGTTCGCCAAAAAATAAAAGAAGAGGGGAGAAATCAAAAGCAGGGCCAAAAGAACGAGCTTGCTCCCCATGGCGTGTAACTCTGACGCTTCTAGAAAAGCCAGGCTGAGCTTCCCTAGGGCCTTTCCTTGGCAGTCCTGGTTGAGCTTCAGAAGAGGCTGGGACTCTGAGCTCCTCCCTTGAGGCATAATATAGCAGGGTTCACTTTGAGCCCAAGGTCAGCCCTGCAGGGAAAGGAGCAACTGTGTAGTCGGGACCACGGGTTTTAGAGACGGCCAACAGCCATGTGCCGTGCAGTTTCCACGGCAGCCCATCCCAGAACCACAGCCTTTCTTCGCCACGGAGGAAGGGCCGGAACCCTCAGACCTAGTGACAGGAAATGGCTGCTCAGCATCCTTAACAGAGGGTTTATACCTGATTGAAGGTGAGGATGCACTTTGGGGTGCTTTCTGTCCAAGGTGCCGTCTCTACCTCAGGGGTCCTCTGGTCTCAGTGTCGGAGCCTAGAAGTATAGCTGGTCAGGGCAGAGAGGGTGGGGCTACCAGCAGGGTTCAACTAGAACAGAAAATGGCTCCTCTCTGGGTCCCACACAATCTGTGTGTTCAGATGAACCATTAACCTGCACCTTTAAATGCCTGGTTTTGTTGTTATTGGCCTTAAAATGTCAGTGTTCCACCTGGAGCCAAACATGGAACACTTTCCTGTCCCTGACAATTTGTGGCCGAATCACCTTGCACAGTCATGCCCTGGGGCTCTGGTCTGGAGTTCCTGACCCAGCAAGGAGGTGCCCGTTCTCATTGACACAGGTCTCACTCAGAAGGCAAATGCATGAGCGGTACTGGGGCCCAGAAGCTACGAAGAAGGTGAGGCAGGTTGCCAGGGAGGGATCCTCAGGACAGACTAGTCCTGAGAGACGAGGGTTCTGAAGCCTTTCAGTGGCCTTCTGTGTGGGACAGTGTGGGAGCTGCAGATAGGGTAGGACAGGGCTGGGGAAACTCAGAGCTGGCTAATTGACCTGGCATTTCCAACATCAACAAACTCTTGTGGGAGTCCAGGCCAGGCTCTGGGAAGGGGGCGGGACACGCTTTCCAGGTTCTGACCAGGTCCAGTGGTAAGAGACCTCTTCTGCCCTCATGGTTCTCTCTTAGTGGCCAGAACTTCATTTTAAAACTGTGTGGTTCTCTGCAACCTCTGGGCACACCGGCGAGAGGCCAGAAGCTGAGAACAGCGTGGCTTCATGCACCCCAAACTGTGGGTTTATGACAAACCTGGAAACATTCCTGAGGAATGTGTGGCTGATGTCACCAGCGTCACCAGCTACAGTTTTATGATTCCTGTGCTCGGAGATTTGTTTACGCAGGACAGAAGCCACTGAGAGCACCTCAGCCAGCCTCCCAGAGTGCTTGTGTAATACCTGTGGTGGCTCTGGGGCATTTTCCTGTCTGTGTGCCACCCGTGTGTCCTTGGGAATGTACCTTGCTCTCCCCTGGGTGGATTCCAGAGACACCAGCCCTAGGGAACTGTAGGCTTGACATACTCGGGGGATGGAGTTGCTGACCTTATCCCTGGCGGGGGGTGGGGGGGGGAGGTCCATAAAACTAGTAGTTGGGTTTCTAAAAGGGAGACTTTCTTGTAGGTCTCCAAGAGCACAAAAAGGACTGTAAACCATAAAATGTATCAGTTTCCTGCCCGGGGGAAGATGGCAGTCTGGGAATACAGGGGACTGGGGGCAGCAACTGTGGGAAGCTCTCTTCTCCGTGTTTTGGGTATTATGTGTCACGTTTCTCTGGCAGTGAGCCCTGGAGTGATGTGCTCCTGGATAGAGATGAGCTTTGGGAGGTGCGTGAGGTGTGCAGTCCTTAGTTCTGAGAGACAGTGCTGGGTGCACGGTCAGTGCTTAGTTCTGAACCCTCAGCTTTGATGGGTGTGAAGGAAGCAGTCTGGCGCTCTCCAGGGTCCAAGGCCTGAGAACCCCAGACACTCTAGTTAAGAGGCCCAACATCCTCGGTGAGATTTCTAGAGTCTGCTGGGCAAACTGGGGTAGTCTCAAGTGGACATGGGATCAGGCGTGTGAACAGCGTGGAGGTAGTGTGTCCCATGGAGGGGGCGTGTCCCTAAGGTTCTCTTCCATGCAGGTGGCCTCCTGGGCTTTCTTGTTACCCCTTCAGGTGTGGCTGGGGAGTCAGTTCTGCTTCCCTCTCCACCTATTGTTCCCCTGGGCTCCTCTTAGCTCATTTTACATTTTCATCTGATCCCTGTAATTCTGCAAAGCCAGCCCTGTGCAGCTGGCGACTTGTCCACACTCACAAAGCTCAGGACCAACACAGGCCCTGCAGGCCCCTGGCTGCTGTGACCAGACATGCTTACCTCTCCTTCACCAATACCCACCTGTCTGCATGGGACCGGGTCCTGGCTCGTCAGAACCTAAGCACCCCTGGCCCCACTGCCTTCTAAATCTCAGCTTCATCCAAGAGTTGATTCCAAGTAGCAAGCGGTCCATTTTCTCCCCTGGAATGGGTCAGTGAGGGAGCACTGTGTAGCCTGTCTCAACGGGCAAAGTCGGAGCGTACCTATCATGCAGACACTGCATATCCACGCGACGGGCATTGGGCCTCCGTGCCCAAACTCGCTTAGAAAGGAAGGCCTCAAGCTAGGGCAGGTGGATGGTGGCGCTGTCTGTAGGGAAGCAAACCCCTGCACTGCTGACAGGGAGCTGGAAAAGGCCTCCACGGCATGACACAGGGAAGAATAAATATCAAAAGAACATTTGAAGGGCTCAATAAATTGATCATATTCCCTGAACCTTCACCCCATAACGAAGGGACCATTTAAATGCTAATGCCGCTTCTTAAAAGTCAATTACAGGAGTTTGCCAGGAGAAGTCAGCATTCTTCAGGCTCTCCTGCCCCTCCCACCCCCACCACAGGCACTGAGCGTTGGCCAACCCTGGAGGGAATATTCCTGCACAGTGGTCTTAGTAATTGAATCAACTTGATACAGACACCAAAAATATTGTAAGCTGTGTGGGTAATAGGAGGCGCATGTTGATAAAGCCGGCAGTGGGTGGGTGGAGGACCAGGGCAGGCATGGTTAACCCTTTCAAGAGCACTGCTTCATCCCTTCCCATAGGCACAGAACCACAACCCCGCCTGCCTGGGACAGTGTTCCAGGAGGTGCTGAATAGGACTCTTTCTTGACTCTACCAACTCCTTCTGTGTCCCCAGCAGAGATAGCTAAGGAGCCACTGTCCTTCCTCTTGATGGCACTTTATTCTACCTGGCCCCAGCTGAAAAGACCCTGATCTCTTAAATGGGACTAGCCAGTTCACAACAGCTGGAAGGGAGAAAAGGGGACTCGGGGTCCCCTTTGAAGGTTGGGGGCTCAGCACCCACAGACTCTGTTCAGCACTGGGACCACCTGAGCACATGGATACTGCACTGACCCTGCCTTCTGAGCCTGTCCGTATGGATGTGTTTGTATACTGAGCACTAAACTCACAAGTGCTCCCTTTTCAGAGAGGGAAACTGAGGCACAGAGGGATGAGAAGCTGCCTCGCTTGCCCAATAGGTAAGGGTTAGAAATTTGAGTTAGAACTCAAAGGTAAGTCTGCTTAACCCCACCCCACCCCCACTCCAGCTGCCAGCTGCTCCCAGAGCTGCTCTTCTTGGCCCATGCTTTAGGCTATGGATCCTGGGGATCCAGAGTCTTCTCAGGGGCCAGCATAGGACCACCACAGTGGGGACAAGAGAAAGAATAACAGCTGTGGGCATAGACCTGGACTTCTGAGGTGCCTTACCCATTGAGGCTTCTGGATACAGCAGAGTTGGTGTTCCCCATGTCTGAGGCAGTGCTCACTGGGCACCCTAAGCCAGCCCTGCAGGAAACATGCAGCAACTATGTTTTTCACTTGCCTTTGGGCAAGTGTATCACCACAAGCATCCCTTGGGTCAGTCAACATTGGAGCCTCTGACCCACGGCGAAGGGCAAAGCCTTCACAACTAGGTCAGCTGATCGGGCCTTGCCCATGTGACTTATGACAGCCAGTACAGGGTCCCAGAAAAATACATAGCTTTTTCTGCATGTGACTGACTAATGGCCCCATAGCTGCCTCTGACCTCACACTCCAGGTCTAGCACTTGGGCTAGGTATGGCAGCTAGAAGTGGAGGCAGCCATAAGTAGGTCCCTGGACATCCTATGGGCCCTAGTACTCAGGGGCATGGCTAGGACACCAGGACCTATCTGTCCTATCCTCCCCTGCCATGCCAGCTCCTGGGTATTTTTCTACCCTTCGCTAGAAGCTGTCAGGGAAAGCCAAGCCATTGGAGACAATGAATCTGCTTTTCTGGATGTCTAGAGAGCTTATCGGAAAATGCCAGATGATGACTCCAAGCCTGGGGACCAGGAATGGTGGTAAGATCAGACCTGCGAGTGTTCAGCTCTGCTCTGAGAGGTGTCACTGCAGGACGTGGAAGCTGTGCCACCCATACCCATCCACCATGGTTTAGGGATGTTAATGCCCAAGTGGCCATAAAAAATCCCTAGGCCTAGAGCCATAAAGGCACCTGCTTTTTAGGGGCCAAAGCAAAGGGCAGTATTTCAGCCATCTCAAGAGGAGGGCATGGCCAAAGGGTGCAGCCAGACTTTGCCTGTGATAGTGTAGCTCTGTCAAGGCAGCGAGGGTGTTCTCCTGATTGTGGCCAATGACTATGGAAGTGTGGTCTCTTCCCATTTCTGAGTCCAGTGCTGGGGATATTGGTGCTCAGCCTTCCCTGAGAGGCAAGCGGCTCCTATACCCAGTACTCGCTGGGATTCCTATCTAGGACATGAGCTCAGTGCTGGCTACAGGAACTCTGTATCCACCTAGAGGGAGTTGGGTCACGGGGGATGCGCAGAGAGAAAGAAACCCAAGATGGCCTGGGCCGTGGATGGCAACCTTTTGCAGGGGCAGACCCTGTCAGATGCCTGAAATGGGATACACCAGTCTGAACTTGGCTACATAATGCGGCTCTGTCTAGGAAGGGCAGGAGCACCCGGGCAAGGCTGTCTTTCAGAGAGTGATAGTTACGGAAATTAGAGGTGCAGAGATCCATACCCATCAGTCATCGGGAGTCTTATTAACTGTCTTAGACGAGACCGGGGTGGCTTGGCCTCCTAACTTCAGGGGCCTGGGAGAGGCCATCCACACTCTCTGCTTCCAAGAGAGAGAGGCCAGAGGAGCCTAAAGATTCCCAGCCCCTGCTGTGGGCAGAGGACCCTGGAATAAGCGGAGCAGTTTTAGTGTGTGACATCTGAGCTAGGAGGCGGAACCAAGAAGAACGGCGTGTCTGTATACCACAAGACTCAGCTGGCACATTCTCAATGGGGGCAGCGACAATTAAGAATCACGTGTGAGGACAGTGAGCAGGGTCAGCCAACCCCGAGAGTTCAGTCCTCCCGCTTCCACCCATCGGGCCTCGGTTTCTCCATCTGTGCCATGAGCATCCTGTCAGCGGGATGATTTGGATGTCTAAGAAGGCATCAGGAAAAGTGCCTGACCTCTGGACAAAATCCAGCAAACACTGCTGTGTGTTACTGTTATTCTTGCAACCCCAATGGCAGAGGGCCAACCCAGGAGTCCATGGACCTGCTCGATCTCCTCACCCTGCCATCTCCTCATGAAGGGCCCGTCGTACTATCAGTTGCCAACACGGATATATTGTCAGTGCCCTGCCAGCCCTAGGTCAAGGCTACCATGTTCAACATGACCTGAGAGCTTGTTTAAAAAGGCAGTTCCGCAGGCAGAGGGGGACTGAGGCATCACATGGCACCCCGGAAATATGTAGAATTAATTCTGTATCAATTAAACATTTAAAAAAGTGAAATCGATGTGCCAGGTGGTGGTGGCACACGCCTTTAATCCCAGCACTTGGGAGGCAGAGGTAGGCGGATCTTTGTGAGTTTGAGACCAGCCTGGTCTACAAGAGCTAGTTCCAGGACTGACTCCAAAGCTACAGAGACACCCTGTCTCAAAAAAAACAAAAAAAAAAAGAAAGAAAGAAATCGAATTCTTATCCCAGACAGACCTAGATGTCCTGAATCTCAGCGCTGTATAGGTGACTCTATTGGTCAGGGAACCTTTATTCCAGTTTGGGACCCGCTGAGACAGGCTCAGAGGACAAGCTCTGCTTCTGTCCTCTAGTCCCCAAAAGTCTCCACAAGGGAAGGTTGACAGATGGTCTCTTATAGCCTTAGAAGTCCCCAGCAACCCTTCTGAACTTGTTCCCTGCACAGAGTAAGCACCTTCTCATGGGCCCTGGGGCCTGCCAAGCACCTGGACTCTCAGGGTGCCTCTGGGTCCTGCGTAAACTGGCTAAGTAGAAGTGCTGTGTAAAAGGACACATCCACCTCAGAGAGGATAGCCTCGAGGCTAAGGTCCTCTGCACTAGAAAGCCCTTGGCAGCCTGTGTGCCTTTCAAGGTCATACCGAGGACCTTGCACACATGACAGATTTATTGAGGGGAAGCGTGCTGAGTGGTGTCATCCAATGGCATTGCTAGAAGGAATCTGCTTGGCTGGGCCCTGCCTTGTTACTCAACACTCACATTATTGCTCCGTGAAACCAGAGGGGAGAGCAGAGGTGATAATGTGGCGGGGAGGGCACTTTGCCTCCCCAAATCTGTTCATTTTTAGCCCCTGGAAATCAAAGTAGTGTCCGGCTCTGTCTGGTGGCCTTTGATCTTCTGCCCCCGCGTCTCCAGCTTGGGAGAAGCAGAAAGCATGACAGATAACCACACTTGAGCAGGCTGTACTCTGCTCTGACGGCCCCTGGCTGGGGCTGGTGGCCGCCTGCAGTGCTGAAAAGATGACAGTACACTAACTTTCACCTTGACCGTGCTTTGGGGGCAAACAAAAGATGAGGGTGTCTAGGAAGGATGTGGGACCTGCCTACTCCCTTGAAGGAAGGACCAGGCCTGCCGGGCAGGCGACTCTGGGCTTCCTGTGAGGTAGACATAGGAGTGACCCTGGGGGTCAAGGCATCAGGAACCCGTGCTGAGCATCCTCCAGTCACACACAGTCTGTGGGTCAGGAATGCAATCCCACTACGAAACTCAGAAAACGATCATGTGCAGACTGCTTTAAAACAGCATGGGTGGATTATGGCAGCAAGAGTGGAGGGCTCTGAGGTCTTCTGCCCACCTTGGTTAAATTTTTCTAGGCAGATTTTATTTTCCACAGCCCAAACTTAAATTGGTACATAGGCTACATGTCTGAGCTCCTTCCAGGGTTATGTGTGCATATTTGTGTATGTGTGTCTGTGTGTGTGTCTATGTGTGTGTCTGTGTATGTCTGTGTGTGCATGTGTGTGTGTGTCTGTGTTTGTGATGTGTGTGTGCCTGTGTGTGTATGTATGTGTGTGTCTGTGTGTGTATGTGTGTGTCTGTGTGTGTATGTGTGTATGTCTGTGGGTGTATGTCTATGTTTATGTGATGTGTGTGTCTGTGTGTGATATGTGTGTGTGTATGATATGTGTGTGATGTGTGTGCAGGTTCTAGAAGAGGACATCAGATCCCCTGGAGCAGGGGGTTGTAAACTATTCAGCGCGAGAGCTGGGAACCAAACTCGTGTTCTCGTGAAGAGCAGTTAGTGCTCTTAACTACTGAGCCATCTCACATCCCTCAGGTTTTCTTTAGAGTGGAAAGGGTCTCTACCAACCCCAAACCACTCTAGAATCTAACATGTGACAATGATTCAAAGATATTGTGGGTTGAAAAACCACTCCCCTGGGCAAAGAAGAAACTGCCCCCAGGGAGGGTCTCATGTTGGGACAAAAGAAACCCTGGGAGAACCATCCCCCATGGAAAGCCAGGCAGGTCCCCTCTTCACCTGAGAAGCAGTGCAAGGCTGTAAGATTCCCAGGAGGAAATTACCATAATGGGGCCAGCGTTTACATCAGCATCTGAGGCCGAGCTCATCAGCATCCCAAGCCCTTCACTGGTCAGAATGAAGCCTTCAAACCAGCCGCGGATACTGGTTTTGATAATCGTGTGTGGGTAAAGGTTGTATTGCTCTCCAGGCCATGATTCATCCGTCTGTGAACCAGGACAAGGCAGTAATAGGAAGGAGCAGATCGCCGGGGGCAAAGTTACGATGCAAACTTATCAGAGGCAGTGAACTCCGCGCTGCGCTGTTAAATAGAATTCCATTATTGTTTCATAAATAGAGAGATTGAAGTGCCCAGACCAGGAACTGATGATCATGGGAGAGTGTGTTTTAGCTAAACTCGTGAATAGTGTTGGTTTTGAGTAAGTGGTTGTCTCGGCTAATAGTTGGGTATTTCATTGTTAAGAGCTTGTTGAACGGGATTTATGACTGGATCCTGCATAGTTGTTGTGCGGGATGCTCAGCGGTGGCTGGGAGGTCGGGCATCAGTGGCGGTGTCGCTCCATCTCTAGTGGTCTCTCTGCATCTCTTGGCTAATGTTGGTCCTTATAGATGTGACGAGTCCAACTCCCACAGGTGGAGCAGCACCTGAAGGGCACTGCCCCGAGCGTCAGCGCGGCTCCACATGGGTGCTCTAAGAGTGTGCGTGGGGATGAATGGCAGCTGCTGCCAGAGTTTTGTCTTCTCCACAAATTACACCCTGTCACCGCAAGGCATCCCCGGCTTCTCTCAGGGTCCGATGCTCCACCAAATGTCCACCAGAGCTTCAGAGGCTAGTGATGATGGCACCTGACCTGGGACTAGTGTCAAAATGGACAGGTGGAGGTGACAGAGCTTGTTGTGGGACAGAGATGCTGGCTAGGAATGGCTGGGGTTCCTGCCCAGGCTGGACAAGGCACTATAATCCCTAGGCTTTTCTAGAGGTCCTATGCAGGTGAACCCCTCATCCTCCAATTCACTGGTGTTTCCAAGCACATACAAAGACACCCTGATTGGCTCTGCAACCTAGATAGGAAAGGTACCCAAATAACTAGGTCAGGTCCCAACCCTCTACACTGACTCTGGCTTCCCACCTAGGGGTTCTTGTGGGATCCTTTCCCTCGACCTCCAGGTACAGAGTTCCCGGGCCAGCCTGTAGGAGGCAAGGCCCAGGAGACTGGGGAAACTTAAACAGCTGTTCCTGTCCCAGGACTCACGTCACAGAAGGAGCAACCATGGTTCTCCTCCAGGAATTCCCAGGACAGAATAAGAATCAGGGCTGAGAAGTGCCTGGTGTAGGCCAGTGGGCTCCTTACACTAAAAAGCCACATGATTATTCTTGAAGTTGTTTCGTTTTGACTCCCTTTTTTGAAAGAAATCATTAGTCACACACACATACACACACACACATGTGCACATGCACATATACACGCACACACATGCACACACACATGCACCACACAGCGTGTGCACATACATATACATATACACACATGTGCGCGTGCGCGCGTGCACACACACACACACACACACACACACGAACACCACTCCCACCTGCTTTCAGAATGGCAGACCCAGAAGAGAATGAGGCAGGTTATGAGGACCTTATCTGTCCCTGTTATCAGGACCTCATCCCACCCAGGATGCTGCCAAAGGACCATAAAATTCTAGGATAGTTTACTCCATCTCTGCGTCTGGGAGAGCCCAGATGCTGCTGACGTGGGAGGCCTAAGCATCTTGGTTTATGGAACAAGAACCTGTGCATCAGAGAGACACGGCTTACCCCTCCTGACCTCAGTCTGCTCTCTTCTACGATGCTGGGGCTAGCCTGAGATTAGGCACAGCAGTGTCCAAGAGTGGGAAGAGGCTAGACCAGCCCTGGAGACATTGTTATTCCTAGATCCCTGCTGATCCTGGATCTCGTCCCTGCCCCATGTGAACGTCAGCACTCCGTGATGGCATGGTGGCATTCCCAATGCAGGTATGTAGTCCCCACGCCCATCAAGTGGCCTGGAACATGTGCCTTGCGAACAAAGAGCCCTTTACGATCACCCCTGGGCTGACACCGGTCCTCGGTCTATGGTGTGGAACCTGTGCTGTGTCTGCTCTCTCTCCCAGACACTGGCAGATGCCACTGCCAGCTTCTGAGGCTCATTCGTTGCGGCTTGCCCACCTCCAGCTTTGTTTAGTCTGGGGGCAGCTCCATGGATGGAGCTTCTGGGTACCGGGCTTGTCTCTCTTCAAAATTCTCCCTCTGCAGGAGAATAAATTATGCCAAAGGATAGAGTTCCTGTTTCTCCTGTGGGGAGAGCGGGCAGAGCTCTGCCTGGAGAGGAAGGTGGTAACCGAGGCATGACACCTCATGGCTGTGGAAGATCATGGAGATGGTTGCATGTGGAATATAGTGATCCAGCTGCCTCAGTCCTCAACCTAGGACTCCCTGAAAGGCAGAGGGGGCTATGTGCAGCCACTGTTTGAGCAGTCATCCAGATCCAAGTCCAAAGTCCTTACTTGGCTTCCATTCATGGCAGAGAACCCATGGGAAACAGCTTCCACCCTGGTTGACTGGTTCCAGCTGATGCTCATGGATGTGACCAGTTTTCCATCTGCAGAAACAGGGCCCCCATTTGCCGTGCAAAAAGGATGTATTCAGAGTCTGGAGGTTGTGGGGACCCAGGAGGTCTGCACAGTTGGCCGTGTTGCCTGGTGTGGTACAGTGACCTGGGAAACACAGGCATGTCTGAATGGCAACTCAACAGAGGCCCGGCTTCTGTTTAATGTAGAACATTGATCTCCATGCAATGGGTGCAGGAAAGTTCCAGCCACCGCCTGCACAGACTCCACTGCAGCCATGAGTAGGCAGAGGGGCCATCCACAGTGACTCAGTATACTTTTGTTGATGTGTGTGGCGAGAGGAGGGGAACCAGGAGGGACTAGCATCTAGTAGCGCAGCCTGTCCCCCAGGGTCACAGGAACGGTCAGCACTCAAGATCTACTGGGAAGAAGGGAGGTTGCTCGTGGTGGCAGAGGCGGGGCTCCAAGCAAATGCCAGGCAGCCTGAGCATCGTGTGTGGGCCAGGGCAAACAGCTGCAAGGGAGGAGGAGGAGTGAGAGGAACAAGCTGAGCTGGGAGGGAGCCAGGCTGCTTTCAAGGAGAGACATTTTGGGTATCACCGGTGTAACGACTTGAAGTACAGCTGTGTGGCGCTTAGGACTGTAGTCTCCGTCCCACCTGTGGGTCGTACTCTCGCCAGCTTGTCACAGAGTTGAAAGTCCCTGTTGTTCAATGACATCGAAGCCTTGGCAATGCCATACATGCAAATGTGGACAGACCTGCCCCTCTGCCCTTCTTTTGGCGATGATCCGGCACAGCCGTGCCGCGGACTAGTGTAGACGCCATACTGTGCCGTTTGTCGTCACTTTAGAGTGTAGTCCTGCCTACGGAGTGTCGTGAAGCCGTCCATCCTGCCACGCACCCCAACAGCAGCCTCGTATGTCCCGTGTCTCATATCACTGCATCTGTCTGTCTCTCTGGCTGTCTGTCCCTCTCATCTAGAACCTCACCCAAGAACTGGCTAGAACTATTCCGATTATACTCCACGGCATTTGCCCGGCAATAAAAATTACTCCACACTTCACTTCCAGATGTTTCCCCAATGTGCCAGGGTCAGTGGTTGGGTGGTTGGGTGGTTGGGTGGGCATTGACTTTGGACTGGCTTCCATGTCCAGCCATCACTGTGGTGTCGTGTGCATGGCCTGCTCGGCCCAGTCCTCATCCATCTCACAAAGCTACTGTTCTTGGCCATCCCGGACTAGAGTGGGGTCTGCAGGAATGGCGTTCAGCTGTCCCCTTGTTGTTTCTGTCTCTCACCAAGGGCCAGTAGGCCTCATCCACATGTGGTGAGGGTTTGGAGAGCTAAGGAGGCAGGAGGGGTCTCAGATGGAGGCAGAAATGGGACCCAAGCTTTTGGCATCTGGTTGAACCCAGCTTCCATCTAGAAGGTCAGCCAAGAGGGAGGAACAGAGAATTATGTAACTCTGCCCAGAGGCCAGAAAGATAAGAGATGATTGGAATTCAGAACCCAGCACTCCAGAGGGAATCCAGCCAATAACCTGCATATTACCCCGGCCCATGGAGAAGTCTGCAGAGGTCTAAGGAGATGGGGAGGGGTGTGCAGGCATGGGCCCTGCCTTAGAGAAGATTCCTAACAGCCGCACCCCTGGGGCTTAGGGGCAGGGGAGCTGAAAATCTTCTATACCTTAAAACAGTGTATTTGAATCAGGCTTTATGTCGCTGTTACTAAATACCCGACACAATCAGCTTAAGAGAGGAAGTATTTATTTGGCTCACAGTTTCAAAGGGTTCAGTCCCATGACCAACTGGCCTCCTCACGGCTTTGGGGCAGGTGATGGGGCAGAGCATCAGAGGGGAATTGCATAACAAAGATGCTCACTTCATAGTGCCCAGAAAGCGGAGGAATGCAGGAAGAAACAAGGATGAGATCTTCCTACCAAAGGCGTAGCTCAGCCCCACCTCCTAACAGCCTACAGGTAGGAACTCATTAGTGGATTCACCCATTGATTGGCTCCTTGACAGTGCCACCAGGCGGCAACCCAACACACAATCCATAGCAGCTCTCGCTATGAGACATACGCCCTGAATACAAACCACACTCCACTCTCCTTCCCTAACCTACTCATGAGGTTCTGAGCATCCAGAACCCAGTCTGTGTCAAGGGTCGGTGGCGGAATCATCCATGATGGTAGGAGAACCCTTCAGAACATCACTGTCTACATCAGAAGCCACTGGTAGCTCACGGCTGCTGAGCTCTGGAAGTGCAGCTGCCAGTACTCCAGAGGTACCTGAGGTTTCCTTTTATTAATTTCAGCTAAGTTGCATTTAAAAAGAATTGTTTGGAACAGGCAGCACTGACTGGTGGGCCCTTTAGGTGAGATGCTGGGCCACAGGGGACTCTGCCCTCCCCATTCTACCCGTGAACATAGTCTGTTGTCTGCAGTTAGCGTTTGTTACCCCGAGATCTGTGCATGATCACACCTCCTCCAGTTTCCTCTTCTGCTACAGTGTATCTTTTTTTTATTTTATTTTGTTATTTATGTTTGTGTGTATTTGTGTCTGAGTGTGTGCAACATGGATGCAGTACCCTCAGAGACCAGAAGAGGGTGTCAGACCTCTTGGAACAGGTGCTTGGAAGCTGCCCATCGTGGGTACTTGGAATTGAACTTGGATCCTTTGGAAGAGTAGCAAGAGTAAAAAGGAAAGCATTTTTAACTTCTGTGTCTTGTCTCCAGCTCCTGCCCCATGTGTCTTTTCTACCTTGCACCCAATCCTGTTGACACATGTGGGATAAATCACTCTGCCTGTTGAACCAGAGACAGGCCCCTACAGATGGAAGCCTTCCCCACAACCTCCCTCTCTGGCCTGGATGTCCCTCATTCCTTCAGCATTGCACAGGGTGGGACTTTGTCCCTGGGAACATGAGGTGCTCTAGTTACAGGGCTGTCTGTTTGCTTTGGGAACTTGTCACCAAGAATTGCAATGATATTCTTGAGTCTAGCTTCGTTTAGCTGAGAAAGCTTGCCAAGGGCAAGGTTATTGTCTTGGGGTCAACCAAACTTTGCCAGATAAATGAAGAATGGCTGACTGTCCCAGTGACTGGGACACGTGCTTTGGAGAGAGGGGGTTGCTTGGATTTAACATTCTAGTGGCTCCTTGCTAATTCATCCCCGAGTGTCTTTGGATATTTGGTAGCTCTAGGCAAACTCTGGCAAATCCTCTGACGGAATCCAGATCATGGCACCAAAGACTTCTCTAAGATTCAACAGACTGTGTCCAGGGCTTAAAAAACATAGTATGGCTGCTGGTAAGATAGCTCAGTGGGTAAAAGAACCTGATGATAGGCTTATAGTTTTAATTCTAACTCCAGGACCCATGGTAAAAGGAGAGAAACCAACTCCTACAAGCTGTCCTCAGACCCCCAGACACAGGTAAACATGCACACATGCAGGCATGCATACACACACAGGTACACACACACACAGGTACACACACACACACACACACACACACACACACACACTAAATATGTGAATAAAATCCTACTAGAGAGAAGATGGTTCTTGTAACCAAAAAGCCACACAGGAAGATGGCCACAGATAGGGGCTCTGTGTTTTGCCTGAAGGCTGCTGGTTATTCCCAAGCAAAGCCATTGCGATAACTTGGCCTCAATGACCAACATCTGTCCCCCTACATGCTCTGCACTTGAACAGTGATGCCAGGCCAGGGGTCCTTGGAAATGCCTGAGACTCCCTCCCCTTCAAGGCTCTGGAGGGAATGCACCAGCTGTGCACCTGGACACAGAAGCCACGGACGGCCCTGGCAACTCTGGATGGTTCTCGCTCCATCTGTCTATCCCATCCCTTCCCGTTTTGACTACGGTCTTGAACCACTGGTCCTAGGAGAAAGGCGGGTTAGGTTCCTGCAAACTTCTGGTTGCAGTGTTGCCATCGATTAGTCAATATGTAGCCTTGGTCATGTGTGCAGCTGTTTAAAGGCACTGGGTCTAACCAGCACATACCTGGCATGTTGGGCATTACTTGGGAGTTCTAGATAAAAATAAATGAGTAGATTAATTTGTTCCTAGAAGTCTGCAGATTGGGACTTCAGTCATAACTTAGGTGTAAGTGTTTGCTACATCAGTACAGGGACCTGAGTTTGAGCCTGCAGAGCCGACCTATAAAAGTCAGGTGCTGTGCTGGTACATGCTGTAGTCCCAATCATCCCAGTGCCAGGATGATCCCTGGAGCTCATTGGCTAGCCAGCCCAGACTATTGACAAGTCCCAGGCCAATGAGAGACTGTTCTAAAACATTAGAGTATAGGTATAAACAGAAACATATGTCAGCATGTATGTGAATTGGCTTTATTGAGGCACAGTTCGCATGCTGTGAAAAAGACCCCCGTGAAGTGGTGGGTTTGAGTCATAGTGTTCAAGTATCAACATCATCTAAAGTCAGACACTCACTGCTTCCCCACAAGGGAGCCCCACACCCAAGAGCAGTCACGTCCCCCACCTCCTTCTGTCCCTGGAAATGTCCAGTTTATTATTCTCTGTCCTCGGATTGGCCAAGGCAAATGTTTCATATAGGAGGAGCCCTCCTGTGGCAGCCTCTATGACTAAACCTTCTTTGCTTGTCATAGTACCTCACAGTTCAGCCACCATGTCCGCTAAGTGCTTTGTGACAGTCCAGTAGCATTCCGTAGCCAGTTTCCATCCATCCATCGATGGACATTCAGGCTGTTGCCACTGAGACAAATGTGAACTGTATTGTTCTGTCCATCCTGTAAAAGCTGTTAGGTGGCCGGGTGTCTTCATTCCTGCTGGGTACATCCTTGGCAGTGGCTCTTGTGCCAGCTCTGGGTTTAGCTTTTCACAGGGGATTTTCAGGCCATGTCCATAGTGGCTGGCCATTTGACTCTCCCAGAGTAAGGGCTACAGTCTCTCCATAATTTTACTGATACTTGGCACTGTCCATCAGGAGTGCTAGCCATTTGTGATATGACATGTCCCTTGCTGAGTTTCTCCATTCTGTGTTTTGAACGGACACCTGGGACGTGCAGGAGTGTGTCTGGGACTCCCACCCAGGTGGCCGTGGCCACACGTACAATGCTGCTTGAAGCATGGTAGGGTGGAGAGAAGCGATTTCCTGTTAAAACATTCCCTTGACAGATCATCACAATCACTGAAACGGAGCCTGTGGTCCAGGATGGAGGCCTGCCCATTTGTAGGAAACAAAGAAACCTTTTATGCCATCTCAGTATGCAGAGCCACCGGCCAGGACCCACACTTGGGGTGAAGGGTGTCCCGCAGAGCTTCTAACTCTCAGCCATATCAATCTTTGTGCACAGATGGTGGTGGGGATGAGGCTTACCACTAGCTGACCCAGTGGCACCTAACAAAACTTGTTGTCCCTTCCCTCCCCTCAGATGTCCAACAGGGCTCTGGGCTTTTCTGTGGACAGTAGGAAGTGGCCTAGAATACTCCATTTCTGTTTCTGTCTATTTAGAATAAATTAGAAGAAAAACCACTTATATTCTCAAGTGTTTCTCCGCATATACAAGAAAGAACATTAATATAATTAGTATTAATCAAAAAGTTATTCTTATAGTCAGTAAAAGTCATCCTGATTATGTTAACATTGCCCTTGAGAGTTCCTTCCCAGCCATAGCTCCAAAGCCAGAGGAACGCTTGGAGAGGTGGCCACCCAAATAGCCCCTAATCCTTCATGGACTGTCTTCCCTGTCTCTCTGCCAGGCCCAAGCCTGGGTTCTTGGTGCGAAGTGCTAGCCAAAACAGGACATGTCCCGTCCACCTCTGCAGTTCTCACCAGTCGATGCCTATATCAGGAAGCACTCCAGATTAGGTAGAACCAGGAGAGGTGATGGAGGGGTACAGGTCAGGGTATCTGTGGTCCCAGCGGCAGCACTTTGGTCCCTTGAGAGAGCATTTGCAAGAAAGCTCACTAAGGGCCATTAAGGAAGAGGTCTCTAAACCCCCAAAGAATAAGACACCGCTGAAGATAAAGGAACTGCAAGACCCGAGTGTAGAGCCCCTGGCACAGTCAGAACCCAGCCAAACAACCATCTGAGGATACCCCACCCAAGTGTTCCCTGCCCTGACGTATATGTTACCTCTGCTCTTCAGTATCTAGGGCCCAGGCAGAGGCAGCCATGCAGCTACACAGCCCTGTGGTCATGGGTTTTGCCTGTGTTGTTTTGTTCTGGGTTTCTGCTCAGGAACTTTCTTGTTAGCGTCCCTCTCAGCAATCAGACTCTGGCTGAGGTATGCGTGAGTGGAGGTAGCCAGTCAGTGAGGTCCTGTGTCATCAGATTGTCAGAGCAGCGGGAAGGGTGACCCTTCAGATGTCAACCAGCACACAGGCGGAAGAGGAAGTGTCACGTGAGATTAGGAAGGAGGAAGAAAAGGCAGGACCAGGACCAGCAGCGGTTGATGACTGCTTGCTGGCCACCCAGTTTGGACGTGTGACTTGCCTGTGTACACAGCCTCACCTGCGGGAACCTGAATCTCTGGCTCACAGTGGGAGCAGAGAGCATCCTGGAAGACAACGTGTGACCGTGACAACTCTTATAAAGGAAAGCATTTAATTGGGGTGGCTTGCAGCTCAGAGGTTTAGTCCGTGATCACCAAGGAGAAAGCATAGCTGCATGCAGGCAGACATCATGTTAGAGAAGGAGCTTAGAGTTCTGCACCTTGATCCACAGGCAGCAGAGAGAGACTGTTTACACAATGGGCACAGCTTGAGTATATAAGACTTCAAAGCCCGCCCCCAAGTGACTCACTTCTTCCAACAAGGCCACAGCTTTCGTCAGTGCAACTCTCTATGGGCCAAGTATTCACACACAGGTGTCTCGGGCTGTACGGATTCAAACCACCGCATCCTCGATTGAGTCACTCATTGTCCTTAACACCGCCGCTCATCTGCCTGTGATGGAAGATGCCTAGCAACCGGAGACATTCACTCACCCCCCTCATGGTCACGTACTGCTGGGTGTAGGTTGGTACTGTGAAAGTTGGTAATGCCAGCACCTGTACCAGAACTCACTGTGGAAATCCCAGCACCTGTACCAGAACTCACTGTGGAAGTGCCTGCGGCACAGCATCCTTCCCGAAGGGGAGGCCAGATTCCCTCC
Source organism: Dicrostonyx torquatus (assembly GCA_028555095.1). Classification (NCBI taxonomy): domain Eukaryota; kingdom Metazoa; phylum Chordata; class Mammalia; order Rodentia; family Cricetidae; genus Dicrostonyx; species Dicrostonyx torquatus. The sequence continues at coordinate 1,175,434 of JAQHUG010000212.1, forward strand.
AGTGGATCTGTGCTACCTGTGTCTCCAGGCAACCACAACCATCAGCATTGAAGGTCCCTACTGCTATCCTAATAGCTAAGAGAAAGCAAGGGCTGAGGACCACAGAAACAGCTGGCTCAGTGTCCCCACAAACTGTTACCTCTAGAATGATAGACAGTTCACTGTTAAGAACATCAGGGAAGCCGGGCCATGGCAGTGCACACCTTTAATCCCAGTACTCGGGAGGCAGAAGCAGGTGGATCTCTGTGAGTTAAAGGTCATCCTGGTCTACAGAGTGAGTTCCAAGATGGGGCTATATAGAGAAACTCTGCCTTAAGAAAGAGTGAGGTGGGGGGGGAGGGAGAGAAAAAGAGAGAGGAGAGGAGAGGAGAGGATAAAATCAGGGAAGAGGGTTTGTATTTTAGCTGTCTAAGTGAGAGAATAATATGGTTGAGAGACCTGTGGACTCTGTGACTTGTTACGCAGGGACAGTCCACTGTACCATTAGCCTCACTGGGACACAGCTTCATGATCTACCCCTTTGTTTTGCGGATGGAGGTTGCCTCTGAGAAGCTACAGTGCAGCATCTACAACAGGCAAGGGACACTTGGAGAAACGTAAGGAACACATGGCTCCTGACATACGTCCGCATGTGCTATAATAACTGCATTTCGAGCAGGTCCAGTAGACCTAGTTCATGTTCCAGATGACGATTCAGCCAGTTAGAATGTGCCGTTTGTTCAGTGTTTCCAGAGTGGCCATGCAGAGGCTAGTTGTCACAACCTGTCAAGAGGTACCCCGATTCTCTTGTGTCTTCTACAACCTAGTTGTAGTTGTCACAACCTGTCAGGAGGTACCCCGATTCTCTTGTATCTTCTATTTGTCACAGCCTGTCAAGAGATACCCCGATTCTCTTGTATCTTCTAGTTGTCACAACCTGTCAGGAGGTACCCCGATTCTCTTGTGTCTTCTACAACGTAGTTGTAGTTGTCACAACCTGTCAGGAGGTACCCCGATTCTCTTGTATCTTCTATTTGTCACAGCCTGTCAGGAGGTACCCCCAATTCTCTTGTATCTTCTAGTTGTCACAACCTGTCAGGAGGTACCCCGATTCTCTTGTGTCTTCTAGTTGTCACAACTTGTCAGGAGGTACCCCGATTCTCTTGTATCTTCTAGTTGTCACAACCTGTCAAGAGATACCCCGATTCTCTTGTATCTTCTAGTTGTCACAACCTGTCAAGAGATACCCCGATTCTCTTGTATCTTCTAGTTGTCACAGCCTGTCAAGAGATACCCCGATTCTCTTGTGTCTTCTAGTTGTCACAACCTGTCAGGAGGTACCCCGATTCTCTTGTATCTTCTAGTTGTCACAACCTGTCAGGAGGTACCCCCGATTCTCTTCTCTAGTCTATCTGCTTGTGGATTTGCCTCACTGGACATTTTACATAAACCGGACCACAAACGACAAGATTGCTTTCATGGCTCCAAACTCCATCCATGGTGTAACTGCCTCCTTCCTTCCTCTTCTCTCTCTTTTTTAAGCATGTCTTTGTATGTATGAGGAATGTACAGCTGTAACGGGATGTTCAGGCACACATTCACATGTGTGCACATGCCTAGGTGACAGTTGATTCCTCGTTCCTGTCTACAAGGTCCCTCGCTTGATTGGAACTCACCAAGTCGGCTCAGCTGGCCTGCCCCAGGGATCCTCCTGCCTCTGCCTCCACGGTGCTGAGCTCATAGCTGTGCCTCCAAGCCTGGCCGCTCACAAGAGTGCTGCAGATTGAGTACAGCTCCCATGCCTGTGTGGTCACCACCTTAGTCATCTCCCCAGCCCCTCCCTCCTATATAACATGTAATAGTCTGGTCATTCAGCCATTCTGGCCATCTCCTCTGTACAGCTCTTATGAATCAAGCTGTCTCAGACATTTCGTTTCACATGTGTGCATAGGCATGAGTTTTCCTTTCTTTCAGAGACATGCTTAGAACTGCTGAGTCACGTGACAACTTTTCTGTGCTGCATCAGGCCCACGCTACATGAGCACTCGACCGCTGAGTTACACACCAGACCTTTGCGTGCCACAGAGTATTTTCTATGACAGTCTCCCATGTCATCTTCCCACCAGCTCTGTGTGCAAGGCCCCAGAATCTCCATGTTTTTCCAGCACTCTGCTTCCTCCTGGCTGCACGGCAGAACATCGTCTGGGCCTCCTGATACCTATGAGAGAGGTTTCTTATAACCCATCGTATTCAGGCTTCAGGACAATTGGGGTACCTTTTAGGGTGTTTGATTTTGAGCGATAGAGAGAAAAAGAAAGTTAAATTAACTAGAAGTTATTCGGCTTCTCATTGCTGCACCTGGTGGCCTCCTGGCAGGCTTTAAAAATGGGACCTGATAGTCCGAGGTTTCCTTGTGGGTCACGTACCCAGGATTCTGAGCTCATCAGTCTCCCCTCCTGCAAGAGCCTGTATCTACGAGTCCATACCAGTGATAAAGTCACATTTTCAAAGAGTTTTCCAGGTTCCCCATCTGTACCTACCTCCCGTTTCCAGTGTTTCTAGATGGATCCGGACCCCGAGCAATCCTTGCTGTCAGAGATAGCATAGCTTCTCATGCTCAGTAAGCTGGATACACCCAGTAGCCAAGTGAGTCCACTCGAACACCCATCCTGAGGGTGTCACCAGACTTGATGAACTTCCTGACACCAACTACCACCTCCTGCTGCCCCCTCAGGAGGAGGTTTCTACAGTGGGTCAGCCACATGTGCCTGCCCCAGCTCTACCTTCTGACCTCGGAAGATCTGCCACAGGCCATATGTATCTATGGCAAGAGCCACTCAGCCTGTAAACAGTTAACAGAAAAAGCTATGGAAGGACAGACAGACCTGTTGTCGTTTGCCCCAGCATTCCCTGAGGTCCCCTTTGCTAGCTGCGGTCTGTCCACACCAGGTCCTCACTCTGCACCCAGCATGGTTTCTGCAAGAAGTTCACCTTTCTGTCCCAGAGGCAAGTGTTTTCTAAAAAGACCTGAGGGCTCTGTGTGGTGCCAGAAACTACCTCGTTGGCACAGCTCTGCCCTGTGCAATCACCCTTGCTCTGTAGCTGAACTGAATGACTCTCCCTAAGGGCAGGGACATTTGTGACACATGCCACCACAGAGGTAAAACAGCAGTAGCTCCCACATGACCTCCCTTATGACCTTGGCCTCTCAGAACTCTGAAATTTCATCATCTGATCACCAATGCACCCTAGGGTCCAGGGGTCACAGCCTGTGGTCCCGTGGGTTCCTGTCCTGGAGCATCAGGCAGAGTGTATGCCACTTTGTGTGGCTTAGTAGCAAGACCACCGTCTGGTTTTTCAGGGTCTTTCCTGAAAAATTAGCAGCCTCACATCCAGGAAACCCCTCTGTCCCCTGCAAACAGGAGGCTTGGTGTCCTACAGGCCCTGTATGGCCTCTAAGCTCCTCCTGTTCATGTCACCAGGGGACCTAGAACTCCAAGCAGGGATGCTGGTTAGGATTGGGCGGCCCTTCCCTCCTGCCAAGGTGGCCTGTTCTCTGTGATAGTGGCATTAGCAAATGCTGCTAATCTCTGCTGCTTCTGAGTGTGACCTCTGCTTCCTCCTACCTGGTTTTTCCTGAGTGATGCTGACAGCCCAGCCCCTGGGTGTTTCTCTCTAATACTCTGACGCTGGACCCAGGTGCGGGTACGGCCAGCCCACTGGTTTGCCTCCAGTTTGGCTATTGCCTGGCTGTGAGACATCTCTGCACCTCAGTTCCCTCTCTCAAAGCATCAAGGTGCCTAGGTCATGTGGCACAGTGTGTCAGAGCAGCGATAACCACTGTGCCAGGCCTGGTATAAAGCTGGTGAGGTAGCACTGGGCAGCCTGCCTGCAGGGGCTTCTCACATGCCCTTCTTGGGTGAACCCTGCCCTTATCTACAGGCTTACTCTTCCGGGAAATGCCAGGCATCCCTGGACCATCCAGCTTCCGACTGTTGACTTCAGCTCTCCACTGGACCCGACCCAGGTTTCCACCCATGGGTGGGGAGAAATGCCATGAGTAGAGGGGACACTGGGCTGCGGCCTTCCCTCTCCATCCCATTCTGTGGTCTGTTCTGGCATCCCCCCTGACTCCCCTGAAGGAGCAACCCTGGGCATGTCACCTCTAGCGGGTACAGCCTCCCAAGGCTTGCCTAAAGCAAGGTGTTGGAGAGAGCCCTGCTCCTGGTCCAGGATGGAGAGGCGCTACTCAGCTGCAAGCCCAAGGCAGGGCGTGCTCTGTGGCTTTAAACAATTTGCACCCCCTCTCTGTGCTTCTTTCTCTGTAAAATACTGTCGAGACATAAGGAGGACTGAGTGAAGAGTAGAAAGAGCGAAATCGCTCAGACAGCATGAGTCATGTGACCATCAGCACCACTGTGGGTTACTATGCTTCCGTGTCCTCCAGATCCAGCATGCTCCCATGCCGGGCTCAACCCCACAGACATGTGTCCGTGACTGCAGAGGTCCAGGCCATGCCAGGCAGGGGACAGGGAGACAACTTGTAACACACCCTTTGCCGTAGCAGCCACCACTGTTGGACTAAGCAGGGAAAATCCTCTGAGACCCGAGACACTAGGCATAGATTGTAAGTCCCCAGAAGAGCCCTAGGGTGACTTCCCCTCGCTGGACACAGGGACATGCCCACCCAGTGCAAATCTGACCTGCAGAGAGGAGTCCTCAGGCCCCAGGTTGTCCCGTAGATGCGCACAGGTACACACGCCTGTGCGTGTCAATCTTCAGTCATTCTTTTCACACAGGAGGCAAATGTTAGCATACATCAGGATATAATTACACGTATGTCCTGTAATCTGTGACTGTTCCAGACCGCAGGCAGTGTCCTGGGCTCTGTGAGCCTCAGTTTCCACATCTGTGAAATGGGTGTTGACACAAACGTGATCTCCTTCGGGCCCTTAGTGGTACCCAGGTGATTCATGCAAAGCACACCGACAAGGACCTTGGCTAAAAGCCTGAGGCAGTGTGTATATCAGCTCCCCAGATCCTCTGGCGTTCAGCCTCCCATCACCCCTCTCCCTATGAAGACCCACCTATGCTAGCACACTCATGTGCATGTGTGAGCATATGTGTGCATGTGTGCTTATAAGAATCTGCACGTGTACATGAATATGTATATGTGTGTGCCTGTGTGGGCTGTGTGTATGCGCATTTATACATGTGAGACTGTGCACATGCACTTGTGTGCACACATGTGACTGTGAGTATAAGCACAGGCATTGTGTGTGTTGCTTTCATGTGTACCTGTGCACGAGAGAGACAGGGAGCAAGCAGCACAGTGTAGGCTGGCAGAGGACAGGCGGTCCTCAGCTGAACCCGACCCAGGACATTTTAGCTTCAGGATGCCAGCTGTGCGTGGTTATGGTGAGGTGGTGAAGGGGTTAACCCCCTGGGTCGGGGGCTGAGTCCTGCTCTGAGACTGGGCCATCTTCCTGCCTCCTACAGCAACAATCACCCAGTGTTTCTGCCACTGCGTGAGGTGCGCTCGGCTGCCGGGCCCAGGGAGTGTGCCTGGGGTCTCCAGTCACCTTCTCTCCTCTCTTACTTTGGAAATGGACAGGGAAACTAGAGGCAGAAAGAAAAGAGTTCTTGTTTTGATCGCCATGTGTCTGCACATGGGCCTGTGACAGAGGGGAAGCGTGTGCCACAGCACGTGTGTTGGATTCGGAGCACAGCCTTGTAGAGCCGTTTCTCTCCTTCCCCCTTTACATGGGTCCCGGGAATCAAACTCACGTCACCAGACTTTTGTGGCAAGCCCTCTACTGGCCGAGCCATCTCATCAGGCCACGAGACAGGGATTCCCTAGGTGGACTGTCACTCCTTCCCTGAGCAGAGTGGTGACTGCCTTCCTGGTGGTGCCCACTCTCCCATCCCCACCACTCCAGGATGTGATCCTGGCTCCTGGGGAAACCTCTGCAGCCACAGAACCATAGGCCTGAGAAAACTCAGCTACCTTAGGGAGAGAGACATGGTAGGGGGGAGAGGTGGAGGGAAAAGAGATGGGAGAGGGGGAGAGAGCATGCAATGGCCAAGGCTCACTTATGGGACAGGGACAAGGAGCTGCACATGGGCAGTGAAGAATTTTAGAGCCTAGCTCAGTGGTTCCATCACAGAATGCCCCGAGCCCTGAAGCAGGGCAGTGTGTAGCCTTCTGGGGGGCTGGTTTCACGGCGGTGGCCTTGTCTACCTGGAGTTCTGAGCAGGTAGCTGCCACATGTGGGGAGCTTGTTACTGTGCCCACTCTCAACCAGACTATAAACCCAGGGAGGGACCCAGAGAGGAAGCTATCATAGTACCAAGGACCCACAGCCTGATCACCAGGACAGGCTATTCAAGGGCACCAGGGTACACCTTGCAGAACCAAAGACCACAGGGAAAACGGTCTATACCCTTCCTGTGCCCAGGTCCTTTCTGGATGCCAACTCCCCAGACTTTATCATCAATAATGTCAGCGTATCCTTCAGGGGACACCTCTGGAACCTGGGGCCAGTAGTCAAGGTCACTGACAGGGTCACTGGCTGGTCCACTGAATTGAGGGCCTTCTGGGAAGAGACCATCCACCCTTTTCCACAGAGCCCAGCTATAGCCAGAGCTCTGCTCTGGGGCTGGCATTTCAAGCTCACACACATTCCTGTATTTTGGAGCATGTTCCAGACACACGTTTGTGTTGGCTGAGCCAGTATTTCCCTTTTATTGCTGTTATGAGATTCAACATTTTTCCAGAAATAACTTCTGAAAGTGTGCTTGGATATGGAACACGTGTGACCTTAGCATGCAGGGAAAGGGATTTTCAAAGCATGCGTGCACACACGTGCACGTATCACACACATCTGTGCCTTGGGGTATGGGTTAGAACACAAGGGGTATGCTGATCAAGGGAAGGGCATGAGTTTTCCTCGGAAGGACTAAGTTTGTGTTTCCCTGTGGTGAAACCCCACATGGGCACTCAGGCCATTCCTCCCTAAAGGAACGGGTCGGTGGCAGAGTTCCTGCTCCTGTTGTTAGAGACTGTTCTGGTGGGTGGTGATGCAGGAGGATGTGGTTTCTGCTGCCTCATCCATGAGCCTTCAGCCCACGGAGGGTTAGACATAAAGGCGAGAACACTCGTTGAAAAGGAATTTAACCACTAGCTGTCTACGAAATGCTCCAGGGAGTTCCGCTCGGCTCTGGAGGCACCAGAACTGATCCCTGATCCCTGTCACAATTATAGTCATCCCAAGACCTGAGTCAGGGCAGGAAGCCTTGCCAGGCATGGGAACTCGATGTCCCAGGAGCCCTGGCGAGGAGGAGCTGGTGGCATTCAGAGCAACTCCCAGAGGGGAGGGTCTCAGAGGTGCAGCCTGGCTCCCACCTCACAAAGCAGGAAAAAAGATTAAACTATGCACATGAACTAGAAACTGTCCTCGGGAACCCTGCCCTGCAAACACCTCGGTCGACTTTGTGTGTCCTACCGAGACCCAGGGCCTTCAGGCCCCGCTGTGATCTCCAACCCAGGCAAACCCCAGCTGCGCCTGCACCCCTAGCGCGGGTTTTGTGAATGTGTTAAAGCATTAGCTGCCAGTTAGGACTGGAAGGCAGCCCAGACGCCTCACTCCTCCAGCGGGAAAGCTCCTCATGCAGCCGAACTGGCTCTAGCCCAGCATCCCGACACAGGAAGCATTAATGGGAGTCAATGTGTGCGCTGTTAGCACTCAGCCACGATTTATCGCCGACCGTGGGGGAGGCACGGGCCCGTGGCACAGATTCACCCACTTAAGACTAAAACGAAATTGATAAGTCACCCCGGTGTCAGGAGGGGAGATCCACCCTCCACAGTCCATCTCCACAGCGAAGCCAGAAATAGGAAACAGATCCAAGTCATCCTGTCGCTTGAATCCAAGGAGAGAAGATCCTGGGTCTCCCCCCCCCACCGTGGTCCTGGCAGTTCAAAGTGCCGGGCTCTAAGGATGGGTAACCAGGGTGTCTGGGAGCAGAGGCCGGAAGGAGCAGAGCTGCACAGTGTCTGCTCGGTGGTTTCTCTCAACACCCCACTGCTGAGACATTTTTTTAATTGTCACTAGAAATTTAGAGAGAGAAGGCTGGGATCTGGAGGCACAGGAGAGGAAGAAGAGAAGTGAGAGGGGAGAGAAAAGAAAGAAGGAGAGACAGAGGGAGGAAACTCAAGTCTCTGCAGAGGCTGAAAGGTTGTCTTCATGGGGCTAATTAGATAGCCAGATAGCAAGAGAGATGCAGGTCAGCTGGAGGCCAGAAAGGATACCCTCCAGTCTCCATTTCCCCCATCCAACTCTGGCCAAGTCCTTCTGCTCCACCCTGGGAGCACCTCACTCACGAGGTACCTGTGTCTTGTCTCTGCCTCACCAATGAAGGCTGGTGGACTTTGGGGCATCCTCCATTACTGACGCTGCTCCCCTCCCTGCCGTGCCGCTGTTTCTTGGAGTTCCTACCCTCTCCCACCCCCTCTTCTCCTGAGTTCTTAGTTCTTTGATCTCCTGGTTCAGGTTCAGTTGCTTCATTTTTCGCAATTACCAGCTTTGGGGGAGGATGCGCTGGACCTGCAGCCACGGTCTGGCAGACAGATGGGACAGGAAGCCAGGAGTTGACTTCAGCTCTCGCCCTTCCTCATCTTGGATAGATTATAACAGTAGCAGCTTTAAATGTCTTCATTGCCCGTTTATGATAAAGTGATGGTAACACCATACGAGTGGGGAACCCTGCAGATTAGCCGTCTCCGGAGAGAGGGAGGTTGACGGAGTAGCCACACCCTGTCCGTGGAAGGCCAGAGAGACAGGAACCCACAGTGAACCGAGCGTGTATGCATCTATCTGTAACTGGCTGGCTCCGCGACTCTTCCCGGTTCCCCGCACCCCTTACCTTCCCAGGTTTCTGAAAGTCTACGGGGCGACCCAGCCACAGTGCCAATCAATCAAACTGCCAGGGATCCCAGTGCAGGCCGGGATTTATATTCAAGTTCCAGGAAGGGGTACATCCATCACCCAGGATGCTGTGTCCACGGATTTGAAAGTGGGTCTGAGCACTGCGGCAGCCAGGGTGGCAGGCACAGAGGGAGGATGGGACTGAAAGCCGGGAGGAGCTGCTGCTGAAGGACACGGTGTTTGGCAGGGGGACATGGAGAGACCCACTTCCCCTTTGTTTCTGTCAGAAGTAAGCCCAACTAGTTGCTGTTCTTTGTTAGAGTTTTGGAAGGAGCCAAGAGAACATGGTGGCTGTCCCTGGCCGCCTGGAGAGGAGGGCCCCAAACGCTTTTGTCTTTTGCGTTTCTCGTCTTTTTGCTTTCATGGAAACTGACAAGAAGTCTCCCGGTGAGGGAAAGCTGATCCACCCGAGCCGGTTTCAAAGGCTTCAATTGAGAGCATCCCCAGTGACTTCACTCTTAATCACGTTTTACTTTTCCAACCTTCCAATCGGAGTCTCCCCCAGGTCTCTCTGGTTTACATTGATTAGAGCAGGCCTCCAAGCCGAGACTGGGATCCGTGGGGTGAGGGGAGTGGGGCGGGGGGGGGGGGAGGGAAGGGATGCATCGGCCAGTGGCTATGGCTCTGTCTGCAGAGGTATCCGAGGGCTTGAATGTCATCTCAAGGGACAGTATCGGGCTTCCAGATTCCTTTCATCCATCAGATGAGAGAACAGTGACGGCTCTCAGTGGGCTGGGGGCCATCCTCCTGGAGGAGAGGGCTCGGGCCACACAGATAAAGAACAGCCCCTTCTCTCCAGGAACCAGGCCGCACAGGAATCCTCTGTCCAGGCAGGAGGGCGGCTGGAGGCTCCTTTCAGCTCTGATTAAAGTCACCGGTCCAGGGCCCCGGCAGAACTTCCCAGCAACAGCCTGGCCCTTTTCTCCAGTCTTTTCTCATGCTGACCCCTATGCCACCCACAGGGTGGGGGGGTCAGCCGGACTGGCCTCCTGAATGCAGGGAGGTCCTTCCCCCAGCCTGAAAGAGCTTTGGAATCCTTCTGGACTCAACTACACGCTCATCCGACTTCAGGGAAGGCTTGCTGGTTATTAAAGGCCAACAACATGCATTAAGTCCTGAGAGCGAGGAAGGGAAGCAAGGAGCAGAGGAGATATTGTAGTCTGTAGGCAGTGGTACCGTGATCCAGCCAGGCCTGGGCTCTAGGCTCTCTGTTGGCCTTGTGCACAGAAAGCATTAGGTAACCCTTGGCCAGAAATCTGTGATTGGCAGTGTGGCTAGTATGAGGATCTCTCCTCTCTCTCTCTCTCTCTCTCTCTCTCTCTCTCTCTCTCTCTCCCCTCTCCCCCACCCCATGTGGTGTGGTATGTGTGGTGTGTTCCTTTGTGTATATGTACATGTCAGAGGAGACCGAAGGCTGACTTCGGGTATCCTCCCTCAGATGCCATCTTCTTGGTTTTTTAGGTAGGGTCCTTCACTGTCCTGGAGCCCCAGGATCCACCTGTCACCATCTCCATGCTGATGGGATTACGAGTGTGTACCCCTACACCTAGCTTTTTCTGTGATTCCTGGGGCATTGAACTCAGGTCCTCATGCTTTCTGGGCTCCCTTACTCAACTGTGTCTCTAACCCACGGACGTCCCTTCTCTTGCCATTTGCTGTAAAAGACATTTGCCCCCTTGTCTGTCTGTTCCTGTGACACATAGGTAGATTAGAGAGGGATGACAGAGAAGAGATGGGGGTCCAAGGACATTCCTAGCTGGACTCTCACTGACCCTGCAGGGGACCCCAGCTGACAAGAACAGACACTGGCGGGGCAAGGGGCACACGTTCTCTTGGACCTGTTCCTTGTCATGGCGTGCTCAGCAGGGGTCAGTCCTGGGTTGCTTGCAGTAGTGAGTGGGCAGTGGGAAGCCATCAGATCTGGTGTCATCAGGCTGCCAAGGGCATTTTCTTGCCTTTTGGTATTGATGTCCAAACAGAACCGTTCTACGGGCCAGAGCCTTCCTGCCCCACCTCCCCATTGACCACCTAGCCATCTGTCATAGCTGTTTCTGGAAGCCCTCTGAGGGCAGGCCTCGGGAGTCACCTCTGATCTCCCGCCTCCACCAACACATCCCCCTCCTCCCTGGGTACCCCAGTGCCACAAGGCTGCACATTGCTTATGAGATTATTTCCTTTAATGAAGACCCCAAAAAAAGTTTCCAAAAGTCAAATGACAGGCTGGTTAACTTTATATCCCAACTCCAAAAAGATACATTTTCATCTTTGTAACACACTAGTTAGTGGTTACTGGCACATTACATTAACTAATTTGAGATCGAATTATCAAATTTGCTCATTGCTGCTAGCGCTAATTTGAAACCTTACAATAAAGACCGGTTTGAGAGGCACATGAAAGGTCGCCACCCACAGCGGCCCCGAGCGGCCCGGAGCATCGCAGCGAGCGCGCAAAGGGTTCGGGGTAATTGCAGTCATGAGTCAGGCTTGATTGAAGAAAATTATACCCCGGTTTTTCACTGCAAGGTTTTTTTTGTGTGGCTTTTCTTAAATTATGCGGTGAAACCCAATTATAAGGAAGACACGGACCGGATTTTAATAACTGTATTAAGAGTGTCCTTGGAACTGCTTCCTGCTCTGTCTTACCGGGTTCTTAACCCACGTCTCTTCCAGACCATGCCGCTGCTCCTGGGACCTGGACCCTTGACTGGTTGGTTTTTAAGAAAATTATTATGTAGTTCCAATTCCCCTGCTTTTTTTTTTCCTTCCCATGTTCTTTTCTTTTTCTTCTTATTCTTTCACAACTTAAACCAGACAACATGGGCAGATAGGACTCAGCACTTCACAGACCTGTAAAACTCATTCCCCAACTTAGAACCATTTATTGAGTCTTCACCAGGCACACCTCTGAGCGTCCACCAAAGGCACCGAGTCCCAGTAGCCATTCACCAAGGTGAAAGTAACAAAAATAGAATTATAAACGTTGAACATCATCTAGGCCTACAGAGAGCTAAAAGACAAAGAATAGTGGAAAATGTCACAAGATATCCGGAGCTTAAAACACCCCAGCTTTCCAGCTTTCCCGGGAAAGAAGCAACTATAGGTGACTAACCGTGTCCCGTCTTCAACACTATAGGCAGCTGCAAACTTGGCATGGCATTTGGAATGACAGCAAGAAATGCCATCAATGAGCCTACTGATTATGCTGGGGTGTGTTGCCTGGTAGCCAGTACCTATTGGCCTCAGGTGGCCCTTTAGTCACTTTCACGGACAGAAACGCCAGGACAAGGCTTTGATGTGGACTTAGCCTGCATCCTCTTTTTTAATGCATCAAGTCAAGGACTGAGGATGGAAGGATAGGGGGATGTGTTTCCTTTTGCCATCCTTGGGCATTTTAGGCCAGAGTTTAGCATTCTCTAGCCGGGAGGAGCTGGGGTACGGGCCTTGCTCCCAATTTGAGCAGAGCCTAAGGAGGAATCTGAAGCCACCACCCAGTAGGCTGGGAAGGCAATGGAGCAGAAGGATAAAACATCCTCAGGATGGAGATGGGGTGGGGGTCAGCATACTGCTGGCTGGCCCCTGGCTTCAGGTGGGAAAGAGGAAGAGTAGGGAGGTACAGGGGCCTCATTTCATCTACTACCTCACAGTCTGGCAGGGAAACTGAGTTCCTAAGAACTGCCCACGTCAAGGGCAAGATCAAAGCTCAGGCCAGGTCTACTGGCTTCCAGCTTGGAATCTTTCTTTCTCCTACCACAGCACACCCACATGGTCCTGAAGGTCTCACCCACAGGCAGGCACATGCTTCTTCACAGCTCTACCCAGATGACCCAAGAAGCTTCGCATCTTCTGCAGACATTTGCAGACAGACAAAAGGCAAGCCAAGATCAGTTATGTGAGTCATGAGACACCTGACCTCTAGAGAAAATACTGCTGAGGGTCCCAGGGCCAGCAACTGTCCTAGTCGACAGGATATGGGCTACACATGCCAGTCACTATGAACAGAGAGATGAGCAGAACCGCTCCTGATCAAAGGACGCTTACAACCAATAGCCCATGCCTGGTATGTATGTAAGGTTTCCGCAGAAACCTACTGTGTTTTCTTGGCCACAATACCACACAAAATATACGCCACTGCCCTCTACTGTTCAGGGGCAGTATTGCAGTCCCACAATAAAACAGCATGCATGTGCCAAATAACAAGACAAAGATTATTTAAAGATTTTATTACTTTTAAGTTATGTGTATGCATGGGTATATGCCCATGGGTGCTGTGCCAGTGGAGGCCAGAAGAGGGCATTAGATCCCTTAGAGCTGACATAATATTAGCCACTGTGAGCCTCCTGATGTAGGTGCTGGGAAGCCAAACTTGGGGTCCTCTGTAAGAGCAGTATATATTCTTAACTGCTGAGCCATCTCTCCAGCCCCAAGACATGGAATTTTAAATGCGACAAGAAAATCCCTGGGGATTTGGGTGTGAGACACTGGAATTGGTAGTGGCATACTCTCACCGTCCTCCAGCCCTTGAGGTAGCCCTCTCCAAAGCAGTGTGCTGAGGGATGCCTCCGAGGTACAGAGACAGGAAGCAAGTGACCAGAGAACCTGTAGACTGGCTAGAACGGGCATTCTTGAAGAAGAAAGCTTGATTATCAGGCCACTGTTTATCGCCTCAGAGCACAAAGTCTGCATTGGTTCCCCCTGACTCAGAGCACGGACGAGAGGGGAATCGATAATACACTCATTTAATGAACACCCTCACACTTTCAGAAAGCCCCACGTCTTCCTGCTGGATCTGTCCCCTGGCCTTGCACAAAGGTCCTCCTGAGATAAGACAGGGTTCTTTGATCTCCATCGATCCCTACGTGAAAGCAGCTCAGAGGCCCTCCACCCACCCAGCCACTATTGTGGCAGCTAAAGCTTCCGAGCTACACCCACTCTGTCTGCCTTCCTGAGACCAGAGAGAAGCTGGGTGAGGTCAGGTCTTGGTAGACATGGACCTTCTCATGTGTCCTCCGCGGCTCAGCCGGGTGGCACAGCTGAGCCCAACACCTGAGGGAGGAGACTCCTGCTTTCTTGTTTTGTCTACAGTACATACAGAGGGCCATAGGCTGGTTGAGGGTTTCCATTCTAAACACATGGAGAGTATTTCAGGGCTGTTTTACAGCGGCGGCAGCAGCAGCAACAACAACAACACATTCACACACACACACACACACATACACACACATACACACACACATACACACACATACACACACACACATACACACACATACACACACACATACACACATACACACACATGCACACATACACACACACATACACACACATACACACATACACACACATACACACACACACATACACACACACACATACACACACACACACACACACACACACACACAGGAAAGCAGGAAGCTGAAAAGATTGCTCTATGGTTAAGAACACCTCCTGCTCTTCCCAAGGAGCTGAGTTCGGTTCCCAACACTGACCTACACTGGGAAGTTCACAGCCACCTGTACCTCCAGCTCCAGGGACTCTGACACCCTCATGGCCTTTATGAGCGCCAGCACACATGTGGCACAGACACACACATATTTAATAAATATTATTAATATTGTTATAAATATTATATCTATTATTTTATTTAATAAATTTAAAAACAAAAAATTGGGAAGGGGGAGAGCTTAAAGTACACGTGAAAGCAGCCACCACTCAGCCAAGCTGACCTCATAGACAGCCATGTGCTAGAAGCGTTTAGTTGTGTGTGTGTGTGTGTGTGTGTGTGTATGTGTGTGTGTGTGTGTGTGTGTGTGTGGAGTGTGGAGAATTAGGCTTTGAGACTCATCATGAGTGGGTTTTCCTAGGTGTGGACTGAGCCTGTAGGTGTGTGTGCCACGAACTGCTTGTGCATTTCTGTATGCATGTGTGTAAGTGTGTGTGTTACGTACAGATATGTTTGTATTTCTTTATGTGCTTGCATGTGGTGTTTTCGTGTAGACGCTCATGCATCTGTGAGGGTGTATTCGCGCATCTGCTCTGTGGTGTATATACAGTCGTTAGCACCGCCCTGGAGCACGGCGATCACGGGCAGTGGCTCTCTGTGTGGACCTGGTGCTCAGCAGCCTCTGGCAGACTCTGAGAGAAGCCAGCCCAGCATGAGTTGCTGCTGACTGACTCAGGTTACACCATTTTCTTCCCCTCCAGAGCCTGTAAATCTCACACTCCTTGTAAAAACAGAATTAAAGACAACAGAGCCTCCAGCCGCCCTCAGTCCAATCCCTATAGCTTGATCTTGAAGAAGGGCCAGTGACTGCTCCAAGATGGACCCTGTAGTGGCATTTCATTTGTATTTTAATAAATAAAGCTTGCCTGGGGATTGGGAAAGTCAAACAGCCACACTGGCCAGTCTTACAGACCCGGCAGCAATGACACACACCTTTAATCCCGGTAGCCACACTAGTTTGCCATAGAAACCAGGCAGTAGTGGTGCACGCCTTAATCCTAGAACTAGAGAGGAATATAAGATGGGAGGAGACAGCTCTCAGTCTCATTCTGAGATTCCTGGAGGCAGGATCGCCCTTTCGGACTGAGGTCGAGGTAAGAGCCAGTGGCTGGCTGCTTTGCCTTTCGGGTCTTCAGGATGAACCCCAATATCAGTCTCTGAACTTTTTTTCATCGTGGTTCAGGATGCTTCCTGCCTCTCCCCTGTATCTAGGACCCCATGGCTGCCCTGCTCTAAGCAGGAAGCTGAGAGCCACTGTGTGTCAGCAGGTCAGTGTCCTAGGCCAGGGTGGAGTTGGTGTGGGCTCTGGGGGCACCTGTCTTCTACAGTGGATACTGGCACCCATCTGCCCTCCCTTTCGAGCTTGGGATTCCCTGATGGTGGGGCCATCATCCGATCTTGTCCCCAGTGCCTGTCAATACTGGACAGAAATGAAAGACAAAAGCAATCTTGAGAGTGGGGGCTTGAGGCTGTGGCCCCACTACCTAGACCTCCTTGTGTTTCTGTCTCTTCCGATGCATGCTCAGGCTCTAGCAGGTTCAGACAGCGGGTCCACCTTGTGAGCGGCACTCTGTTATGGCCTGCCAGGAAGCCCTGGCTCTCAAGGAGTCTTCTACAATGGTGCCCATGATGCCCTAACATCCTACGGTATTTGTTTCGGGTCAGCACATGCTCCGTGCTGGCTTTCCCTGCATGCTGTTGTCAAATCTGGGGCTTCATGCAGGGCCCCCATTGCATAAGGACCTACTGACCTTGCTGGTGCTGGCCGAGGCAAACCCCTCATACTTCTTTCATGTTCAAGTCTAACCCTGTGCTCAGAGAAACTTGGGAGATGGTGGCTCTGCTCAGCCAAAGCTCAACGAGGCAGCCACAAGTGAGGTCTCTCCCGTCATGCCACGTGAGCAGGCAGACTTGAACATGTTAGCAGACAGAGCAGGCCTGGCCCAGCACCCATAAAGGGCATCTCCTTTTGCTTCTAGGATTGCCCTGCTATCTACGAGTTGGTAGTCTGTAGGCTTGGGCAGGTAGGGCTCTCAGCCTTGGTGAACACCAATAAGTCTTAGGCCAAAAGATTCCTATTCACACACACACACACACACACACACACACACAGCCGGCATTAGGAGCTGAAATGCAGCCGGAAACACTGTCAGGGACTGCTTGGCTGGGAGCAGCCATACTTTCCAGTGGGCTTGATTGCCCTTAATCCAGAGCAGTAAAACCTGCAGGCCTTGTATCCTAGAACCTCATCAGCGAAGAGGGCTTCTCCTCCGGTGTTAACAACCTCTGGCCCCGGCAGGAACAATGAGACAAACTGAGCAACATGTCAGAAAGGCCTTGGTAGTTTAGGACACTCACCGGTGCCCCAGCTCTGTATGCTGTCTCCCCTGGGCTGCTCCCGTAGGCAGAAGGGGCAGACTTTTCCCTGGGAAAAGAGGAAAGGGCTCTCTACAGCAGGGTTGCCTGGCTTAGGGGCTCTCTACAGTGGCTTCACCTGCCTCCTTTTTTTCATGGATGGGAGGAAGAGGTCCTGGCTGAAGGAAGACTCTAGACAGGGAGGGATGTGAGAGAATGGCAGGGAATGGCACAAGTATGGAGGGCAAGGAGACTAATCTGACAGCTCATAGGTCTGTCCTCCCTCCCTCCTTCCCTTTCTTTCTTATGCCATCCTTCCTCCCCTCCCTTATGCCCTGGTAGAGTTTTTCTTGATAACTAAGTTCCCAGGACCAAAGCCCATCCTGGTCCATGACCATAACTGTATGACTGGGAGGCATGGACTGGCCTCTTGACTGGACATGTGTCCATCCCAGGATGAACCCCCTGGCTTAGGTAAGTGATGTGGCTGGCGCCTCTTATCCCGTGGCTCGGCAAATGACAAGACCCTCTGGAACATGGCACACTGGGGCCGCAGACAGCAGGGGTGTGTACTTCCAGAGCTGGTAGACCTATCATCCTCACCCTCATTCTGGTACCCACCCCATCCCCAGACACCTATGTTAGCCATCCAGGGCTAACCAGAGGGACGAAGGCTGGAGCAAGGAGCACACCCAGGGAGCAGCCAGCAGGTGGCCTTTGGCCATTCCCTCTCCAAGGGGCCTGTCAGTGGAAGCAGGCTGCTTTGTCTCAAGGCTGGGGACAGAGGTGTCTCTTGCCCCCCGCACAGGCCACGCTTGGCCTCACTGGGCACAATGTCTCCTCTGTTTCAGACAGAAAAATCGCTCCTCACAGGAGTCAGTTTTCAGTTCTTCCAGGCAGGGCCTCCGCAGGTAACTGGCCTGTAAGGGACATGCGGACAGGCTGGAGCAGCTGAATGTCCCTCAGATCCCAAACTTGGGTGGACAGTGGGCAGTCAGTGGAAACCCCAACACTGTCACAGAAGCTAGAATTTAGAGTGTGTCTATATCTACATCTGATCTTTCTCCTTTCTGAATTCTTACTTGGCCAGGTGTTCCATGGGGGCTCCCTTGTGTGGCCTTCTGAACCCCTTCAGGGACAAGGTCTGAATCCATGGGTGCTGGCCTGTGCTGGACCCCTTGGCTTAATGAGGAGGCATCCCTAAGGCTGGTGGGAAAATCCACGACTGTTCTCTGCGGGGACTGTTCTTCCACTGGGAGTATCTAGGCAGACACTGCTGCTTCTCTGTTCATTCTTTCCCTGGACTGTGTCCCTCCATCCCCCTCTCTCACCCCTCCCCAGCCATACACCCAGGAGTCATCTTTCAGTGACCTCTCCCTACCATCAGGACCAACAACGGGTGGCTGTGGCCAGTCCCAGATGGGACTGTCCTCCCGATGCTGTTATTTGACCCAGCAGTGCCCCATGTAAGGGGAGCAGAGTTCGTGGCCACTGCCCATAGACACTGGGTGGCAAAACTGAGCCTCTGTCAGAGGCTATGGTCATGCCGACCTGTGCTCAGCTTTCAATCCCCTGCTAGAGAATGGAACCACCCACAATGGGCGGGTCGCCTCACCCCAACTAACATAGTCAAGACAATCCCCTACAAACAAGTCCACAGGGCCAACCTATCCTAGACCGATCCACGCTGAGACTCCCTTCCCTTCTAGGTGATTCTAGAATCTGACCAACCCACTCTTTCCCGGAGACACTCTGGGAATCTTAAATCCCCTCAAGTTGAATTGCTACCAGGTCTATGCCTCACATGGAGGGGACGCTGGGCTTCCTGGACACTGGGGTGTGAGAAAGCATTCAAGCTGGGACACAGCCAAGTCTGAAAGAGTCTCTAAGGCACCATGAGCCTGTCCCCGCTTGTGTTCTCAGCTGTAGTTGACCCTGGCAGGGACGAGAGGGCTTCCTGGTCAAGGGCTATCAGCCTGGAAGCTACTTGTGCTTGGAGTCAAGTTCTGTCATGGAGAGCTGGCCTGCGCTTTGTGCCCTCTGTTTCTGCCCACTCAATGACAGTGAGAACGGAGAGCGTCCCCCTGTGTGGATAACAAGTCCCTGGCTGTGTCGACTGGCCTTTCAGGGGGGCATGGGGCAGCTGACAGCATGTCTAGCGGTTTCATCACTCCTCTGGCAGCTGGGCTCTTTACGGAGCTGGGGAGGAATGTGCAGATGTCCCTCTTGAATCAAAGGCTTCGGTCTCTGTCCCTGGGCTGAGGAATAAAGCCAAAACTGGCCACAGACAGCACAGGCCTCCCTCCAGAACAAGGAAGGCTGCCAGAAGAGCCACTCCTGTGCCTGAGGCTTGTCTCTGACCCAGGAATGAGCCTCCACCCTGAGAAGCAGGCTCAGATATCAGAACACAAGAAGGGCCCTAGAACACGTGGTCAGCACTAGCGATAGCCACTGGGCTCCTGGCCCATTATCTTGTCATGTACCTCATTTTCCTTAGTAAGGAAGAGAAGTGTAGTGTTTACTCACCCTGACTCCTGCCCCGTCTCAGGTTCAGGGTCCCCAGGCCTGTCTCTATGACACTAGAGGACTTTGGGGCCCTGTTCCTCAGGTCTAGTGGAAGCCCTTTCTCCTTCATATTGAAAGGCTCTCCCTCCATGGACTACTTCTTAGAAAAATCAGAAAGATCTTGCAGCCTCTCCACCACCCCTAGCAGCCAACCCTCTACCGTGGAGGCCCACAGAATGACTGCCGAAGGCACCGAGATGCACTCGGTGAAGGGCAGGTACAGTGTGAACCATCCAGGGCTCAGTAGCTCCAAGGCATCAGAGCTGAGGGCCTGTAAGGTTAGGTGAAGTTAGTTCCAGTAGAAGCCATGAGCCTGCCGTGGGTATTTTGATTCAATGGGCTCTGCATTGGAAGGTCTAAGCCTAGGGCAGGGTTCTCTGCTCTCTTTGCTGTGTCTGACACTTGATATAATGGGACTCCCCAAATTTCCGGATGGTGAGCCATGACCTATCCAAGCTGCCATTTCAGGAGCAGTATGATGTAACCTTGGGCACTCAAAATTAGTGTCACAGGCTATGGGATGCCTCTAACATTCGTCCAACCCCATCACAAAGGGAAGACCAGACAGAGAAAGGGCTGCGGGCTTAAGAGGCTGTGGCCCTACTAGTCCAAGGAAGCACCACGGTGGCTGGCCACTCTGCCACCCAGCCAGCCCAGTCCAGGCATTGAAGGCCACCAGCCCAGTATGCACCCTCATCCTCCCCTCCTTTTCAGGGGTTGAGAGTGACGCTAGCTATAGGAAAATAACATTAACAGGGCAGGGGGAGGGTAAGCAGGAAGACTGATCCAACCAGCCATTGCTAAAGCCCTGGAGACCCCAGGCTCTGCCAGCCAGGACCCCACCCAGTGGGACTTTGTAAGCATGTGAGCCGGTCCTCCAGCTGGGAAGGAGATGAGCCAGGGTAAGGACCGAGGTCCAGGAGGCGGCTCTGAGTTCTGTCCCTTTAAGAATGCAGCCCTATGCTCTGGGCCTGGGATCCCTATCACAGGTGATAAAGACAGAGCCTATCCAGAGGGCTGTGAGATTTCTCAGCCAAGAGGGATTAAGGATGCCTCTGAGACTTCTGGCCACCCACTTCACCTTGGACTTGTCAAGTCACACAGAGGCATTTAACCATTGCCTGCCCAGAACTAATCAACCAAGCTGACTGTTGGCCACAGTCTGATGAGTGCAGGCCGCAGTCCCGAGTCCCCTCCTGTGCAGCTCGCTTCTGCTTCCTATTTCCTGGCTGTCCCCTGTCCACGATCGTCTATTCCAGAGACCTTTGACATGTTGGACCCCCATCTCAGCTTCCATGTTAATCCTGCCCTTTCCCTGACCTCAGCAAGAGGTAGGGCTGCAGAAGTTCAGGCTGGGAAAGCAAACAGCACCCCTGGGGGGGGATGATAATCTCTCCTGGGTCCTCAGGCTGGTCCTATAGGGAAAGATAAAAAGATTCAGACCTAAGGGAGACTTCTTGCTCTCCAGACTGAAGCCCCACTCCCTGCTCCGCTGCTTGCCCACCAGACCTTCCTCCCCCTGCACCAGTGACTGTCTCACCTGGTGAAATGAGAGCTGCCTGGGGCGTGTGCTTCTGGGGTCAGGGGGTGCGGAGATAAGGACCAGCCCTTTGTGTCTGGAGCTTGGCTTTCAGTTCACAGGAAATGGACCTGAATGCTGGGAATTGAAGCAGCTTCATCTGATAAGGAGGGGGCTGAGCCCACACAACAGACAGCGTCTGCCCACCACAGACTCCCGGGAATAGCCCACAACAGGTCTTTCCCCAGGGAGAGGGGCTCACTCCTGGGTGGCCTTGGATCCCCTGTGGGTTGAGGGGGTGGGCATTGCCTGTGGTCCAGATTGTAGCTCCCTGTAATGGCATAGTGGAGGCACAGTCCGTGGAGATTTAGGGAGCCAATCTGGCAAGCCCCACTTCATACCCGAGCATACTGCCTGATAGACAGGATCATCTCTTCTATCAGAGGCTGAGGCACAGGTGCCGGAGCCATGATGGAGGAGGGAAGGGCTAAAGTGAGGGAAGGGTTTCAGGCCGTGTTTCTACCCTGACCACAGAGAAGTACAATTGGAGGCCTGCGTCTTCAACAGCCCAGGTCGTAAAGAAAATCCCACCTGTTGGTAGGGTCCTCACCGCAGCCCTCACCCCCATCAGCTTCTAGATGGTGCAGACTGCTACCGGCCTGGCACCTTCCAGGGGAAGGGCCTGGGTGTGGCGCTTTTTCCCATTGCCAGCCCTCAAGCTGAAGCCCTGGCCAGAGCGGGCGCTGTCGTTACCGTTCCCACCCTCAGTACTAATGTTCTTTTCTCCACTAATGGAGCCCACCCCAGGCTCCTCCTTGGAAATGACAGCGATGAGGACTGACAGCTTGCTGCAACCAGTTCTGCACAGCCTGGAGGATTTTGGGACTTGGGGCCACCTGATGCAGATACGGGTCCCCAGTCTCTCTGAGGATGAGGGAAGGATAGTGCCCGTACCCAGGTATCCATCCACACATATTCTAAACAGAGCTGACAGGAGATAGTCCCAGGGTTGGGGGTCCCGTATGCCAGACCCACCCACCAGGAGCACGGACAGGCACTTCCCTCTTTGCAACCTTGGCCAACACCACACACACACACACACACACACACACACACACTCACACACACACACACACACACACACACCAGCTTTGACCACTCAGCCCCTCGGCTATCACATGTGAGAATTCAGACATATTCCTCCTACCAACACGAACCTGTTCTGGGGAGGAATATAATTGTAGGAACTGCGTGTGTGTGCTTGTGGAAACCTTGTGTCCCCCGTGGAAAGCCATTCGCGTGCCCGTGGAAACTGTAATGCGATTCTGCCTCTTGTTGTGTACTCTTTTGGAGAAAATCACATATTAATTGATGCCAATTACTCTTAATTGTTTCTCATACATTTCAATCAGGGACCCTGTTGTTTCAGCGGGAGCTGGATTAGACAAGCCATCCTCTCGCTGCTAATCACAGGGCAGGGGGGACCTTGGTGGAGGATGGCAAGAGGACAAGGCAAAGCCAGTCCCGTCCCTGGCCTCGTGGCTCCCACTGCGTCTTCTCCAAGTTCCTTTCTCCACTTTGGGGGAGAGGGACAGCCTGGGCCAGAGCCTTCTCATCTGAGAGGAGACGGGTTCTTGGGCTTGTCTCCAGAACTCTCACCTTGCCCAGTGAAGCCCTGCCACAAGAAGTGCCACCCCCCGAGGGCAGGAGAAGACAGCTGGCAGGAAGGGGGTCCTGAGGCTCTGGTGGAGAACGTTTGGTTTTGTTTAGTGTTTGTTTGTTTCTTTCTTTCTGTTTTAAACCAACTTAAGTGTCAAGGGTTTGCTTATTTTTGTAAATTGTGGCAAAATACATATGTTTAGCATTTGAGCTATTTAGCGCTCCCACAGAGCTGTGCAGGCATGCTCGCTCCTCTTTCCCATGACACTTTCTCCCCAGAAACAACTCTAAAGCAGTCCCTGTCCCCCCATCCCTCTCCTGTCCCCAGCTTCAGTCCTTAGCTCTCTGCTGGTTTGCCTGGCCTGAGTATCTCACCGGAAGGAAACCAAGCAGAATGCCCCTTTCTCTACTAGTTTCTCTCCTTCATCAGTCTTATCTAAGTTCGATCTTGTATGTCGAGATCAGTGCCTCTGTCCTTGAGTATGACTGAACCTTCCTCGATGTGTTTAGAACTCACACTTGCTGATGGGTGTGGGATCGACTCCCCCATAGAGACAGATGCCGCAACCCGGGATATTTAAGTTACAGTGGCAACACCGATTTCAACCCTTTGGGGATGTATATGAGTTGATCTGTAGGCCCTGGGGACTGTCTGTGTTTGAGTGTTTGGGTAGAAGGTGTGAGAAGGAGAGATGGGGAAGGGTACCTGTCTCCATATTCAGACACAGGGACACACTCAACAGGGGAAGAAACTGGTTTAGATGTGGCAGAGATAGCAGGGACTCTAGGGTAAGCAGAAATCTGGTTCAGGAAGCCCTGAGTGCCCATAGAGGGAATGGAGGCTCAGAACTGGAGCAATAGAATTGAGGAAGAAAGGCCTGCCAGGTGTACGCACAATGACACCCTTTCTCCAAGTGTGAGTCTTCCAACAGAGGCTTCTGGAAGCTTCTCTGGGATGGGATAACCACTGGCAGGGAATCCAGATGGCCAGGAGCATACCTTGCCTGGGAAGAGCATTTCTCCATTGTCTGGTGGACACCAATAATGTGAAAACATTGCCTTAAGGACAGAGCTCCTATTGTCCCATGGGTGACAGAGCCTTGGAGAAGCAGACGCCCTGAACATTTCAGGAGAATGAGATTAGAACCCATCCTGTTCTACCCAGGGATAGCTGCGGTGGGATGCAGGGATACGTGCTGGCCCCCATTTGTGCTGGGCACAGAGGTGTCCATCAGGAAGGGCATGAGAGCTCCTGAGACAACAAGGAACCGTTTTTGCCTGAAGTACACTGTTCTTGGGTCATCTCCTGAGTTGAGTATGGCTGGGAGGCTGGTCCTCAGGCTCTGGCCACTGCAGAGGATTTGAGTTCCTGGTTTGCCAACAGCAGATGGCAACTCACCAGCCGGCAACTCACCAGCCCATCTCCTGCTTGCTGGAGCGTTCCGTCAGCTCATCTCGTGTGGAAAGAAAACAAGACACAGAATCAGCCCAAGAGTCCAGCTAATCTCAGGGTGGAAGAGATAGGAGTGAAGGATATTGGAGTCTCTGGTTCTCCAGAGTCCCCTGCCTTCCCAGTTCCTCTCAGCTCGTCCATTGATGGTGCACACGGTATGTTTCGAGGCAGGAGCTCTCATTAACTGTGATCTCCCAGACCTTCAATAACATATTGCTTCAGCAGGACATGGCTTCTAGGCTTCCCAGGAAAGTAGACTTCAGTCTCTGTCCCCCAACCTCCCCAAGCCTATAAGACTTTGCCCAGGTGAGCAACAAAGCATCCCCCCTTGTGGTCCAACCATGAGAATCAGTGGGGGCTCCACTGGAGGGGAGGAGGCGACATGGAGACCTGTGTGCCCCAAGAAGATGCTGATCCCAGCCAGACCCAGAAGAAGGAACAGCGTGTGATGACGTCCACCTGTCGAGCTTTCTGAGCCCAGGAAGGCATCTCAGAGAAGTGTTCCCACAGCTGCGTGAAGGGATAGAGTAGATGAAGGCCAGGCATGTGGAGACATCAAGACAGTGGAGCCTCTGAAGAACACTGGGAAACCCCTCCCAGTGGCATCAACAAAGAGCCTCCTTCTTAGCCCAGCCCCAGGCAGCAGGTTGCATGTCCAAAGTGTGCTGAGCAAGATCCTAAAAGGAGCGCGGTTTATTTATTTTAACTTCTGACTGGCCAATCCAAACAAATAAACAGAACTTCAAGCAGACAGAGTCAGCGGAGGATATCTGAAATCCAACCTCTGGCTGAGATTTAAAGAAAACACACCCTTGGATGCAAACCTGCAAATGAACTTTCCGAAAGAAAGCATCCACTCCATTAGGAACCCACCCTTCGTCTAGGCTCCATCCTGCATCCCAGAGAAGGCAGTGGCCTGCCTGGTGCAGAGAGGGGGTCACCAGAGCTGGCAAGGCAGACCAGTAATGGGGCCTGTGACTCCTCACCCAAGGTCACAAGATAGTGGGGCCAAGCCAGAGAAGCATGCTGGGCTAGCTCCTACTATAGGGCAAGAAGATCCCCAGCTACTCACTATCAACTGCTTTTTCTCTCCTCTCCAGAACCTGACATCAGTGCAGATCCCCTCACGTAATTCCAGGTCCCACAGAAAGGCTATGGTATCTCTACCCACACACACGTGTAAGTGACTGACCTCACATGTAATCTGGCTAACAGGTCAAGCTCCTTTATTTGGGCTTTAAGACTTGCCAATATCCTGAGGCAGGTATGAGTGCACATGTAATGTATATATACATGGTCTGTGTATTTCGTGCACACAAATGTATGACCTGTGTCTGTGTGGTTGACGTGTTTGTTTCTATGCTTGTTTGTGTGTATACATGTGTGGAGGACAGGAGTGAGGATGAACATGTCATACACATGAGTGTGACTGTGTGTTTCTCCGTGGTATGCACTCCTGTGCAGGAGTAAGAAGAGAAAGGCCTTCCAATGTGACCTGTCCTCCCTGGGGCTTGAGCCTTCCAGATTCTGCCCATGTCAGGCATCCATGGATGGCCACCTCTCTCCAGCGTGAAGCCACGATTGGGGCATTTGGATTCTTGGTATGTGTAGCTGATATGTGTAGTCTTTGCCTTGGAGGTGAAGCAGGAACCTTGCTAGGTCACCAAATCACCACATGGGATCATTGTTTTTTATATTTTTATTTTTAACTGGTGTGTGGTAATGGCACAGATTTATGGGCTGACATTTCGATGAAAGTATATATATAGTATGCAATGACCCGGTCAGGCGAGTGGCTTCGCCATCACCTCCAGCGCTGATCCTGTTAGGACTGTTCCGTATGAGACATTTTGCTGTGCACAATTAGCTGTCATCTGCCACTGTTTTCCTGTTGTAACAGAACATCCATTACCATTCATTTCCACCTCTCCCACCCTTCCCCAACCCAGCAAGCCACTAGTTACTTAATAAACAGAAGCTGGCTTTAGCTTCTACATATGAACAAAACACAGTCTTTGTCCTTCAGTGTTTGGCTCACATTGTTTAACATGACCTCTTCCGGGCTCATCCATGTCCCTGCCCATAACAGAGCTTCATCTCTTTACTGCTGAATCATATTGAAGTTTATTTTGTGTAGATTAATGGGGGTACATGGGCCTATGCATGTATGTGCAGGTGCGTGTTGAGGTCAGATGTCAACCTGAGAAACTTCCTCTTTGTTCTTTGACAAGGTTGCTCTCATTTGCCTGGAATTCATGAGTTCCAGGAATCTGCCTATCCCCGCCTCCCTAGTACTGGGATTACAAGCACCTGCCGTCAAACCTGCCTTTTTATATAGGTCTGCAGGCCAGCCTCAGGTCCTCAGGCTTGCAAGGCACACGCTTCACTGAGCTGTCTCTCCAGCCCCAAGCTGGGTAGTACTTCATCATGCATGTCATGCTCGATCCACTGATCTTTCCATGGACACCTCAGGGGCCTTGTCACGGTTCTCAGGAGCCATGCTGACATAAACATGGGAGGGCAGGCGTCTCTTTCCTGTGTGGATTTCAGTGCCTTTGCCTGTACGTCCAACAGTGGCATTGCTGGCCCATAAGTAGCTATAGCCTTACCGTTTTGAGGGGACCACCATACGGTTTTCCATAATGGCTGTACCATTTTATGCTCCCATCAGCAGTGTGGGTACCCTCTGTCTGCATCTTCAGCGATGTCATCCAGTTTTTATCCTGTTGGTAGCAGTCATTCTAATTGGGGTGAGACGGTATCTCAAGGTGGTTTGGATTCGTCTTTTGCCCATCTTTGAATAGCTGCCTGGGTTTTAGGTTCTTGTGTGTTCTGTTTATTAAGTCCTTACTGGATGGATTCTCTCCCTTCCCACCAGCCGTCTCTTTGCTGTGTTGCTTTCTTTTCATTTTTTGTTGATTTTTGTTGCCTGCCATTCTGGGGTTCTATCGAAACTCTTACTGGAATTCTTTTTCAGCTCATTTATCGGTCCTAACCTTTTTGTTCTGACTTTTGCGTCTTACACCTCTATGAATTCTTTCCAATATTTTCTTGGTAGAATCTCTCTGCTTTCTCTGTGTAAGGGATTATGTACCTGTTCATTGAAACTCTGAGACTTCTTCTGTATTTTCTTCTACTAGTTCTGTGTTTTTCAGGTCTCATCTTTAAATCTGTGAGCCATTGTGAATTGCCTTGCAATTCTGGTCTCCTCTGTTATGGATATTTGATTTCCCTGCCTCCATTTATAAGTAGAGTTTTCTCTCTCAAATATATGCTCTTGTTATCTTTGTCACAAGTCAGTTTTCTTTGGCTGGAGAGATAGCTCAGTTTCTAGAATGGTTGCCTAGCATGCTTGGGGTTTCATCCCAGCATTACAAGAACTGGTGTGGTGGTCCAGCACTCAGGAGGTAGAGGCAGGAGGATCAGAGTTCAAAGTCATCCTCAGCCACATAGCAAGTTCGAGGCCAGCCTTAGACATATGAGATCCCATTATTTAAAAAAAATAGTAAGCTGACTATAAAGATGTGGACTTATTTCTGGATTTTCTATCCTATTTCATTAGTCTATGTGTTGACTCTTGTGCCCGTGTATCTGGGTTGCATAGCTCCTGAAGGGGGGTTTGTAGTCAGTTACTATGATGTCCCCTGTTCTGTTCTCCTTGCTCAGCATAGTTCTTTATAGTTCAGGGGTCTTTATGTCACCTTAGAATTTTGAGATTATTTATCCTGTCTCTGTGAAAGAATTGCATTGAGCCCATCTATAGATTGCCTTCAGTAGCTTGAACATTTAATAACATTAATCTTTCCAATCCATGAATGTGGCTATCTTCTCCCTCCCTCCCTCCCTCCCTCCCTCCCTCTCTCCCTCCCTCTGTCTATCTCCAATTTCTTTTATCAGTGTTTTATGATTTTTGTTATTCAGATATTTCACTTCCCTGGTTAAATTCCTTTCTTCGTATTTAGCTATCGCCTTGTCAATGGGGTTGCCCTCTTGACTGCGTTTCAGCAGGCTGTTAATGGTGTGTAGGAACGCCGCTGATCTCTGGGTGCTGATCTTATATCCTGTGACTCTACTAAATGCCTTTATCAGCTCTAAGGACCCTACTAATTTTTTTTATCAGTTCTAATGTCTTTTTTGGCATCTCTAGGTCTCATGTAATAAAATCATATCATCTGTAAGCAGGGACTGTTTGATTCCCCATTTTCCAGTTTGAATGGCCTTACTTAAAAAAAAATTGACTTGGTTAGGACTTTCAGAATCCTCATGTCTATGTGAAGGGTCGTCTTTGCCTGAGGCCGTCATGGAGGAGCGTTCAGACCAGCTGACCTAGCAAGGAAGAAGGCTTGACTGGACTCCATTAGCCTAGGCAGAGCTGTAGGCACACACCAGGCAGTTCTCTGACTCTAGACTGATTGACTTGTTTAAACCACAGGAAGTTACTTCATCTGTTCTCTCAAACCCGGGGTTGCCAAGGGGGAGTGAGACCCAGTTTCTCACTGATTTGCATCTGTGCCCCCATCACTTTGGTAACCTAGAGTCCCACACCCTGGAAAGCATGCTGGAAAGAGAAAAAAGAGAAACAAAAAAACACACATGTGCCCTAGCCCACTCACGTACTGACACGCGTGTGCACACAGATGTGAATGCTTTCGTGTGTACAGGTGTGCACACTAAAGAAACATCCAACTTGGTGAGGTTCATTGTTGAAGAAAATCAAACACAACTGAATTCCCTCTGAGGCTAAAGGCAGTTTCCGGGGAAGGAGCAGGAAACTGGCCTTAAAGGAGGAACAAACACATGCTCCTGCCCGCCGCAGAGAGGTGAGGGCTTCCACACCTTGCCAGAGGCTCTCCTGTGCCCAGGGACCCACAGTGAGGCACAGACAGAAGCAGAGAGGCCAAGGAAAGCCCCTAGATATTCAGCCTTTAGAATTATAAACACAGGCCTCAGTTCAGCCCAGATACCTAAACAGCAAACCAAGAATCAAGGACCCAGGAGACACTCCTGGCTTGCATCCAATTCATGACTTCATATCTTCCTTCAGAGTTGGAGGGAGGACTGTCCCATCTGTCCAGCTGTCACGGTGTACAGGGCAGGAGGTGAATTTTGTCTCCATAAATGACCTGCTGGTGTGTGCTTTCCATATTCAGCCTGATAGTCCAGGATACAGGGCCGCAAGTGCTACCTGGTAGGGTGTGAAAGCACCTGGTACCCAGGAGTCAGGGCCGGCAGACCAGAAGGATTCAGTGTGTACAGGATGAAAACCCTCTCTAGACAGAAGTCACTGTAACATTCACGCTAAGTCCCATTTGCCTTGAGGCTGCAGTGTCTGTCCTGCCAAGCTGACTCTGATAGACAGAGGTGAAAAGTCTGGAGGGAACACTCTCTGAACTCTTTCTCCCCCTTGCTGTGGGGCTGTGCCAATCTCCTGAAAGCTGGGATTCATCTCTGATGCCCTTATGAGAAGGACTGGAAGTCCCTTGCTGTTCACACGTGGGTCAAATAGAAGTGGTGTGGAGCATCTCTCTTGAGGAAGAGTTCCCACCTCAAGGCTGTTAATGGGGAGCCTCTGAGCCTCCAGGCATGTAGGGGTATCCTGGTCTCTCACCCTGTGGAGCAACTGCCTGGCCACTGATAACAGAGCCACATTTTGTAGGCTGTCACCTCAATGAAAAGTAACTGCCACTTACCCTTAAAGATAGCCAGCCTTGGCATCCCCAGGCCTTGCCCAGGACAGGTGGATAGGCACCACGAGTGGACACAGGTCTGGAAATGTTCAGAGTGGAGTGAGAAGAGTGTCTCTCCGCCCAGTGACTCTCGGTAGCATCTTGGGAGTAGTGCTGCTTGGATAAGCATCGAGAAAACAAAAATCGAGGGACTCAGGCAAGGAGGCCAGACAGAGCGTAGGAGGAACTGTCAAGGGACTCGCACCTTGCTGCCATGTGACCCGAGCACCTCTTGTTAAAGCAGTATGATGTGGGATTCCCCTCTGTATGCTGTCAACGCCATTGGTTAATAAAGAAGCTGCTTTAGGCCTATTGTACACAGAGTAGGGCAAGGCGGGAGTTCCAAGCAGACAGAGGAGAAGAGAGTAGGCGGAGTCAGTGAGACACCATGTAGCCGCCAAAGGAGAAAGAGGCTAGCCGTCAGCCTGAACCTTGCCAGTAGGCCTCGAGCCTCATGGTAATATATAAAATAATAGAAATGGGTTAATTCTAGATGTAAGAGCTAGCTAGAAATATGCATAAGCTAATAGGCCAAGCAGTGATTTAATTAATACAGTTTCTGTGTGGTTAGTTCGAGTCTGGGCAGCTAGGAACAAGTGAGCGGCCTCCAACTAAAGTAGTAAGGACCAATTGCAGAGAGGGAGGCTGGCCCTCAGGTGACCTGATGTGCTCAGCCCTCTCCAGAACTGTACAAGGTATTACCAAACTCCCACCCATCCCATACCCCTGCTTCCACAGAGAAAGGAGAGCCCTTATTTCGGAATGGTGAGATCCACCTGCTGGGGCTCCCCCAAGAGATGGTGTGGATCACTGTCTCACAGGACAGTGAGATTTGTGGGGGCTGAGGATAGATATCCCATTCAACTAGGGCCCCAGAGTTCTCATAAAAGGACTAGAATTTTAGCCAGCAGTAATGAATGTGCCATGCTTCCCAAGGGTCAAGAAGCCCACCCTCTGGAACCCACTGTCTGGCGACCTTGTTGGTGGTGAGTGACCCCATTTCTTCCTGGTAAAGTACTTATGGCGGTCTGTGTCTGGGTCTTAGGGTTCCATAGCTTAGTTCTTCCTGGGGTCCCGCCCGCACTGTATCCCAGAAGGCCAGGAGAGGGATGCAGGTGAGCAGTTCTCTTTCCCACACCCCTCCTGAAATGGTGTTAGGGTGAACAGCGGCCTAGGAGGCACACACATACCTGATCGCCCCGCTAGGAGGGGGCTGCACGATGCCAATCGACCCCCGCGAGCTCGCTGTTCCTGGAGGGCCTGTGTTATGGATCAGTGCATCTGGGGCTCTGGAACACTCCCAGGGAAATAAAACAATTATTTTTGACAACCCACATCAATAGCATCTACATCCCCCCCCCCCCACACAGCACCCCTTCCCCCACAAGGCTGCCTCTTCTGCACTCGCCTGTGTCTTCAGGAAATAGAGCCTGGAAGCTGCATACGCCAATTGTTAGCTCCATCGATCTCATTTGGGGGCCTGAAAATTCAGCAGACAGCACAGTGTTAAATTATTAACTAAATGTTTCCACTCGCCGGGGACATGCTTCATAAAGACCGTCCAGAGGAACAACGGCCTATTTATGAAATTAACAGCTGGAGGGGTTGGCGGGCTAGGGGGCAGAAGTCACTGCATGGCCGATGAAGGCGATACTGTGCCCTGACAGACGGAAGGAGTGAGGCAAAGCTGTGCCTAGGGGGCTGTGCTTCAGGAAACAGGAACCGGCTGAGGGTCTCCACAGCATGAAGGGTGTGGACCGTCTGTCCATGAACATCACACCTCCAGCAGTGAGCCAAATCTGCAGCCTGGGATGTGGGACAAGTGCCACCGTGATTGGCTAAGACCTCTACCCGTTGAGCTGGGATGGACGTCTAGCAAGGACTAAGGAAACTGTCACAGCAGAGTGTACACACTTTTTCCCAGCCAAGTCCCCACCCCAGATGGCAGATAGGATCTTAGAGGTGTTGATCAGGCTCAGCCAGGTCACATGCCGGAGACTGCAGACCGGGGCTAGAGTCCCATGGGCTGTGCACGAGGCTGGCTGTTCCTTTGGGAGCTTCCAGTGGAGACGACACAGGTGACACAATGCTCGGCGCCTTATGCTTGAAATGAGCAGTCCTAGGACCTGGCAGACCAGCATCAGTGAACCAGGCCCGCCCAGCTGGCACAGCCTGCCGCGGGGATCAGGGAACTGTGAGATGCCCAGCATGTCAACACATATGCGTTAAACCAGAGATCAGAAGTGCTGTATGAAGGTCCAGAGAGAGCAGTGATGTTTTCAGATCCTGCCAGCTTGCCTGGGACAAGGCGTGGGGAAGCCCATGGCACAACAGCCTCCAGAAGGGCAGCTTACCCCACCACCACCCACCATGCTGCCCACACCCTTCCCATCAGCCCCTAAGACAGCCTTGTAGTTGGAGTTCATGGGTCCATTTCAGGTTCTTAGAGAGCAAGAACGTCCCCTGTGAAAAATCTCAGTTCCACTCCTAGATAAAGCCAAGCTCTTTGGGTAGTTTCCCATTCCCGACCCCAAGGGAAACCCCGGAGCAGGAGGGAACAGCTAGGTCCCCCACTATCCAGGATACTTCCCCATACATCAGTTCTCCGCCTCCAGGAACAGCAGCAGGCTGGACTGTGTGACCAGGCTGGGAATGTGATCACAAGTGACCCATCTGAGACCCCAGCACCCCGGCCTCAGAGTCTCCCACGTGTATCCTAGGGGATACTTAAAATCCTCACGTGTGGGTGGTACATGTGAGCAACTCTGTAGCCACCAACAGCATCAAGTCAGGAAACGAGATTCATCCGTCCATATCCCCCACGGGCAAATCGGCAGCCACTGACCTGGGGTCCATTCCTAGATTAGTCCCACTTGCCTTTGACCTTCACCCTAGACTTCCGGAGTCTCAACTCCAACTGGGTGCAATGATGTCTGTGGTCAGCAAGGTCGCATGCATCACAGTGTTGCTTTTATTGCAACTTTTTGATCCTAAGTCCCCTTCCTTGCTATGAGCTCGCCATGGGCTGTCTATTCACCGTCCCAGGAATGAATATATGGGTTATTTCCCATTAAGGCTCATATGGATTCAAGTTCCTATTAGCCTTGTATGAGCCTAAGTTGTTCATCGTGTAAATTTGGGGTGAAATTGTTGAATTATAAGACAAGGTCGTTCGCCACCACCGTGCTTCATCAGAGTTCCAGCTGCCTCTGTCCTCGCGGGCGATCTGTGTTCTCCGTCGTTTAAATGCCCACCCACCGTTGCAGTGGGTGTGACATATTACCTCACATAGCTGCTCACCTTGCGTTTGCGGAAGCCTGACTGCATACTTGGTTAGGGTGAATCTATGTTGTCTTGTCCTCAGTCCTAGCATGTGGTCTTTGTTCTTGAGACATGCCTTTCTGTGGCTTTAAAGGAAAGTCAGAGTTTTACCAAACCCCTCCATATTGAGAGGATCGTCCTCCACTGTGGTGAGTGACAGCTGAACCTTTGCTGGGCATCTTCACTCTCTAGAGCTGTGCTCCCCTGGGCCTCTCACAGGGCCGCTTGTGGGTGTGGCCAGAAACAGGCCCCAAATCTGAGGGTTCCCCAGACACATCAGGGGATCCCCTTTCTATGGTTCCTCCTCTCTAAAATTTCTGCCTCGTTTGCAGATGTGATGTCACTTTCAATTCCATCCTTGGACAACTTCATCCTGCAAGGTCCAGTTCTAGTTGCCCTGGGCCTGATTTCACAGTGGACTTGAGAGAAAAGCCAGGTGACAGACCTCTTCTCTAGTGTTCTTCCTTCTTTTAAGGGCCCCAGTCCTCCTGCTTTTTTCTTGTACCTGCTTTTTCTTTCTCTAGTGCCTCTAAATCTTTTTAAAATATTTTGTTCATAGCATGTAATTATATTTGTTGCAAGAGAGCAAATCCAGTGCAATCCAAAGCTATTCTGCCACCGCTAAAGCCCCATCTCTTTATCACGCCATTTGTAGTTTATGCTAAACCAGTAAGAATACAAGTTTCTGATGTGTGCCTCATTACATCACCCTCACCACAGGCCTGGGAGATGGGCACCTTCTCATTTTACAGTTGGCAATGACGAGGGTCACACTGGCCAGCTGCCTCACCCCCAGCCGGCAGGAAAGGGCTTGGGCCATGAGCCCTGCTGGGCCACTTGCAGACTCCATGGTCTTTCAGATATTAGTTCCAGGTGAGTCATGTGACAAGACTCCCTCTGCAGACCCCCAGGTCCTCCCATGCTGCCTACTGAACCCTGGATTTTTCTTGGCAGCCTTTTTGCTCCACCCAAGCCTGCTCAGCACCCCCTCCCCAACTCTGAGCTCCAGGGAGCCAACAAGAGACCCACAGAGGCCACGTGGCGGTGGTCCAGGGTCTCCACCACACTGGGTAGTCTGAGGGGCTGCCTGTGGACAGCAGTATAAAAGGGGGCATTGAGGGGCGGACTCCAAGGAGACTCATTCTCCATCAGCACCCCACAATGTGGGCTTTGTGAGACCTGCCAGGGCTGAGCTGAGCGGGAACTTTTTCCCCTTTCTCCTAGGGAGAGCTTATTTAATTTAAAAATAATCGAATGTGGGAATGCTGGAGATGGAAACTGTTTATCAGTTTTCCTTCTCCGTTTCTTCCCTTGGCTTTACCCCCACAGTGGCCATGCCGTTGACTCCCCCAGGGTGTCAGCAGAGGCATTTGTGCTCTGGCCACTGTACAAAGTGGGGGAACCTGTGACGGCAACGGCCATTAGGGTCTAGAGGGTCCCGAGTGAAGCACTCACACTTGCTCGGCAGGAAGTGGCATTTCTCTAATGAATCCCAGATTCTAGAGGCACTGCTGACCCAGGGTTCTTCCCCAGGAGCAGCCAGGATGCTGAGACCTTCATACGCCCTTCCCCCACCTTACTCTTGCCCTGGTCCTCTTTTCTCTTGTCCTCACCTGTCCCAGTCTCCTGCCAATACACCCCTCCCTCCTTCAGATGACTTCCGTGGGACAGCCAGGCTCCCTCTCTCCTCATCAAGCAATGTCCACTCCCCTCCAAATGTACACGGTAGATGAGTCATCTCATCAAGTGGCCCTGAAGCCAGGGGTCACCTCTATATCCAGGCAGCACCCACTCAACTATGAAGTGTAGGTTGGCAGATCTGTGGATCCAGGGATCCCTCCCATACACGACCATCTCTGCCCCATCAATGCCCTGATGTATATGTTGAATGATGTAGGTGTTGAATGGCTAGTGAGAATGGGTAATTATTTAACGCATCTGCTGGCTCTCAAGAAATTCTTGCTGTCAGCTTAATGTGGTCTCATCACGCCTCTCCCCCACCTCAAGGATGGAGGTTGATGGTTAGGGGTAGTTGTCAGCTGCACTCAACCTGTCAAGGGAGTCTCAATGAGGGATTGTTTACATTGGATTGATTCCCTGAACCTGTCTGTGAGAACTATCTTAATTAAGCTAATTGTTGTGGGAAGACCCAGCCCTCTGTGGGCAGTACCATTCCCTAGGCAAGGGATCCTCCACTATGTAAGTAGAGACTGTCCAGAGCAGAAACAAGGTGCTCGCACGGACCTTGACCCAATTCCTTTGGGGAGATCTGGCCCTGTAAGGGATGGGCCTGGAGGCTTTGGGTACTCTGGCATCAACTTAGAAAGGAGTCAGCACCCCTGCGTACACCCCATGCAATGCAGGTCCTATCACTTGGTGCTTTCTGCCTGCCGTTGGATGTGCCCCGCGTTGCTGGACCTCGGTGGGATTCTGCCAATGGATAAACGAATGTCTGGGGGCATGAACCGAGGCAGCAGGGACCACAGAGTCCCTTCCATTGTTGAGCAGATTGGGATCTCAGCGGAGCTCTGGACAGTGGGACCTTGAGTAGAGGAGGGGTCTGGGCCCCCATGCAGTCCAGATGTTGGCAGTGTTGGGTCTCATAAGAATCCCCCGGACTAAAGAGCAAAACCCAAGCCTGTATTCCCCAAAGTTGGCTCTGTCACAACTCCAGTTTCTGGAGGGCAAGAGAAGGGAAGCCAGAACCTGGTCTTACGTGAGAGAGACTCGTTCCCAGTGGCTGCGGCGTCTTGGCATTGCTTCTGGTCATCCTTGGGACCAGCATTGAGCTCTGGGTCCCCATGCACACTTGAATGTTGAGACTCTGTGGCAGTGGCTTCATCTGCTTCAGCAGAGACCAGAACCAAGCTGCCACTCAGGCCACTGGGGAGACTATAGGCCCCTCTGGTGGCAGGAAGCGGAGTGTTGCCTGGGGCCCAAGGTAGGGAGACTCAGCCCTGCCAGGTCCCTGGTGCAGTCCTTGCATTTCCACGTGAATCCCTGCTGTTGCTATCCAGCCCCACTACTCTCCTGCTGGATCTGAGCTTCCTGAGGCTATCTATACTCCAACAGTTGCTTGGTCCCAGGCCGGCCACTTTTTAGTATTCTCTGAGACAAGCAGAGAGTAGAAATTGAAACAAGGGTAGGGAACTAACTATTCAGCACTATCCCCAAAACCATGGCCAAGGACACTGGGACAAAGAACAGTCTTCATTCAGACCGTGGGCGTGGCTTCTGCCACTCACAAAGGAGGCTTGGACATGCAGAGCCGTGGGAGGGACCCAGACTTTGCTCAAAGACACCCTCCTCTGCGGGCCTCCAACAGAGAGGATGGACAGACCGGGCTTCCCCAGAGCCTTTGAACTCAAGAAGCTCCATTTGGGAGGTGACCTTGAATGTCAGGTGCCACTGAACCCTGTCCTGCCTCTTGACACCAGCTATTGGGTTCTTTCTAGGAGGGGTGGCTTCCCCTCCTCCCACCCACTCTTCCAACAAGTTCACGCTCTGAGTTCGCCCCCTATTGGCAGTAGGCTGTTTCCCGCTCAGGCCCTCCAAAGATGTTAGCTGGAGACCATGAGCCCACGAGATGATTATTGGATTATAGGATCCAGAAACCAATGTGTTTCTGCACAATTTCATCAGCAAGAAATCGCACGGGCTCCCCCTGCCCCACCCCCACCATGTCAACACCTGACGGCCTGGTTGTCTGGACCCAACATTCCTGGACCTGCTCCCTGGCTCCCACAAGGGTCCCCACCCGAAAGAGATAAGATAGAGCCCGTGTTGGGGAGGAGGTGCAGACGGGGCCGCACCGGCTCTGCTAGCTGTGGGTGATAAAAGGGGCTTTGGAAAGGTGCTGACGTGGCCACCCTGCTTAATGAGGTCATCGCCAAAGCTACTGCCCTGGTGACCTGGAGGTCAGGTTCCCAAAGTGACAGCAGCGGGAAGTGGGGCCATCTGCCACAGCCTGTCAACACCCAGCACCCCATCACAGCAGCCAGCTCCAATCCTGCAGGGGCTGGGCTCCAGATTCATTTCAGGGCTGTCATCTTAAGCCCCAGGGCAGCCTGAGAGAACCGAGAGGGACCTAGGGACCTGTGCTGGTAGAAAGGGCAGCTGTTGGTGGGGAGGGAGGCTCTTGGGCCCCTTGTCAAAGCCAGCCTCGGGCAGCATCTTAAGTTTCTGCTTTGAAGGTCTTTAAGGCTTCTTCACTGAGCTTCCTAGAGGGCCCAGGACTATTCTAGGCACTCCTGGAGCCTGGATTCTGCCCTCCACCATGCTGGCTTGGAGACCTCATAAGTGGCCCTGCCACACAGCAGGCATGGCATGGCTTGCTTAGGCACCTGGCATGTTTGGGCAGAGACTTCCCAACAGGGTAGCTCTAAGATACCTGGACCAGACTGAATGAGGCATCTATCTTTGAGCAGGAAGTAGGAGAGAACAGAAAAAAAACTGAAAGGGGAGGCCAGACTTTACTCCCCAGTCTTCTCCCCAGTCAGGGCCACCTGCAGTAGCCCAGGCATAATGTATGTTAAAGTCCCCAGGGGGGCAGCATGGCCTCCTAGGGCCAAGAGCCCCAGGCAGCTCCTACTGTAGAGCGATGGTTCTCAACCTGTAGGTCACCACCCCCTTAGGGTTTCACGGCGGTCCTATATCAGATATTTCCATTATGATTTATACTGGTATAGCAAAATGACGGTTATGAAGTAGCAACGAAAATAATTTTATGGTTGGGTCATCACCACATGAGGAACCGCATTAAAGGGTCTCAGCATTAGGAAGGTTGAGAATCCCTGCTGTCCATGTCACTGATGTGAATCCTGCAGGACAAGGGAAAGTGGTTGGGTCTCCATGCAGCCTCATCTAGGAATACCTGAAGGCGGAGTCCTTTCAGAACATGGCTCCCCAGAGGCCTGGGCTGCCTCCTTCCTCTCTTCCAGGACAAGAACTTTGCATCTATGAAACCTCTCACTTCAGTATCAGCTTTCTCTTTCTGGCCTCAACCTTTCTTTGGGTCAGAACAGGACAGTTCTGGGGGGCATGACCCCCAGACATGCAGACCCACCGTGAAAGTCACCCGGGGTGACCTTCAGCTCTTTTTATTCTGGAGCCAGGGAGAAAAACAAATCAGAAAATCATTTCCAAAAATAGACAGCAGACAGCAGGAATCGTGTGGTATGGCTGGTTGGCAGCCCTCTGCGTTGGAGCACAGGCTGGCCAGGCCACTCTGGGTTCTGGGAAAGGCTGTCACCCACTTGGGGACCAGGCCCTTTGGAAAACCGTGCATGGCCTCTGAGTTCAGACTTAACAAAGGCACCTGCTACACATGGGGTCAGCCAGACCTGTCAGAGCTAGCTCACATCCCCAGGTTATCAGCACAACCGGCAGGGCTTAGCCACAGAGTCTGTCTTTTCTGGATAGAAAGGATTCTGATTAGCAGAGATGTTCTGAGGGCATCCTAGAGGGTTCTGACCACTAAGTACCTCAGCTGGGCTTAAGGAGGAAGCTGTCTGGTCCACTGGAGGCAGCCCAGGGCTTCTGCAGAACCCTCGGTGGGAACACAGAGGAAGGAGTGTCAGGCACAGAAGCAGTCCTCCCCGAGGATGGGCAGTCTTAACCTGTGCTGGTCACTGAACGTCTGGTGACCACAGGCTTGACATAGGTGCCACAGGACCTCCATTGTTCAGAAAGGTCAGGGATTTGGTGGGAAAACTCAGAGACGCCTCTGCCCTTTGATTAGATTTGCCTAACTTCATAGCTACGGTGATGTCCAGGTCCCTCCAAACACCCTCCAGCTGGGAACGAGGCTGGTCCTGTGTCTGCCATGAGCCATTTGATGTTAGATGAAGCTCCATCTGGCTCTGAGCCTTCTTCCCATCTCCAGACTTCTCTGCAAAATTAAGCCTCTTTCTGCGCCGCCCCCCCCCCACAGCCCCAGTAGATGCCCTCATGGTTCTTTAGAACAGTCCATGACAGAGCAGGGCTCTGCTGGTCCATCACTTGGGAAAAAGGTTAACTCCAGTCTCCTCCAAGCCCAGTAGAACCACAGCTGCCCTGGGCATCCGAAAGCCCCTGGTTGCATTAGCAGGTCTGGGTTTGACAGCCCTACCCCCTTCTTGCCCCCTCTCTCCACAACCCTCTACCCCTACCCTGGAGCCCACTTAGGAGGCAGGGGAGAATGTCCATGCTCGTACGCAAACTAGGAAGGACCCTATGTCTGTGACTTGGTGAAAACTGGGAGCCCCAGAGTAGTTAGTTAAATAGATGGTGGGTCTGGCCCCTTTCCCAGACATCACCCACACATGCACCAGGACTTCCTCAAAGATGAGCACAGATACCACATCAGAGGTCGGGATAGGGGAGCACACTGTGGATGTCTCCAGATGAATCCAGACGGCCTTGGACGGCAGGGCAGAGGCCATCCTTCTTCAGGGCATGGCGGGCCAGAGGCTGAGCTCTACCGATAGGCCTTGCTCTCATTCCTGACCTCCTCCATCTTTGTTCCTGCCATGGCTCTGCCTCTGCCCCCCTACTTTGCCCCTGCCCACGGCTGATTTATTTCGGCCAGTGCCGCCCACCTCTTGCAAGACTTCCCACGGCCAGAGTTGTGGTCTCTTGCGGCTGGCTGCAGTTTTTAATTGTTTTTTCTCCCCCTTTGCTGACTCCCCTCCTTGCTGCTTGCAGTGACTGGGGGAGGGGTCAGGGGTTCCAGTAGCATTTCCGGCCCTCTCGATTTGTTCTCTTTCCTTTTTCCCCTTTCTTCTCCCTCCATGGGCCCAGCCTCTGTGATTAAGCCTGGAGGCCTCCTGCTGGTTCTAATAGGCCTGCGGGCTTGACCATCTGATGAGAACGGTGCGGGCACAGCTTGTTCCCGAATGCCTGCACTGGAATCTCCTGATGCACGGTATTAATCATCACTGCCAGGCCGCTCAGGCCTAAACACATCCGCCCAGTATAAAATTATACTAAACAGAAGAAAGAGAGGCTGTGATTGGCTACGTATTGAAAACAGACATTAGACAGCCCCCGCCCCCAGCTTGCCCACTCCCTCCCCATTTTAAGTCTCCCACCAAGGCCTCTGCCCAGCTTAATGAACAATAGATGACTCGGGGTGTTGATCGGACCACACTAGGTACTTATGCAGTTCTGAATCGTGTGCACCCGTGACATGGAAGCAAGGGGGGCTTTTACCTCTGTAGCCAGGGCTTGGGTGTCCACTGTGGAAGTTTCTTCCTTATGGTGCCACAGGGCTTTCTAAAAGCTTACTGAACAAGGTTGAGGCTGTTTGCCCTAGGGAGAGGGGAAGAATCCGTGAGGTGTAGAGCTTCAGGGCTTTGTGGAGAGGTTGGTGAAGGTAGAGGGAGGTCCTGAGGACTAGAAAGCTGGCCCTGGTCCAGCCTCACATCCAGAGTCCCTGGGGGCTGGAATTTGGCTTCCCCAAGGGCAGGCACTCTCCGATTGCCCAGCGAGCCTAGCTGCTCATAAAAGTTAACTGGGTGTGAAATGCTTGCCTGAGGTTGGTAGAAGGGCATGAGATGCTCTGCCTGGGATGGCTGCTCCTCACCTGCCTGGTCCTGGCTCAACTTCATAGCCTGCAGCCGGTGAACCTCAGAGGGAAGAGGCCCCGGATGTTTCTTGTCACACCTTGAAGGTTGACTAAGCTCCAGAATGCCTTTCCTGGTAGCCGTTAGGAGATTCTCTGTGTTTGCCCTTGATACCATCTCCAAATGCCATGTTCAGAATCTAAGTACTGGCCTCCAGCATCTCCTTACAAGCTCTGTCCGTGCCTGAGGTCCTAATCCACAGGGACTAGGTTGGGTCCCAGTGGGCAGAACTCTCCTGTGGGGAAGCTCTTCTCCAGGGCTCACATGCCACCCTGAGGTGACAAAACTAGATGACCTCAGCTGGTGATGGTAGGGTTCAAGGCCATCCAGGTGAGCACAGAACAGACAAGTTCAGGGTCTGTGAGGCCAGACTCTCTGACCTTACAGTAAACTCTGTGTCCCCCATACTGCCCCAGCTGACTCCCCCTCTCCCTAAGGTCACACTGAAGAGAAGCCACAGGTACTCAGAGAACAGGAACCATGTGGCCATGGTGGCTAGATAGCAGCCCAGCCACCTGCTTTCCAGTCCGTTAGGTCAGCTGGAAGATACCTCTGTGCAGTGACAGGAGAGAAAGGCTGCATTTGAACCCCCCTGGACAGCTGGGAGAGTGCCTCCTGCCTCAGTTTCCCCCACCAGACATGGTGATAGACAGATGTAATCTCAGCATTTAGGACATGGAGGCAGAAAGAACAGGGGTCATCCTTGGCTACATCATGAGTTAGAGGCCGCCCTGGCTTATGTGAGATCCTGACTCAAAAAACAAGAGGCATTGAGCAGCAATTGCTGCCCCAACATCAGATATATGCTGGGTCTGGGTGTATGCACGTGGTCGCCCGGGAGGCTTTGGGGGTCAGTGAACCAAGAAGCGGTGAAGCTGCAGGGGCGTTCAGGAAAGCCGAGTCTCAGACATGGAGGGTTTATTTCCCATTAATTATTTCTCTGACTAAGTGCTAACACTTCAGCCTGCCCTTTGCCTGGGAGCAAGGCTGGTTTGCTCACTGAAGCCCTGAGCACTGTCCCCAGGGCACTCTCAGCTCCTGCCCAGTCAGGTGCAGTGTCCCTAACCTGAGACTAGGAAGTCTTG
The DNA here is from genome assembly GCA_028555095.1 of Dicrostonyx torquatus. Classification (NCBI taxonomy): domain Eukaryota; kingdom Metazoa; phylum Chordata; class Mammalia; order Rodentia; family Cricetidae; genus Dicrostonyx; species Dicrostonyx torquatus. Next base: position 1,217,193 of record JAQHUG010000212.1, read on the forward strand.
AGACTAGTGCCTTGGGCTAGGAAGAAGACTGGGACCGAGAGCATCTGGGTTGTCTGGAGTTGTCTCTGCACAGCCCACATTGCACTCCACCCAGGGAGCAGACCGGGCTCCTGTGCCATGTGAACTGTGTAATCCCACCTGGACTGTAAGCGAGGGTTGTCATTTCAGGCCTGGCGAGTCTCACCTGGCCCTGGTCTGCCAACACCTGTGCTTGCGTTAATGAAACACGTTCTTCAAAGACCTGTGACAGCTGGATACATGTGGCGGGGAGCCATCTCCTAATGCCAGCTAACCCATACCCTGCCTACCCCTACCCCACAGCTCCAAGCCCTTGCCCTGGCCAAGGGAAATGAAACACTGTGTTTTAGCCCAACCGTGGTGCCTGGAAAGAGCTCCTCCAGGTGGCTGTCATATACTCTATCAGCGTCTCCTTTGGATGTCCATCTTCCCTACCTCCTCTTCCCAGGTCCCAAGAAGCAGTTTCCCTGCACAGGACTCTGGCTAGGACCCAGGAGTAAGGCACAAATTGACTTCTAGTATCCTTCCATCATACACCTGCCTCCCTCTTCCTGCTGCTCTTGAAGGTGTAGCAGCAATGGCTAAGAGATGCTCTGCCTTCAAAGTGGCTCGTGGTCCCCAACTAGGGGCATTCTGGCCCCTCCTGTTCCCAATCCAACACTGGAAACATTTGCAGATGGTTGTGGTTGTCACCGCTGGGAGCACTGGTGGGTAGAGCCCAGGGAACTCGAGGGACATTCTGCAGTGTCCAGGGCAAGACCCCCTTAGTGGAAAGCAACACAGCCCCAGAGGTCCATGCAGTGAAGGCAGAAGTCAAGATCTTTCTTCATCCAAACATTTGTTTGGTGTGCGTGTGTGTGTGTGTGTGTGTGTGTGTGTGTGTGT
>JAQHUG010000212.1:1231358-1255041 GCA_028555095.1 Dicrostonyx torquatus
AGTATGTATAGGAGGGGAGACGGGGTGCTCCAGTACATAGAGGAGGGGAGATGGGGTGCTCCAGTCATATAGGAGGGGAGGGGAGATGGTAGGGAGTAGGACTTCTTGGCTTCTCTCCTCATGTCTGAGGCAGCTGCCTATACCCAAAGTCATTACTTAAGACTGCTGTTGGACACAAAGCCACACCACTTCTGAGTTGTGAGTAATGAGGGTCCCATGAGTCGCTGGTATACCCCAAGTCAGACAAGGAGGAGAGACACTGAAAAGATCTGTGCCGGGCAGCTGGCAGCCCCACACATGTGACCTGATGTCAGCCACAGGCCAGAGGTATCGGGGCACAAGTCGACTGCCACCCTACACCCAAGTCATAAATAGACCCAAGTGGCCCCTGACCACAACCTTGTTTTCATCCTGTGGCGGTCAAAGGTGATTAATGGGAATTATCTTTAGTGCTAATCAGAGCCGTTTGGAGGAGGCCAGAGTGGAAGGAAACACTCTCGTGGCGCTGCTGTGACCCCTTTGAAGAGTTTCGGTTGTGTGTGTGTGTGCGTGTGTGTGTATGTGTGTGTGCGCGCATGCTCAGGTAGTGTGTGCGCATGCTTGAGTATATGCATGCACACATGCACTCATGCATAGTCTGTGGGGACTGGCTAGTGGAAAATGTTCTGTTGTGTGTGTTTGCATGCTTGGGTATATGTATGCACACATGCATCCATGCAGAGCCCAGGGGGCTGGCTAGTAGGAAAGGGTCTGAGCCGATGGGATGGAGGCGAGGATGAGACACAGCTGTCTTGTGCAAGGAGTCCAGTTGTTACCTTGTCCTGGTGCTCCTGTAGCCAGGGAATGCTTATTTCACACGACTCGGTGTGGCTGGAGTGAATTCCCTCCTCCGACAACTGTTCATGGCAGCTGCACAGAGATCGTATGGGCTGGGCCAGAATTAGAGCAGGGGCCAGGCTGGTGCCTTGGCAAGAGGGTGGCATCCTCTGTGTGTTCCATTTCCTCTTCCTTCCAAGCACAAGGACTTCACTACTACCCATGGCCCAGTCACACCAGGAAAGCCCTTTCCTCCTGGGCCCCAAGGAAGGTAGTCAGGGCTATTCAGGCTAGTATGGCTTCCAGATACAAAGTGTCCTTTTATTGGGTATATCAATTCAAAAGGGGGCTAGTAGTAAGCCGAGAATATTTGGATAAACTTGACAGCCCCAAAGACTGAAAAAGCCCTTTTGTTTCCCCCACAAGAAGGCAGCCCTGCCACCCTGGGCTCCCTGGAGCTGCTCCAGAGAAAACTGAGGTTGGAGCAGAAAAATGATTATGGTGTCTCATGAAAGATCCATACTCCACACTCAGTGTTTATCATTATTTATTTTTTTCTTTAGAATGTGTGACTAACATCCTATTGCATAATGCCAGGCTGTAAGCGTGTCTGCAAATACCGCAGCTCAGCCTGCCAGAGTCTACCAGCATGTGAAGTAAAGTCTGTGGCATTCGGGGCAGGGATGGGGCAGCACATGGGTTTTATTTTGCTCGGTTTTGTTTTCGAGATGTTGACGACCAATTCCAGAAGGTGCAAGCATCTTCTAGGGTTTGTACTCTGGCCAACAGAGAGGCTCCTCTCCATGTGAGCCACAGGAAGCTGGGTTTGCAATTGCATGTGGGCATGGTGTTAGAGGAGTCTCTCACCCTGCAGAAATGAAAACTGGATGCAAGCACTTGGCTGTTGCTGAGAAGGGAACCCATGGAAGCTGCCTTTCTGGAGAGGGCTTGTTATGGTGGGGAGCAGTCTCAGCCACCAGATTCTGGACCCAGGTGGCCACTGCTGGATCCAGATCCCAGGAGACCCAACTCAAACACAGACTAGTAGCCCTGCCTTCCCCCATGCACCCACTCCCACCTAAGCAGAGGGTCAGTCCTCACACAGGTAGATCCCCTGCAGAGAACACCTATGTTTTCTTCTGGAAATCTCCTGACCCAGGAAAGCAGAGACAGACACTTGAACACCACATCTGCTTCTCCAGGTTTCTGGGATTGTTTCCTTCTCTGTGGGCTTAGAAGCAGGTCGACCAGAATAAGGGCCTCTGGAGCTCTTTGGAGGAGGAACGCCAGAAATCCTGCTTCTGCTAGTGCCATCTGCAGCAGGAAAAGTAAAAGACAAGGAAGGATCGTGGGGAAAATGTGTTCTGCCTCCTACACAGTCACCCTATTTAAATTCTGGATCAGAGGCCATGGGGTTAGCGACAGTGCTCATGGTCACTGTAGCATGCCAATGGCATGCTAAGATGGAGTAAAATGCTTAAGGGGGGCTAGGAAGATGGCTCATGCACAAGCATGAGAAACGGAGTTTAATTCCCCCATACCCATGTAGAAAGCTGCACACTGCAGTATACAGCCGTAATCTCAGCACTAGAGGAGGAGATGGGTGAACCCCTGGGACTTCCTGGATGAGCTTCAGTCTCAATTAGAGACCTTTCTCAAAGCATAAGATGATGAGCAATTGAGGCAAACACCCAATGTTACTTCTGATCCCCCACACACATGTGCATATATCTGCGTGCACACAATGCTCCTACCTACATAAACACACGTGTGTGCTTCTCTCTCTCTCTCTCTCTCTCTCTCTCTCTCTCACACACACACACACACACACACACACACACACACGCACGCATGCACACAAATAAATGCTTCGTCTATTCCACATCCATACTTGAACAGATTAGGGGCCCCAAAAAGACCCAGCCAGATGGTGGAGAGCACCCTTCATTCCTTTGACACTTGCTTAGCAGAGAAACGGGAACACAGAAGCGGGGAGAGTTACTCTGCCGAATGGCTTCTGTCTGCTGTGCAAGCCTTTGTCTATGAGTCACTTCAAACATGCCCATCCTGAGGCAGATGTCTCAAGCCAAGCTCACATCTGAGGGCGAGCTAAACTTGCAACCCAAAGCCCGTTCCCAGTAAGCTGTGTGGAAGCTAATCTGAAATAAACATACCTTGCATCTTAGTCTGGGTGTAAGGAGAAAGGATGGTCCAGTTGGACTGTTGCACCCTAAGGTTCATCTCGTTGTTTTTTGGTTTTTCGAGACAGGGTTTCTTTGTGGCTTTGGAGCGTGCGCTGGAACTAGCTCTTGTAGACCAGGCTGGTCTCGAACTCACAATGATCTGCCTGCCTCTGCCTCCTGAGTGCTGGGATTAAAGGCGTGCGCCTCCACCACCGGGCCTCTCTCTTAACCAAGTGGTCAATGGCTAAAGTCCAGGCACACTAAGAAAAATAGATCATGGGAATCAGAGTCATCATGAAACAACATTTGGAGGAAAAGCTCCTCACGCAACACAGTCAAAATAAGGACTGAGCCTCGCCAGCATCCTTTCATCTACACATACCTGGACCCACTCAGGGAAGGAACTGGCATTGACCCTTTGCGGTACCTCCAAAGACAACATTGTCAGCACCAAGAGTCCTTTGCCAATGACCATTTTTGTATGTCAGAGAGTACCAAGAACTGTTCTTTGTGGAGATTGGCAAGGTCTTTGCTTAGACTTGGCCTGTTGAGATTTGAGCTATTTCCAAGAGTTGACCTCAAAACATTGGGCTGATACAGAAGGCGGTGAGTCACTGCACTCCTCTGTACCCATGTGTGCCAGTGAGAGGGACGAATGCCCAGAAGCTGTGTCTGCTGTGGGAGAGGTACCAGTTGGAACCTAGCAGGCTTCTCTAAGCACCTACCATGGGCCATGTAGCCTCTGTGCTGGGGGATATAGGTCACCATGTTGAGCCCCAGGAAACAGACTCAAGGTGATGATTCAATAACATTGACCTGGGAAAGATTATAACTCTGGTTCAGAGAGGACTGGCCGAGATGGTTGACAGGCAGGTCCTTTAGCACAACCCAGAGAGAGCGATGAGGAAGAAAATGACCCAGACTCAATAGGGGAGGTGAAGAAAGGAGATCCGGTGGGCAAAGAAAGGCTGATGAGAACACGTCCTCAGTTGTCTTGAAATGCCTTTGCTCCCTCATTTGTTCCCAAGCCTTCTTTGAGCACCTACCTACATGGCTCTAGGAGTCATCCAGGTGACATCCTCAAGTCACTCACCATTTGTGGGAGAAGTAAGATGGAAAATGACCATCATGGTCCAGTCCATCTGTGCTGCTGAGGACCCTTGATGTGAAGCTCCCAATTAGCATCCCAGGAGCACTATCCTATGTACTGGCACCCCATATTGCTGGAAAGATGTTCTCTTCTGGATCACTGTGGGAGTTCGGGGAAACCGGAGAGTTCTGGATATGTTATGTACCCATACAGCCATCTATCCATCTACCAACTCAACATCCATCGGTCCACCCACTCAGCATCTACCTCTACACCCATTCAACAATCATTAATCCATCCACCCATTCAATTCCCATCTACCCATGTGACGTCCATCTATCTACTCACTCAACATCCATTCATCCACCTATTCAACATCCATGCATCCATCCACCCATTCAAAATCTATCCATCCACACATTCAATAGCCATCTCCCATCCCCATGTATATATACGCATCCAACGACAGTCCAAAACCCATCCATTTATCTGATATTTATCTGCTCATCATCCACCATTCAATGTAGACTTATATGCCCACTTGTACATGCATTCAACCTCAATCGGTCCCACTCATTTGTCCAAATTCCATCCATTCATACACCCATCCATCTATCTACTCATGAAGACATCCAATGGGCCTCAGCTAAACACATGCTCCACAGCAGACCCCAGAGAGGCTTCAGTTACCCTCAGCAACCCTGGGGTTGTGAGGCCATAAGGAAAAGCAGAGGAAGTGTTAGCTAGAATGAGTAAGACGTCCTGACACAGTATGAACGTGGTTGACAAGTAGCCAGGGCTCACTACACTGTACCTTTCTGTTTGCATGGCCTAGAGCACATTTCCAGGTTGCTTTGTGCCTCAGATACAGTGCCAGCTGTGGCCATCCCATGGGAAAAGGTGGGCTTTCAATGGCTAGATGGTCAGGTTACCATAGATTATAACATCACACAGCCTGCAGGGAGGTGACCCTCTCACCGAGGGTGAAATAAGAAAGGCCAGAGCCAGCAGAGTGGCCTGGGTTCTGCACCATGTCCTCTCTAAGGAGCAAAGGAGCTGGAGACTGCCGCTCACGGCCAAGCTGCACCAAGTTCTCCTGAGGTTGCCCCTCCCCACGTGCTGCTTGCGATGACTGCTGTGACCATGATGGGCATGGCAGAGAGGGGGCATTCTGAAGCTCATGCTGAAGCTGTATGCCTAGGATTCAGAAGTCCCCCTTGGACACCAAGCAGGGATCTATTCCAGCCAGCTGGATAGGGAGGCCCAGGAGTGTTAGTGGGCTCCTCAGTCTTGCATTCAACTCCCATGTATGAGGGCTTTTGTTAAACAACCGTGGCCCTGCCCCCACAGGCCTGAGATCTCATGTGGCCCCAACCACATGTCAGTGGCTAGCCCACCATGGGGAACTCCTCCCGCATCCGCTGTGGGGGTTGCTGCCTTCACAAGCGCTGCAGTTTGTCACCCTCTAAAAGCCAAAGAAAGGTTATGTGTGTGACACTTCCCCGGCCCTGCCTGCCCTCAGAAGAGCCACTTCCTGTGACAGCCTAGCACTTACACCCACTGAGCAGGGGTGTGGCCACAAACATTTGGTTTGGGGTTTTGGGATCTTAATATATTTTATGATTAAAAAAAAAAAAAAAGCACTTCGCTTTGGAAGGTCAGGGCCAGGTCTGTGCCAGCATGCAAGCTCCAGGCTTGGGGCTGTGCCTGGCCTGTACTTGACTCAGAGGAAACTTGGACCTAAAATATTGCTCAAGTTATTTACAGTTGAACGACACCAGTACCTTTCTGGACAGACCAGACTAGCAACAGCAGCCTGTGCCCCTCCTCCCCTCAGCAGCCTGAGTCAGGACTCTGGGCCCAACCATCCCAAGGACTACCATAGGCGATGTAGGGGAGGCTCCAACTTCGGGAAGACCCTGAACACTTAGGAACTCTCTGCAAGTCACCTGGGGACTTGGGGGATTTTCTCAGAGGGCCTTGGAAAAGCACATGGTCCCAGACGTAGCGTAGCTATGCTTGTGATCTGGAGTCCGCCAACAGGAGCAGAACTAGAGGTGGGTGTTCCTACGATGTAAGAAGCAGAGTATGAACAGAGCGGGCTGAGCTCAGCGTGTGGAAAGACCCCTCTGAGCTGGTGCTTGTTGGGAACACCCATGGGGGCAGCGGAACGTTTACACCCGTGACTCCTTAGAGTACTTGTACCACTGGAGTTCAGAAACTGTGCTCACTTGGTGAGATCCGGGGAATGGAGTCCTTACAAAGCTCACATCTGGGCAAGCCGACACTGTGACTCAGCTGTCTTTGAACAGCAGGATTCGTGGCCACTTTCCTTATAGGTTCAGGCTCGCCACCTCTCCCAGATCCTTGTCCTCTGAGCGCCAGTTGAAATACCAGCAGAGTGCTTGCCGCTAGGATCAGGTTGTGACATCAGATGTTTGGTTCCGAACAGCGGCTTACGGACTGGACTTCGGCAAGGGGGTTGAGTTTGCCAAAGCATCCTCTTTGAGAGTACCTTACGTGACAGTCAGATGGGGTGACTCTGCTGCTACCTAGACAGTCAGCCTTGGCTTTGAGAAGCTGGGGCAGGACAGAGAAGGCCCTTGGGATGAGGGTCACCAGTTCGACTTCTTGGGAGAAGTGGAGGCAGCGACAATATAAAGAAACGTACCCTATTATCCCCACTCCAGAGCTCCCGAGACACATTCCCGATGCTCATCACCCCACCACGCCATCCACAGAGAAGGCACACAGGTCATGTGCATTCTGAAGACTGGGGAGAGGCCATGCTTGTTGATCTGTGGTGGTGGACACTCATTTCAAGAGCAGACACACAGGTCCTCTAAGAGTCAGCAAGATCCACCCCATCAGGGTTCAGAAATATGTGAGCTTAACAAGATTATTGACTACTACCTAGTCCATTCTTGTACTAGGCTTGTAACCTCCACCAGGCTGCCTGAGCTTGCTATCTGTGTGGGTAGCCATGAGCTGGAGAGCAGAAGAGGCTCTCTGGTTTCCTAAGTGGACACGGGGGCAGAACCCCAGAGAAGCCACATTATCCAGTTGAGAGTGATGACCACTCAATGCTCACTCCCCAGAGGGAGAGATGGCCAGCCAAACCTTTTTTATTCCCCTGGGGACAGAACGTTCACTTCTGAGGGTTCTTGCCCACCAACAGGCTAGTGGCAGTGTCTGATCTGCCAGCCCCCAGATTTCAACAGACCCTCTTCCCACCAGTTGTTGCCAGACTCCTGAGATGCATCTGTGCCGGCCCCATCTGTGCCTCATACTCCGCTTTACGGAAGACACAGAATGCTAGCATGAATCACCAAGTTGACCTTTTATTTCTTGTGGCTCAGGGTTGCAGCCCATGACCAATGAGACAAAGCCACAGAAGCCAAGATGGTTGAGCCATGTGACCCACCTCAAACATCCCACTCAGGTCACTGTGTGCACTGTGGAGATGGTGCAAGGGCTATCCCCATTTGAAGAACATCCTTGGTGGGTTTGCAGTAAGATCACAGGAAAGGGTGGTGACCCAGCTCCTGCAGCAGGCATCAAGAAAGAGCCCTGGCAGCTCCAGGCTTCCAAGGCTCCTCTTCTCCTCTATTGTCTTCCTGAGATTCAGAAGTACGAGTCCCCTAGAGGCTTTGAGTCCCTCAGGCAAAGCGCAGTCACCACCTAAGCCCTTTTCCATTTCACCATCATGCCCTCTTCCTTCAGGCAAAGTTCACAGATGCTGGCACAGGAGGGTCATTCCCCTGCCAGGTAAAACCTGTGCCAAAAAGAGCAAAGAAGGAAAGAGAAGAGGTTAAGTTAGTATAGCATAGAAGGGCTGGAAGGCAGAGATGCAGGGGAAGAGATAAAGAGGAGGCGAGCATCGGGCTGGATGTACGAGGGCATGAACTATGGGACTCTGTTTCACAAGATGGCTGAGGACACGGGAGAGATCAGCCGTGTGTCAGGGATGTTTGCACACCATCTAAAGTCTCAGAGTCTAAGAACTGGGTGTGAGATTGCCGGGAACCTCAGAGTGTTCACAAGGCATTTGGATGTTTGAGTAACTTCTGGTGTGTGGCTTCCTTCAGATCTTCAAAGGCCTGCGTGAGGCCCAAATGCTGGAAAGAACGGGATTCGGTGACTTTTTTTGATACACATTTCTTGGTGTGGCTTTAAACCGAGAGGATCTGCCTGTGACTGACACAGGAGCCAAGTTCTCCAGGTGTGGAACTGGACGTCACCAGCACCTGTTAGTAGAGTCCCTGGTCAGGCAGCAGCTGTCTTTTGGCAGTCCCCAAACCCTGAGCCATGCTCTGGGGTCTGTCCAGGACCCTGTGACTCTATCCCTTGCCATCAACTGCCCAGTGGAGGCCAAGGCTGGAGGGACATAGAAAGTTCCAGATAATTTCTTCCAGGGGTGAGTCCCAGAAAACACACTCTCCCCTCCTATTCCTCGGTTCCCTCCCTCTCAGCTTGAACAGATGGGCCTCTGACCTCCTGATCTCGGCAGCAAGGCTCCTGTCTGCTGGCAGCAGCATACCCCATCCTGCTGCCGTGTTTCTGCTTAGCACTTGGTCATGTCACCACCAAGCCCATAATGAGCGTCAGGACCAGATTTATGAGCTCATTCAGGCTCCATGTCCGCCACATGGAGGTGTCTCCAGAAGGCCTGCCCTCCTCTTTCTGTCACAAGAATGGACTTTCTGTTTGGGCTCCTTGTGAGCGTTGTAAATCATAACCATTGTATGTGTGTGCTCACATGTGTGCCTCTACGTATCTGTGTGTGCATATGTGTTCATGTTAGCGTGTGTGCCCAGATGTGTATGCAGGTGTGGAGGAGGGTTAGTGGGACACGTGGAACAGTCCAACAGACACCCACCCTACTGTGAGCTTCAAGGGAGCACGCTGCAGCCGTAGGGCACAGGCCAACAAGGTGACTCCTAGGCCTCACTCCTTCCTGCAGGCTGGGAATCCATTAGGTGAGCTGACGACAGATGCCTGTGCACTCACGTCTGTGTGCACATCCCATATGGAGCCAGTCCCTGGCCATGCCCATTAAATGGGAAAGAGCTGGCCCAGAAGAGAGCCGCAGATTAAAAGTGCAGGAAACCTCAAATGATGTGCAAAAAAAATTGTCAAGGGTAAGAGGATTTTTTTTCCATCTCTTCATTTCTTAACTCAGCATTTCTGATGGGGGTGATTGATGAGCTGGGGAAGCTGGCAGGAACACGGGGGCTGAGAGGCCAAGTGGGGGCAAATGGGCAGAAGGGCCACTTCCACCGGTAATTATGGGAGTCCACAGGCTCAACCCCAACAACTCCAGAGCCAGGCTTTCAAGTGGGTGGGGCCCAAACTCCAAATCTGGACAGAGGTTCGGCTCCATGGCCACAGAAAAACCAGCCAAGAGAACCCCACCACACTCGAATATGATTCTTCATGTCTCATGTATGAACAGAGCCTGATGCGTGTGCCCTCATTCTCTTGTCCCCTGTGAGCTCTCAGACATCCTTGGAACTACCAAAGCTACATGGCTCCTGCCAGAGCTTAGGTGCAAGCAGAGGCCAGACTCCAGATGGGAAAGACTGAGCCAATACTGTTGCCTCTGGTCCTTGGCACTTGCTTCTCCCACTGCAGTCAGGGACATGTGCTCAGCTGCCTGTGGCTGTGGACTTGATACTCTAACACCCAGGCCTTCCTCTCAGCATCCCAGGAACCCTCAGAGCCAAGCAATTGTTGGCCAGAGTCCCAGTGGGCCACTTGAGGTCCCCTCAGCTAGGAAGTGGTGCTAAGGCTCCATCTCCATGAGTACGTCAAAGTCCAGCCTCAGAGGCAGCAATGTCAAGGACCCGTGAGGATCCAAGTCTGTGTGGTGGATTCCAGATTTTAGAGAATTCCACCTAATTTCCTCCCTGCGAAGGGCAGTTTTGTATTCATGGGCACCCCTCAGAGACAGAGAATCTGGTGAGGTGACCATACTGGGAAAGGGAACGTCCTCAAGTCTTTAGGGACCACCAGGAAAGCGATCATCCAGAGGGTCAGGAGCTAGTGAAGAACAGAAGCCTGGACAGTTACAGACTAGGACCAACAACAGCTACCTAGGTCACTTTCTCAAATGAATGCATTTGTCTTTTTCAAAAATATGCCAGCTGACCCATGACTATGACCCCTGAGTGCACACACATGCACACACACAGAAGCACATGTGTGCACACTAAAGATTCTTCTGTATATACATATGCTCTTACATATATATAAATGCACGTGTTTTCACACATGGGGTACATAGCTGTGTATGTATAACCATAAGCATGTGCACACATGCACACACCTTGCATGCACACACACATACACACACACAGGCACATGTGTGCACACTAAAGATTCTTGTGTATACACACATGCACTTACATCTATATATAAATAAATGTGCATGTTTTCACACACGGGGTGCATAGCTGTGTATATATAGCCATAAGCATGTGCACACATGCACACACCTTGCGTGCACACATATTTATCCATATGACTAGCTGGATCTCAGTGAGCTTCCAAACACTTTAACAGAATAATGAACACGTCCTCATCCACAACCAGCCTGGAGTGTTACAAGCTAATGAGCAAAAATTGTTCTTGGGGAAGCAGACCTCAACTCTGAGAAATCAACAACCAAGCCCCAGCAAAGTCCTGGGGACAGAGCCCTGTATGAAGACATGCTCATTCACAGCACTGTTAACTAGCTCCCCCAAGCCCTGTACTATAAGGGAAAAAAGCAGAGAGACAGAAAAATGAGCAAAATACACACATAGGGAGGGACCAGAAGCCAGAAACGGGACCTGGGATTCGGCACCATCTGCTTAGAGGTCTGTGTGACAGGAATCCACAGGAAGTCCCTGACCCCTCAGGCAGGGAGGAAGAGGTCCCCTGGTCTCTCGGCAGCTAGCCTTTCTCAATCCCTATGTCTCAGGAGCAGGGTGAGCCTCCTTGTCAGGTAGAGGCCCTGTCACCTGTGGGCTGACCTCCTCAGCAGTTCCCTGCAGAGTTATCCGTTGGGAGGAGGGTCTGAGGTGCTCCCTCTGCGGGCTTGGTGGCCTGAGCCCACCACATCTTAGAGAATGGGAGACCTGCCCCCTGGCATGTCAGCCCTCATGGTCTCAACATATGGCCACTATTTACTCTGCCTCAATCCTCTCCAGGCTGTGGGGGTCACCCAGTAGTGTTTGGGTTGGGCTGGCCCTGAACTGGAACATGGCAGGCAGTGACCTCCAAGGGTTTGTAAGGAGAGGGAAGGCTTCGTCTAACCCCTGAGTAGCAGGGCCTTGAGTGAACTCCCGGTATCCCTGATAGGATTCAGACAGCTGGAGAGATCTCCCTGGGCACCCCTCCCCTGAGCCCCAGAGGAAAGGAGAGGCCAAACCTCTATCCTAACGCCTCTAGAGATGAGGGTCCTGCCTCTCAGGAAGCATTCTGACCCCCTTACCTGCTCACTAAATTAAGAGAGGAGTGCTGTCGGGGTCCCAGCTTTGCCAACAGTGTGTGGATTTGAGAGGAAAGTTGAGATCCCAGGCTTGGGAGGCCCAGGCTTTGTGCAAGGGTACCCTCTGCTCACCCCAGCCTCTGCATTCTGGGCATTCCCCATCCCTACCTTCCCAGGCACAAAATATAGTTGCTTCATGGCCTCATCCACAATCAGCCTGGAGTGCTGAGGCCTCTTAGCTGAGTCTGGGCTGAGGGAACATGGGGGCAAGTGGTTGAAGGGCTTGGCCACTTAACTCAAGTCTCTGCCTGATGGAGTCAGTGCTTAGCCCCATCTCTGCCCCGACTGCCTCATGCTTCCAAAGAATCCACTGGATACCCAAGGGAGCGCACGGAGCCCTGGGATCAGGCATTGCAGTGTGTTACTGTACAAGGCTGCAGTCATGCCCCTGGAATCTGCAGGGCCTCCTCCATACTCTCCCTCCCTACTAGGTACCTTCAGGCTGCTGTCCTTTGTCGGAAACCCAGGGGTCACTGACAGGTGTCAGCTGGGCGACAAAGCCATCTGCCACGTGCTCAAGGTCTGACTTTGTGTCAGAATCCTTGGGGACAAGGGAATGGGTGTATAGGAGCAAGGCGTGTGGTTTCATTGTTGTGCGTGGAATTCCAGTGCCTGCTGTAGGGTCTTGAAAACTGCATGCCGCCGGGCGGTGGTGGCGCACGCCTTTAATCCCAGCACTCGGGAAGCAGAGGCAGGCGGATCTCTGTGAGTTCGAGACCAGCCTAGTCTACAAGAGCTAGTTCCAGGATTGGCTCCAAAAGCTGCAGAGAAACCCTGTCTCGAAAAACCAAAAAAAGAAAAAGAAAAAGAAAAAAAAACTGCATGCCTAGTGGTGGAAAAATCTACCTGAAGGAGCTCTCCTGCTGCACCCTCACCCCTTCCCAGCCAGAAACGCCTGCCCCAGGATACTCCTGCCCGCCAACCTCCCTTTTAACCATCCTGCCTTTCGTGTGCCCAGTAGCCACCCCAGTTGCTTCAAAGGTTTTGATTAGGGCTTGCGGTCGGCTCTGAACAGAGCAGGTGTGAGTGGAACTCTATGGCATCTGCAGCTGCCAGCCTGTGGTCCAGCTCTTCTTGCAAGCAACCCCTCAGGGTAGAGGCAGGGGTGGGGGTGGAGATGGGGGGAACACAGATCAGCAAACAAGACTCTGAAGAGAGTTCAGAAGACAGCAGCAACAAAGCAAAGCCAGTGCGGGGCCTGCCTGTTGTGCAGGACGTGGGGAGGAAGCATGATGTTTGCTGGTTGGCCAGCATCAAACTGAAACTTTCCCGTTTTAAGGACGCAAAATGTCTTCCTGGCGTTCAGGTGATGTGCTATCGGACAGGAGCGCGTCTACACGGGCACACGTGTGCACGTTGGCACACACGCACATGCACGCTTAGATACCACATCCACAGACTCAGGTGCAGCTGCACAGCCCGGTAACACCTTTACCTTCAGAAATGCTTTTTCTAGCTCAACACCCCCACTGTCCTTAGCAGAGGGCTTGTGTCAGACACAGAAGGCTCTGCTTTCTCATGCCTGGACAGCTTGCTGGAACGCTTTACCAGTGCAGGAGACTCTTCGTTGCCTGGCCTGACTGTGAGCTGCTAAGTAAGAACAGGAAGAGCCACCCTCTTCTCCACCAATCTCCTGGTGGCTCCCTGGACCAGGTGGGATGCATAGGACTGGCTGAAGCTCTCACTCAACCTGCCGTCCTACCTGAGCCTCTGAGGCCAGTGCAGCCTGACGTAGCACACAGGGCACCTCTGACCTTAGTGCGCTTCTTCCCCAGCAGGTCTCTGAAGACTTGGGCAGTGAGAAGTTCTGCGTGGATGCCAATCAGGCCGGGGCTGGCAGCTGGCTCAAGTACATCCGTGTAGCGTGTTCCTGTGATGACCAAAACCTCACCATGTGTCAGATCAACGAACAGGTGGGTCTAGGACGGTCACTGTCCCTGCGAACTGTCCTTAGAGACAAGGCACCAAGGTGGATGGTTGCTAAGATGTGGGTCAGTAGAGCCTCTGGTAAGTTCTGTCCTGCCGTAGGGGATGGCCATTTGATACCTGCCTAGCTGGGCTACCTGTAGAATTTAGCTGCCCCAGAATACTTCACGAGAGCAAAGACCACAGAGCAAAGGTCAGAAGATCTTGTCTGAGGCTGGCGACATTGGAGAACTGAGAGCTGTGGGTTTAAATAGCAGCCGAAACAGACAGGACCTCAAGTCACAGGGGCCCCATTCCCTACTAATACCAAGAATCATGGGAAGAGCGACCAACAGGAACCAATGGGAAGGAAAGTTGCCTAAACCCTGGTCAATCAAGACTTCCTAAAGGTCCACATTGGCCAGCCTAATGGCACAGAGCTACTTCCTAGACCAGGAAAAAAATGCTCAAAGACCACAAGTCATAATCATGGCGTGACCTACTGCCAAGGGCATGGCCTTGCATTGGCATGGCCTCCCATCTCTCTAGGAGTGAACTAAGCGGAACAATCCTGACTTCTGCCTTGCTCCTCTCAGAGGCTGAGGAACCTCCAGTTCTGAGCTCAGCTTCTCAGAACAAGAAACCCCCACAAGTTCCCTAGCTCTGCCAGCTCCATGGCTTGCCACTGCAGTCCCAGGGCAGGGGTCCAGACCCGCAAATACTCAGTTTCTTTCTGCTGGGCACTGTGAGCAGCTCCACTCTGTCTCTTTCATAGCTTCACGTTTGACCTTGCAGATACCAGTCCTCCAGCAAAGCCTTGTGTTCTCAGAGCAGGGGGTCCTCCGGGTACCAACTCCCAATCCTTCCAGCAGAGCAGTTCATTCTGCCTGTGTCTTGGGGCTACATGTGAGGTCTTGTTGGGGGGAAAAAAAGGGTCCATTTTATTTTAAAAATCGTTCGTGAAGACCACGTAACAAAGGGCCCATTCTTGTGTCGCCTGCACAAGCCATCTAAAGTGGTTCAAGGCCCTTGACTCCAGAGAAATATTTTGCATTTAAAAAGGAAACAGGGAGGCCATGAGGGAGGCTCCTAGCCCTGCTTATGGCTTCACTGTGCTCCTCCAGAGCTGTCTCCTTAGCTCTTGGGCTCAATTTGGATCTAGCAGTGGCTCCACCAGACACTTGCTGGTTCCAGACAGAACCAGGATCCGGGATGCAGCTGCCAAGACCTCCATGACCTTCCACTAGAACCAAAAATTTTGAGAGAAGGAAAAAAGACAACTTTCTGACCGAGGAATTTTGAGCATAGAAATAATAGCTATGACAGTAAAGGGGAACATAGAAGAAGAACTTCCCGCTTCTAGAAAAAAAGAGACAGAGTGACGGGAAACTGGATTTAAGGTACACAGAGTTTGGCCAAGCCCCCCTCTCAAGCTCAAGTCTGCAGAACATCAAGCCCTGGGAAGCATGATGCGGGCGTCTGCGTGCAGGAATGGATTTCTGCGAGATGCTGGTAGAGCAATGAGAATACAGTTTCTGTTACCTGGGAAACAGATGCTGGAACTTAGCTGAAATGGAACAGTGAGGATTGAGGCTTTGTAGGGCGAGCTTTTTAGAAAACGCACGCAGTATAGCCCTCTCAAAGAAAAACTGGCCTTCAAAAACCTTTTATTCTTCCTTAATTATTTCAGGGAAGTTTATTTAAACTACCGTGTATGGGTTAAAGAGAAGTGATTGCCTTGCAGGGACTTCTCCTTTCATTTCAGACCATGGGCAGGAATGCTCCAGGTTAGAGTCATTTACATCCTTGGACCCCTGCATCCTTTGATTCAAAGCTACTGCATCCCCAGCCTTTCCTAGCCCTGTGTCCTGTGCCCTGAGCCCTGAGCCCTACCCTGTGTCTTGTACCCTGTGCCCTGCGACTTGCCCTGTGTCCTGTGCCCTGTGTCCTGTGCTCTGTGTCCTGTGCCCTGTGTCCTGCACCCTGTCCTGTGTCCTGTGCCCTGTGTCCTGTGCTCTGAGCCCTACCCTTTGTCTTGTGCCCTGTGCCCTGTGCCTTGCCCTGTGTCCTGCCCTGTGCCCTGTGTCCTCTGCCCTGTGTCCTGTGCTGTGTGTCCTGTGTCCTTTGTCCTATGCTCTGTGCCCTCTGCCATGTGTCTAGTGTCCTGTGACCTTCCCTATGCCCTGTTCCCTTTTCTCTCCATGTCATTTTCTCTGTACCCTGTGCCCTGCCATGTGCTCTGTGCCCACACACTTGACTGCATTGCTTGACTAATGCCAGGTCAAACTTAACCTGTGCCTCCTTACCTGCTGGCTGTCTCTCTTCTGTGTGGTCTTGTAGGGTGAATTCTTCCTGGCCTAATCCCATGCATAGGATGATAAATAGCCCCGTATTTAGAAGAAATTGGAGGTTTAGGCAAATGCCACCTTTGAGAAGATCCAGAGCCAAATTCATCCCCCAATCCTGGGGCAGTTCCCACCCCGAAACTTCACACTGAGACCCCTCTGTGGAGAATAAGCCCCCTCCCCACTGGAACCCACAGACTCACCCCAAATATTCACCAGTTAAATGAAATGACTTTCTGAAAGGCAAAATAGACTTCAGGCTTGTTGTTATTCTCCCCCAAACAGAGATATGTGTACACACACATGCGCACACACACGCCTCTTTTCCTCCCTTTCCCTCCTTCTCTCCTTCTCTTTTTCATAGATGGCCACAGCCGCCATATAATCGCTTCCATTACCTGGCCATCCTTTGAAGACAGTTGTCCCTGTAGAGGAGCACTTTGACCCTCTCCGCAGCTGAATAAAACTTCCTGAACCTACTACTAGTAAAAAAGATTTCTGAGGACAAGCTTCTCTTTGAGAAGGAAACACTGAAAAGTGTTGGTCCTGTTTCTCAGATTATTTTCTCCCTCCCCTGAGTGTCTATGAAAACTTATAGGCAATTAGGAACACTACACAGTAGTGGGCACATACACAATATATATGTGCAAACATGGGTGCATGTACATACCTAAACATGCAGTTATATGTATAATCATATATACTGTGGGCATACACACACACACACATGCACATGTACACAGCACTCCCAGGACAGCACAGCCCATGAGGAAGCATCTGCATTGCAGAAATATTGCCGTACTATCCAGGGCATTCAGCGAGAAAAAATGCATCAAGTCAGGAAAGCATAGGCCTTGCTAATTCAAGGTTCAAGATGCGGGATCGCAGCTCCAGTATCCAAAAGAAATAGAAGAACAGGAGAAGGTCTCAGCATCTTAAGAGGAAGTTCTGGGAGCTACAGCCACCAGAAGAGATCAACTGTTCACCTATGGAGAAGAGGTGGCTCTAAACTGAAGACATGGGTCAACATGAAGAACGGGAACCCAGGATCCCAAGATCTGTGTTTGTAATGATCAGGACCTGGGCTTGAGTCGACTCAGAATCCTGGATTTCTGGGGTCCTGTGTCTTTGGGAGAGACCCCTGTGTCAGCTGCACATAGAAGACTAAAGAAGGTACATCTCCCTCACCATCACGCAGCTGCACCTGTCCATGCTGGCTGCTGCTGGAGCTGTGACCCACACAGGTTCTGGAAGCAAAAGCAGCCCGCCTCCTGGTTCTGTTCAGATCCCAGATGCTGAGAGTCCTCTCAGCCCAGCCATGAGCCCTCACCCCAGCTTTGTCTGGGTGTTGGCCAGAGGACAAAGGTTATCTTTTTATTTGCTCCTCTGTAGCCTTCTGGGGCTGGAAATGTAGCTGAAGACTTCAAGGGGCCCAATTCCCATCCATCTTTACTGAAACTTCCCTCCAGCCTCCTGGTGCCTTGACTGTGGGTAGATATGAAGCAAATAGTCACTTCTCCAGGGGCGCTAGCCAGGCTCCATGCCCCTTGTCTATCTCAGATCCCACCCCGCCTAGCGACACAAAAGAAAGACATTGACCTTGTACCTAATTTCCCATCTGAACTATAAGAGAGCCCCTCCTGGCGTTCTGTAGCTCTTTTCAGGGGAACCCGTGCTCATGGGAAGGCACTGGTCCCATCCCTCATGTCCACCTGGGGATCTTCTTCATGATTCTGAGAAGGGAACACAGGCAGCAAAAGAGACTGAGATAGACCGGGGGTTTTCCTTCTGTATACACAGAGACCACAGATGGCCTTGGGCCAAGAGTACACCTGGCCCCTAAAGACCAATACTTTTCCTGTTTTTGAAAAACGAAGTCTTTGGGGTGGTCCATCTGGTAAGAACAACATACCTACTGCAGAAGTGGGGGACCAGGGCTTTGCCCTGGTATTTGCAGGGGGGGTCGTGAAGCCACAGACCTAGAGCATTGCCAGATGCCAAGCAGCCAGGAGCAGTCATTTCTCTTCCGTCTGAACATGAGCCTGGGGCAAACGAGTACTCACAGCATCTCAGTTCACTTTGGACACCTGAGGACCCCTGCCCCCCCCCGCCCCTTCAGCCCCTTCCAAGACCCTCTCTCTTTGGAAAATTCAAAACATCCTGGTCACCACTGGGTGTTTTTTCCCTCCTGCAGCTATGAGCAAATGAGTTGGTTTCAAACATTTAGGAGACACAAGCAGGGTCTGTTACTGAATTTGTTTTAATGTTAAGAAAGAAAAGAAAAGCCTGGAAACACTGTGCCCACAGGAAGAAGCAGGGGTGGGCTGAGATCTGTCCACAGAGGGGCCATTCTCTCTTTCCACGCATTGCCTCGGTAGGGTGGGTCTGTGGGCAGAGGAGGGTTTACTGGTCAGCAGGCTGAGGGTGGAGGACAGGATGGGGAAAGCCATGTTGCTGTGGCTTCGTCCAGCCCCTTTCATCTGCAAGAACAACCCAAGCCTGCGCTGTCTGTAGAGCACCCCAGTTTCTCAGGGTAGGGCAGAAGAGCCAGGGTGCCATGCCCAGCCTATGACTGAGACAGCCACAGCCAAGGAAGCTCAAAGGACAGCTCTGCCCACGGCAGGAGAGCAGCCCCTCTTGAATGCATTGAACACGGCGTTTAAACAGAAAACCTGGGCAGGAGCTGTGCCTCCAAGCCACCACAGGGCCAACCCTGCTTCTTTACAGAAAAACCTGTGCTGCTTGGCCGAGGCAAAGAGCCAACAGCTCCCTGCCCGGAACCTTTTACCTCCAAAGTGTGTGATGCGCTAGGACTGATAGTTTGAACAGGGTCCTCAGGCTCTGAGCCCCTGACCTTTCCCGACTCCTTTTGCTTTCCTTCTTTTGATTTTCAATCAAAAAAACAAGACATTTATTTTTGTTGTGGTCCTTTGAAATGGTGGCTCCAAAGAGCTAAACACAATTTTCTCTTTGAAAACAAGAAAAGGTGTGATTAGAGAATTTCTTGAGCCTTTCTTAACCCACGAACAAAACACTTTCAAAATGCTGATGTAGACTAATGAGACATATCGGCAGGTAAAGGCATGGGCCACCTCATTTGATGGCCTGAGTTCAGTACCTGGAAGTTCATAGCGGAAGAAAGTAAACTTCTGCAAGATGTTCTTAGACCACACACACGCGCGCGCGCACACACACACACACACACACACACATACGTAATTTAGATGTTTTTATCCTTAAATATATATATATATATATCAATTTTGTTTTAATTTCGGAGAGCAGTTGAGCTTAAATTTAACTTTCAGCTGTGGTAATGGCCCCAGTACAACAACTGCTTGTTAGGATTTATCTTCCGTTAATTAAATGCAGTCCCTCATTGGGAGCCATGTAACGACATTGGATTATTTAACTATGGGCTAATACTTGATACTTTTACGTTCTTTACCCAAACCGTGCAACTAAAGAAGAGATAAACGCATAAGGATTTCTTCAAATTTTTTAGTAGCAGAGCAGATAGTAACAAAATTTTAGAGGCTTAGGCACAGATGAAATTGTTCCAGCCGGTCGTGTGGAGCGAGGAGCACACAGATGCAGGGACACTGACGGAGCCACCTGCATGCCCACTGATTTTAAGCCCATGCTCGCCACATTTCCATTCTGCAAGGGGTTTTTCTTTTTACTTTAGTGCTAGGATGCTCAGACTTAGCAGGCCTGGGCACTGTGGGGCTTTTGCCTTTGCTCGTGAGCACTAAACAGTATCTTAAGTACAAGCCAAGGGCCCTAGCATCTGAGAGCTGGCAGCCATTGTAAACTGCCTTCTGGATGCTCATTTGTGGGAAAGATTCTTAGGTTTGAACCTGATCCCCAAGCAGGTGTCTACCTTTCGGCGAGAAGGTTCCAGGTTCTCTCTACGACGTGGAGCCATCTTTTTGTGTCTGGAACATGTCAGAGGGGAAAGAAGACAGTTTGGGTTGATGGAAGCGTAGTTACAGGCAGTGGTGTTAGCCCAAACTCTGAGCTGCCGCTGCCGGATGAGGGGAGCGGAGAGGAAGAAACGGGGGCTCAGCTTCAGGCTCTGCCTGATTGTGTCCTTATTTCAGAGGGCCACCAACAGAAACCATTTGTTGGGCTTGTCATCTCAGCTGTTGGGAAGAAGATGTTGCCACCAAGTTCCTAGACAAGGAATAGCCACTAGATCTGAGGTGACAGGACCCCAGGACTCATGTACCTAAAACATGGGGCACTGTGCCTTCGAAAGAAGGCAATCAGCTTCTTCCTGCAGCCACCCCAAGATGCCGTTGTTGAGGGCTGGAGGGTGTCGTACTCCCTGGTTTTCCAGACTCCTTGTTAGCAGCCTGTCTTGTGAGGCTAATGGTCAGGGACCAGCACACTCCAAATGGATAAACCAGTTGACAAGAACCTGAAGGGACTACAGTTATAGCTTAGTATAGGCCAGATGCAGAAGGGGCCTGAGCATACAGTGGACAGCAATGCTGAAGCATGAGATGCCTTATCCTGTCCCCCCTCAACCTGGCACCCCAACCAACAGCGCCAGCTCCAACCGAAGTTGGCCTCTGTTAAGGGAAGTCACCCAGCTCCACAGACCAGGAACTGACTTTCTCAGAATGGCTGGCTGATAAGGGCTTTGTGCCACTTGCGACAGGTCATAAAAGCATGGGCTGGCTTCTGTATGTGCCCCTGTGGTTGCCTAAGGTAGTCGAGACTTCAGGAACGTCTGTGAAGATTCCTGTTCATTTCCTTGGCTCTCCAGGTGGAGGCAAGCTGGGGCACCTGGGCCCCGCCCTGGCCTGTGCAATTAGCACTAATAGGGATTGATTAATTACGTCCGGGGCTCAAAGTCCTACTGGCCACAGTTGCCCAGCTTGCCGCCTTGTGTCCCCACATGTCCCTGACAGGGGCCCTAGTGGCCCTCCTGTGAAGATGAGAAAGGGATATCTGTGGCCCTACTGTGGCTCGAGTTGCGGTGTCCATGCTGGTGGGAGGGTTCCAGAAGGCTCCTGTCTACAGAACCGCAGTAGAGGTCCCTGGAGGCCCGGTGAGCCAAGGAACAAAGGTGTGGGAGGGTGTGGAGTTCTCGGAATGCCCCTAGCCCTCAGAGGGGATGAGGGAAAGGGAGGCTGGGCAGCCCTAGAGCTAAAGTAGGAGTCAGGAGGCCCAGCCACCCCCAAAACGGGTTGGGGTGGATAGGAGTGGGTCCCAGGAGGACCAGCTACCTTCAAAGGAGCCAGGAGAGAAGCTGATGACCCTGTAGCCTTCTGAACCAGAATTGGGTGGCAAGGCTCCAGGTTCCTTTAGCTCAGAGAGAAAGTAGGTAGCATGTGTATAGAGGAACCGTGGAGGCTCCAGAAGTGTGATACGGGGTACAGGCCAGAAAGGCTGGCAGCCTGGAAAAAGTTGCGGGTGGAAAGGAAGGGTGCTCTCCCCTCTACCCACTTCTCGGAATAGGTACCCAGCAGCCACTGGGAGGGCACCCTGCTGGCATGGCAACCATGGCCTCGTGCAATCTGGGTGATTGCAGCAGGGAGCAAAGCCGGTTTTTAGCTAGCTCTAACTCAAGGCCCTCAAGGGGCCAAGCTCTCAGTCCCTTCTCTTTCAGCCCTTGTACCCAATACCAGGTCACCTACCACATTGTCACTGAGCCATGGGCATGAAGCATATACTTGCTGTATGTTTCTGTATGCTCTCTGTTGCCAGAGGGAAACACGAGTAAGCTTATTAACAGCCTGACACACACCCTCCTCTCCAGCTCAGGGAGTGCCTGGGTGGCTTCAGCTCCTCACACAGGAGCACCTGTGGGTGGATCCTCTTCTAAAGCAAGGTGGCTTGAGTCTGACCTTCAAGGAAATAGGTTAGTCAGTTGCTGTGTGGCTGGGATCTTAGAAACCATTGGTTTTATACAAGAAGTCTGTTAGGATTCCATTTCTAGTCTCCATTTTAAAACCTCTTTGTATTACCAACCTCCCTGAGAATAACGCCAGATTACGTTACTACTATGGGCTGATCTGTGAAGGACTGTCTCACTGATAAGATTGCTGGGTACGCCTGCAGGTTCCTGACTGTGCACTTCCGCTGTCTGTTGTCCGTAACAGCCAGTGGGCACTGGGGACCCAGGACGGCTCTTCTGTGTCCTTTAGTGGCTCCCAGGTGTCTCTCTGGAGCTAGCTGCCTATAGACCTAGATAGGGCTGTATTCCTGGGAGGCAGGTGGGCATCCCAGGCTCCCTTCAGTATCTATAGGGCAAAGCTCTGCCAGGACCAGTGAGTGGCAGCAGAAATGTTTACTGTTTATGGCCAGGAGAATCACTTCCTCTGTCCGTGGGCTTAGGCAAGTTTGTCTTCTCTTAAAATGTTCTTTCTTCTGCTCTTCCTCCTGCCCTGTCCCCCTCCAACAACACAGAAGGCTAGGGCAGCTGGACGGGCCTGTGCCAGGCCTCCCCAGAGCAGCAGGTGTCTCTGGGGTATTTCTCCCACCCCTAGACAGTCCTAACGTCAGAAGAGAGTCCCAAGCAGACCCCTGCTGCACTAGGCAGTGATTATCCCGAGAGAGATGAAGCCACGTGTCTGACACTTCCAGATAAGAGATACTGAGTCACTGTGCTCCTGGGAGGCCCAGGCCCTGCACAAGGAGAGGGTGGGCCTCTGGAATCTTTGAGACACTGTCTGGGCAAAGTCAGGGAAGACACAAACACACCCCAAAATCACCTGCAGTACTCTGACAACTTAGTCTCTCGAACGAAACAGTCAGTCTTGGTTCAGATCCTACCGCTGAACTGGACACACAAAATGTAGCTGTCTCAGCCCCAGGGTTCCCGCCCTCCAGGCATAGAACTCCACCCCTGGACCCCAAACTCCTGTCACCTGCTGGATGCAGCTCCTGGCGGCCATGCACGCCATGCCACCCCTGGCTTGCCTGACTCACAGCTGCCACACTGGTATAAAAGTCACGCGTGGCAGCAACCTTGCTCACGGGGCCTGTGCCCAGCTGGAAAGTGCCTTCACAAGTCACCAATACCCAGAACCTTCAGGTCCCCCTAGAGCCAAGTGTCTCATGTTCACGTTGACCAAGGAGGTTTGAGAATACACTAGAACATTCCCATAGGGAAGTCCCTGTAATCTGGGACGTTTGCTAGGGTAGCCCTGGCATGCCTGGCACCTGAGGAAGTGGCAAGCCTCCGTGTGGGTGCTGGGAACCAAACCCAGGTTCTTCACAAAGACTGAGCCAACTCTCAGGCTGTCTTCTGTCCTTTCTATTGGAGCAAAATGAGACAAATTAAAATGGACTCGGTTCCTCTCCTTTCTTCATATACTGCAGAAGTTCTGGGGAAAGACCTTCTTCACGGTCAGATCTGGCCAGGGAGACGGCTCAGCAGGCACCTGCCACCAAGCCTGACCTGAGTTGAATCCTCAAGACCCACATGGTTGGGGGAAAGAACTGATCCCATCAGTTGTCCTTTGAGATCCACATGTTGCTCCTCCCCCAGTAGATACAAAAATAAGCAAATGTAATGAAATTTGTTTTAATTAAAAAATAAGCAGTTTGGGGGCTGGGGAGACGGCTCAGCAGTTAAGATTACTTGCTATTCTTCTAGATCAGTAGTTCTCAATCTTCCTCATGCCATGACCCTTTAATACAGTTCCTCATGTTGTGGTGACCCCCAACCAGAACATTTTTGTTGCTACTTCATAACCGTCACTTCCTACTGTTATGAATCATAATGTAAATATCTGGTACGTGACCCCTGTGAAAGGATCCTTTGACCCCAAAGGGTAAGACCCACAGGTTGAGA
>JAQHUG010000212.1:1255494-1286112 GCA_028555095.1 Dicrostonyx torquatus
CTCCGTGGTCCATGGGTGCCTCTGCGGGGGAAGCTCCATGGACCATGGGTACCTCTGCAGGGGAAACTCCGTGGTCCATGGGTGCCTCTGCGGAGAAGCTCTGTAGTCCATGGGTACCTCTGTGGGGAAGCTCTGTGGTCCATGGGTACCTCTGTGGGGGAAGCTCCGTGGTCAGTGGGTACCTTGGTGGGGGAAAGCTCCGTGGTCCGTGGGTACCTCTGTGGGGAAGCTCCGTGGTCCGTGGGTGCCTCTACCATGAGAACACACCACTTCAGTGTTCACTTTCCGTCTTTAATCTCTCCCTCCTAGATTTATTATAAAGTCATCAAGGACATCGAGCCTGGAGAAGAGCTGCTGGTGCATGTGAAAGAAGGTGCCTACTCCTTGGGTGTCGTGGCACCCAGCCTGGATGGTAAGAGCCTGCTGAGCTGTGGCCCTGAACCCCCACCCACCTGGGAGAACATGAGTGGTGTGCCACCCCTGCCTGCCAGCAGGTCTTGCCAGTCGATGCCCTGGCTGAGCTTCTGCAGACCCCAAGTGTATGACTCAGGTCTCTCTCACCGTGATAAAGGGCCATGACCAAGAGCAACATGGGAAGGAAGGTCTGATTTGGCATACATATCCCAAGTCACTGTCCACTGATAGGAGCTGAGGCAGAAACTAAAGGTGGGACCCTGGGAGCAGAGGCCGTGGAGGAGTACTGCTTACTGCCTTGCTCCCCATGACTTGCTTAGCTGCTTTCTTATAGAACCCAGACCACCTGCTCAGGGGTAGTACCACCCATGGTGGGCTGGACCCTCCCACATCTATCATTAATTTAAAATATGCTCTACAGACTTGCCTAGGGGCCAGTCTGATGGAGGCCTTTTCTCAACTGAGGTTGGCTCTTCCCAGACGACTCTGTAATAATGATAATAATGATAATAATAATAATATAAAGCCAACCAACAAGATACCAGTCCCTTACCCCTGAGACTAGAGACCTCTCCCTTTCCTTGGGGCCTCAAAACACATCCTGAATATAAAAGGGGCTTGAAGCAATGCAGGCAAATTGGTATTATGCTGAATTTTATCGATATAGTGTTGGTGACTCAGAAAACGAATTTTTGTGTATGTATATATGTATGCTTATGTACATATATGCATACATGTATGTGTACATGTGTGGGGGTATATGTGTGTGGGTATGTGCTCTCATGTGCACTCATGCACATAGAGACGTATGGTTGTTCCTGGGTGTCTTCCCTGCTGACTCTCCACTTTCCTGAGGCAGGGTCTCTTGTGGAAACGGAAACTCCCAAGTTTGGCTAGTCTAGCTAACCAGCTTGTCCTGGGGACCACTGTCTCAACTTCCTGAGCACTGGGATTACAAGTAGACGGTCACATCTACCTGGGGATTTTTTTATATGGGCGCTGGGGATTCAAACTCTGGTCCTCGCACTTGTGTGGCAAGTCTTTTATCCACTGAGACATCTCCGCAGCCCCTGGGTGATGTTTCAAGCGTATTACTCTTCCCAGCTTTTTGTAGTAAATGACCCCAACCTAGTTGGTACTTGGGAGGCCAGGCAGAACCCAGAGCGCTCCTTTGTGAATGACTCCAGCCTGTGTACGAGGGGAGAGAAGCCAGGCTGTCTTTAGAAGTGATGCCCACCAGTAATTAAAAGTCCTGGAGAAACACAGAAAGCAATGGTGGCAAGCAAGCTGAGGGCTACGATGGAGCCACAGTAGGATGAGCCCTTAAGCTCGTGATGCAAGTAGGTATCCATCTGTTAGGGTGTGTCCGCAGGCTCTCTTGCTCGCCACTGTATACCTGAGCACCTCTGAGGTGAACTAGAGAGGAAGCCGGTTTCACACACTCTGGGTGTTCCTTGAGTCTATGTCTGTCTACTCGGGGTCCAGCCACAGCTGCTTTCAAGAAGACTATGCTGGCAATGAAGAGTGAGTCTGTTGGACCTCCATGGTATTGAGTTCCCTCCAGGGAACTCAAGGGTTTGTGTCTAATTTCTTGTGGGGCATAGGAGGTGTTTCTGTGTTCCTATGCGTGCAGGGGAGGTGCATATGTGTGGGCATGCATATAGAGGCCAGAGGTCAACCTTGGCTGTCATTCATCTGGTGCTGTCTACCTTGTTTTCAAGATGAGATCTCTTGCTAGCCTGGAGCTCGCAGTAATTAGCTAAGGACTGGATGGCCAGCAAGCCCCAGGACCCTCCTGTCTCTGCCCAACCAGTGCTGGGATTATCGACTACTACTGTACCATACCAACATGTCATGGAGATTAACTCAGGGCCTGCGCTATGCAGCAAGTATGTCTCTGGCTTTTCTTCCCAGCCCTCACGTCTTTCTTCTTCTTGAAGGCTGAGCTACCAGTGAACAGAAAAAGCAATGTCCCCTAAATGTTTCTAGACTCTAGAATAAATCCATTCCCTTCTCTGTGAGGCCAGTGTCTTGGACTCCCTCAGGAAACACAAGGATTCCTCAATGATCCCCACTGGATTTAGCAGAAGTTTCTGTGACCACACCTGTGGAACTCTGCCTCAGTTTCTCTATTGACCCTACAAGCCTGCCAGTGACCAGAGTGCCTCATTATTTTTTTCTGCAGCAATACATAGTTCTAAGTTGTCAGACAAGAAATTGGGGTAGAAGGACCATTTTACCAGACAAGATCCTCTGTCTCCCCCTCTAAATTTTGGTTTTAATTAAGCCATTGGGAAAGCAAAAATGAATTGCCAAGACTTGTGCAACAAGAGGGGGGGGGTTCTTTTCCTTAAACTGGTTGTTGAATGGACCTGTGAATCTTAAGCCGGATGAGTCTTCTGAACTGAGAGGAGAATCCTCACCCACGCGGCTCCATTCGTGCCATGAAATGTCTTTCTTCCAAAAAAGATTTTTAAAAGCCTTGATTCTTGTTCCCCCCACACACCTCCCACCCCGGTATTAAATAACCCACTCTACATTTTCCTAATAACTGATCAAACATTTGTGAGCTAATTACTTTCCGCACATAATCGTCTGACATCAAATATTTGACTTTCCTAACCTCTGCTGTCAAGATCACTCCTTTGCCGCCCCAACAGCTACCCCCCAACACACACCCTAGTTAAACTCAGAATTGCACAGAAAGGAAATGCAAACGCGTCCCTCACTCAGATAATTATCATAAAAAAAATCTTTTATCCCAGCCCTGGCTAAATGCAGCCAGCCCCTTATCGCCACAGGAATTTGGAGTAGACTCTTGAGCGCTTTTGAGCTGGAGCTGTAGATTAGGATGCGGGTGCCGTGTAATTGTGAACCCCTCAGTCTCAAAGCCATTAGGCAGGGATTTATTTTGCCGTAACATTCCTGTTCAGCCGAGAAAGTTGATGATGGGACTTGAGCTAGACAAGCGAGGCGCGGGGTTGACAGGCAGGTGCTGCTGCTGTATAATTTGGCGGAAGGTTGATCTACCCCAGCCTGAGACCCCCACCACATTTAGACAGAGTTTCTTTCCCAGTTGCTCTCTTGTGCTTTTCTTGGGGAGGGGGTCTGGAGGTCCGGTGGGGGCTGTTGTGATGAGAAGGAAATTGAACCTTGGGTAGGGCACAGCGCGGCTCCCCTGTACGGATACACCAGCTCCAGAGTTGGAGCCCTGGATGGATTTGCCAACTCAGCATCCTCACAGATGGCCAAGGACGGATGGCACGGTCCACTCCTTAGTCAGGTGATCTTATAATGCTTTGATTAGTGAATGGAGGAGGAAGTCTTCTCCTTTTCTCTTTCCCGAGAAGCACTTGCTCTGTGGAGAAAAGAAATAGTTTGCCTTCAAACACTCTCTTCATTTAGAAAGCCTCCTGGCAATCCACTTCGCCTCTCCACGATGCGGCCCATTGTGTGGTGTGCACAGGAGAGACCCGGGCCGCCATGGGCTGTAATAGACATAGTACCAGTATAACCTGCCCTCTCAACACTTCCTTAAATGGAATTTTGTGCTCTGGGAAAATAGAAGTGGTGTGCAGTGTGCCCCAGGTGTATGCCCAAGGCCGGCCCTCCCCGCCCAGAAGAATCTAAGAGGCTCTTCCACCCCACTCACCAGGGCAGAGGCATGTCCCATCCCAAACTCTGTCCTTCTGCAGAGACAAGCTAAAGTTCAGAAGACACATAGGGGCAGAGGAGAAGGGTAATGCTGTCACCAAGATCATTTCCATCCCCCCCACAGGGTAACTTACTTCTAAGTAAGAATCAAGCTGAATTTCTTAATAAATCCCTACATTTAAGATTTTAAGCCCAAGGCCTGATGTGGTAGCACATGACTTTAATCCAACCTTCTTGGGGTCAAGGCAGGTGGATTGCTGTGAGTTCAAGGCCAGTATGATCTACATAGAGAATTCCAAGCCATCCATAGTGAGACCCTGCCTTAAAAAAATTTAATTTAATTTAAAAATAAAATCATTTTAAGCCTAAATTTCAAATCAGAACTAGACATTTTGGCCAGTCAGAGGTGTGGCCAGTGATGTCATGTTCCTCTTGAACGACAATGACTTTTCCTTTTTCAGTCTAGAAAGAGAGTGATAAAAATGAGCTTTTCTTATACCCAACTTTCTGTGATCTGCATATATCCATCCCCTTCCAGCCCTCAGGAGCAGCCCTGGAGAACCACAGGGGACTCTGTGATAGCATGTACCTAGTGTGCCCAGATACAAGATCCCTCCTGGTGGCGTTTTGATTCTGAAAACCAGGGTTGG
Organism: Dicrostonyx torquatus; assembly: GCA_028555095.1. Classification (NCBI taxonomy): domain Eukaryota; kingdom Metazoa; phylum Chordata; class Mammalia; order Rodentia; family Cricetidae; genus Dicrostonyx; species Dicrostonyx torquatus. The sequence goes on from JAQHUG010000212.1 coordinate 1,260,213, forward strand.
TGTGAAGAGTGACATGAATACCTCCAAATGCTAATAGTGTCTGACTGTCAGCCTCAATCCTCTGTGTGAAGTCAGGGCCCTGCTACCCTGCATCTCATGCCCAAATGGTGAACAGTGCCCAACACAGCTGATCAGTGACAGAGGAGGGAGATAGGGCATCCCCTTGGGTGGAGGTTCTCGGCATGCTGCTTGCCCCAAAGAGTGCCCAGCGAGTCTCCATGTGGGCATCCACGATATTCACAGCTCCCTGCTCTGAGTTCATTCCTTCTGTAGACGTGGAAGGTGCCTGCTCTTTGTGTGAATCACCTGTGCCTGCATCCTCCCCACTCTGTCCTGTGAGTCATATATGTGGTCCTACTCTGGCACCTGAGGAGGAATTCAGGGAGATGTTATGGGTGGAGACCTCCAAGCCAAGCCAAGGCAAGAATACAATCCCTGTTCCCCAGCACCAGGGCACAGCACAGCAGGGCACAACACAGCAGGGTACATATAGGAAAGAACTCCACTGACCCAAAGGACCCGTAGCACCTTCCTTCCATGGTCTCATTTTCCTCCCAAAAGAGGCTTGCTGTGTCGCTGAGGTAAGCCAGTGGGGTCAGGATGTCTGGACTCTGGAAATCAGTAGTGCCTGCCAGTCAGCCCTAAACACACACGTGTCCATTCCCTGGCACCCAGGCACTTCCCCTTTCTCAGATATGACTAGCTGAGTGCACTGGGGTTATAGTGGGCATCATTGCATGGGCTCAGCTGTGCATCTGATACCCAGCCCTGCAGAGTCCCACCTTGGAGTCTGGGTACCCACTGTTAGGAGTACCAGGTACAGCCCAGGACAGATACTTGAATATCATCACCTCTACACTCCCACTCGGGAGAGCTTCTGGGCAGCAGGAGAGGGTCCCTGCTTAGAACTCCATGTTGTTCAGGGCATGGAGACGCTAACCAGAAATATGTGGTTATGGTAGTCTCTCTGGTGAAAGCTGGGGCCAAGAGCAACACTGCCTCTGCCCTGATCTAAGTCCCTGCTTACTGCTGGATACCAGGCCAGCCCTCATGACCACCCACATACACCTCCCTACACATTTACACATGCACACAGATGCAAGCATGCCCCCCACATGCAGCATTCATAGACACAGACACACACATTAACATACAAATGCAAACCCCTAACACGTGACCACTTACATATAAACACGTACACACTTCTTCACAACTGTGTAAACGGTGACACAAATCCACACACATATACACAAACACCTTACATAATCATCCATGTCCACAGACATATAGAACACATACACCCATGCACACATAACTCACAAAAATACATACAAAGTCACATGAAGATCTTCATGAATACCTACATGCTCATTTATACTGACATACATAAATACATGTGTATTCAAATGTAAAAATATGCTAACACATCACACATGTAGTTATGTACATAAGCATGTACCCATCTTACACATAGGTACACATGTACCCATTCGCCAAAGTCTGGGTGCAGATGCCCAGGCATGCACCCGCATCCACACGTGGCTTTGCAAACATGGGAACCGAAGAGGTGGGACACTCACACAGACACAGTTGCATTAGCATATGTATCCACATGCAACTTCAGAGCACACATAGACTGCTCATGATCATGCCCACGTGTGCACATAAGCTCTCTTTGTGCAAGATCTGAGAGCAGGTGTTCTCTCTCTGGGCCTGGGTGAAAGCTGAAGGGCTAACAGCAGCAGGAAGGCGGGGCAGGGCGCAGAGACCCGCCCCAGTTACAGCTCAGGGCTAATTGTTTGGTTTGGCACTGTGCTCGGGATGCTGCCTCATAAACTTAATAATAGCTGCCCCCCTTTAATTTGTTTGACCTTGACGACAATAATTTATTATACGCGATGGAGTTCTGCCTTCTTTTTTCTCCTAATTCATAAACAAAGCACTTGGCCTGGCTTCCTTCTCCACTCAGAGGCAGGGCCTCCTTGAATCCACAGTGACCGCTAGGGATGCAGGGAGGAGCCTGAAATTGCTCAGGGTTTCCACGATGCCGAGATGAGGTCCTCCGGCATGGCCTGGTCTGTCCTGTGACCTCTGCACCCCTGGGCAGCCAGGACAAGGGCTGGGAGGAAGCTGGGTAGGAGCAGCTAGGGTGGATGGAAGCCCCGGGGCAATGGGATGGGTTGGGTCTCTAGGTTCCCTGCAGATCCAGGGCTGCTCACCCCCTCACCCTTCGTCTTGCAGAGGACCCCACTTTCCGCTGCGAGGAGTGCGATGAGCTCTTCCAGTGCAAGCTGGATCTGAGGCGCCACAAGAAGTACGCCTGCAGCTCTGCGGGGGCCCCCCTCTACGAGGGCCTTGGGGAGGACCTCAAGCCTGAGGGCCTCAGCGGGGGCAGCGATGGGCAAGCCCACGAGTGCAAGGACTGCGAGCGGATGTTCCCCAACAAATACAGGTGCCCCCCCGCCCCACCTCCCACTCCCTCCAGCTGGCGGTCCCTTGGCCTCCAGCCCACCTCCCTGTCAGTCTTGGACTCTAGGAGACCAGGCCTCCTACCCGCTACCTCACTGCACTGGGAGCAGAGTGGGTGCATGTGGCTGGATGGAAGCTGCAGGTATTTCCTCATTGTACAGAGCCTGGTCCCAGGAAGAGGACCCACTGGGCCCGGTCTGCAGGCCACTGGCACCATTGCCCTACACACAGCCTGAAAAATAGGGAGAGCACAGACCAGCGTGGTCTTGCCACCACCTGGCCCCAGTGATAATTTTGCCATAAGGCCCCAAACTGGGAGGTGCAAGACACAGCACCCGCTATAGAAGGGATGTATTGCAACCTTGCTCTGCAGACATGCACGGCCCTTCTCAATGGACCCACAAAAGGATCATACAGGGCCCTCATTCATGAGAATTCCCTCCCCGCAGATGGCAGCCACCTGCCTGGGAGGGACTCCAGAGGCATGGGCAAAGAGAGCTTCAAGCCCAGCTGAGTGACAGCCAGACACAGGCAGCTGGAGCAGACCCAATCTGCCCTGAAGCCAGACCAGTATGGGGACCCAGGCACAGAGGCCTTGGGTGCCTATATAAACCCCTGGGATAAAAGAGCATTCTGGGTTCTGGGTAGGGGAAGCCGGGACCTCTGGCCCCAGTGCTCTGAGGTGTGGAGGAGTCTGAGAACTTTTCCAGCCTCAGAGGCCCTGCCATTGAAGAGTTTGCTCAGGACCTTACAAAGTCAGAGCAGAACCCCATCAGGCCGCTAACGGGCTCTATGATTACTAGGGCTTTGCCACCAATCCCATCACGGACTCCCTGGGGACAGCAGACCCTCCACCCTGAGCAGATGACTGAGAATAAGCGTGTGGGCAAATCCCGCCTGAGCGCGTCGTGGAGAACAGGGCTGGGGAGGGTCCGTGTTTTCTTTACATAAACACATAAATCACAATTAACAACAGGGAAAAGATACAATCTCTGGGAACTAGAGGAGCAGGCGTTTCTGCTCTAAACGGATGGCTGGGCCCCGTAATTAACGGGCCATGATATATTACTGCTTTGCTCATGAAGATTAACGGTCATCCTGGGGACAGGAGAGGCAGAGTCCCCAGGGAGGAGGGGATTAGGGGTTGCTAGTGCAGCCAAGAGGAGCCGGCCCCCTAGAGCAGCTGTTCTCACTGCTGTGGTCCATCTCATCCACAATCCACTTCACCACTGCCCACCACTGCTTGATTGGTATTTGGTCAGCCAGCAAGGGCTGACTTAAATTTCATGGCCCTGGTCTTACTCTGGGACTTATGACAGTGTTGGTACCCTGAACCCTTCCCCTTAGGCTCAAGCTTAGCTTTTTTGTGGGGGGTTTTGTTTGTTTTATCCTTCAAGATACGGGCTAGCTGTATGGTACAGGCAGACTCTGAGCTTGAAAGTCTCCTGCCTCAGCCTCCTAGATGCTGGAATTATATGATGGTGTAGTTCCAACCACAGACACAAACTTAGCCCTAAAGTTGGGATCATTTAACAAGGATCGCCTAGGCTTTCACCCTGCCCCTGGCTGACTGGGGGATAGGGCAGCTTTGAGTCAAGGTGGCTCAGGCACTGACTTCTTCCTCTAAGATGGGTAGGCTGTCTGCCCTTATTCCCAGTGACCCCCAAAAGAGGAATTACGGACCTGCAGCCAGCATGCACTCTGGTTCCCCTGCAGCATGATGGGGCCTCCCAGGGGCCACATACAGGAGAGCAAGCCATATGGGGTAGGAGAACCTCCTCTTCCAGACAAATGGACCCTAGAGTGATCCCATCCTCTGTACACAGCTTGGAGCAACACATGATTGTCCACACGGAGGAGCGTGAGTACAAATGCGACCAGTGTCCCAAGGCCTTCAACTGGAAGTCCAACCTCATCCGCCACCAGATGTCTCACGACAGCGGCAAGCGTTTCGAATGTGAAAACTGTGTCAAGGTACAGGCACCGCCCCGTAGGGCACACACTCACCTGTAGGCTCTTCCTCGACCCCACTGTGAAAAACTCCTGAGAGGCCGAGAGACGTGGCGCAGTGGAGCAGATGCCCTGGGGTCATTCAGGTCCTTCCTCATTACTGAGAAAGGCAGAGAGTCTCAAAGATTATGTCATCAAACAGCCCTGCAGGAAACAGAGCCAAGACCAGAGCTGAGTCTTCTCAGGGCAGCCCTGTGCCCCCTGCCGATGTGCAATGCCGAGGGTGGCAGGGGTGAAGCCCCCAGACCCAAGACCACCCAGGCTAGTTCTCTAGAAAACACTGGGTATTTTTGGAGCCTCGGAGTCACGGCATTCTGAGGCCACTGGCAGGGAAATCGAGGCCAGGAAAGGTTCCGCATCCCACTAAGGTCCTCTAGTAATCACTGCCACAGTGACACCTACATCAACCATCTCAATGCAGGGAGGACAAGGAACAGTGGCAGGGCCCAGCCTTCATACCCTTGGGCTTATGGTGGCGTTCAAGAGGGGCATGCGCCAATGGCATCTGTTTTCCTAGGTGTTCACGGATCCCAGCAACCTCCAGCGTCACATCCGCTCACAGCACGTTGGTGCCCGGGCCCATGCCTGCCCCGACTGCGGCAAGACCTTTGCCACATCTTCTGGCCTCAAACAGCACAAACATATCCACAGCACGGTGAAGCCATTCATATGTGAGTTGCCCAGCCTGCCCCTGCCACGTCCCTGCTGAGGACCCCCCCTCTACCCAGAAGCCTTTATAGCTGGTCCTAGTTGGGTACAAGGCATGTGACACCACGCCACTACCTTGTTGACTGGCCTCCTCCAAGTTTATAGTCATACCTGTCTCCCCTTCCAACGTCCCACATCTTCCGCACACCTCCAGATTTCCTTGTAGTAGCTGGAGGGGCGGAGTAAGCAAAGGTGATTCTAATGATGGAGATTTCTGGAGAAGGGGCCAGTTGCCCTTCCTCCCCGTGTTCCCACCCTAGCAGAGGCCCAGCTGGACCTCTGAGTATGACTGTCCCCCGATGATGTTTTCTGAGCACCATGTCTCCTAGGGAGGGTCTGAATGTGACCATCCCTAGATGGCATGTCCTGAGCATGGTGTTTCCTCAGGATCTCCTGGCATCCGTGACCGCTTGTCCCTTTGTCTTTGGTCTGGCCCATCTCTGCAACCTTGCTTTGGCCAAGGGTAGTCAACTAAAAAGAAGTCCCCAGATGTGGACAGGCAGGCCTTATGAGCGTGCCATGCAATTGGAATGGCATACCTGTGTGAGAAAAGTGTGATATGTGTGATTATCACTGTGTGCATCCTACAGACCATGGTGTGTGCCGGAAGGTGGAGGAAGCTTGGGAGGAAAACAGGAACCCAGGGGAGTCTAGTAATGTAGCCCTTCCGAGGAAGAACCTGTTACTTGGAGAAGAGTCCCCAGTGACCAGGCACTGGCTACATATAAGCAAACTCTATGTCTGCCTGCCAAGAGAAAGCTGGGTGTACAACCAATGTCTAGAAGCCCCCAAATCCTCACCTCACTGAGCACAGAGACCGGGATAGCATTTTTCTGCTCAGGGAGCTCAGATGTGTATATTGGGGGGGGGGCAAAGCGAAAGAGGGGAAGAAGAGAGAAAAGTGTCTAGGTCATAGAAACATTCTCAGGATATTTTCCAAAAGAGAATCTTCGAAGGAGTTGTGTGCATGTGTAAGAGTGTACAGTATGGGCTAGTAAGTTGGCACTATTGCCCCTCCCCGGATGTGCATGTGTGTGTATGTGTGTATGTGCATGTGTGTATATGTGCATGTGTGTGTATGTATGTATGTGCGTGTGTGTTTGTGTGTGTGTTTATGTGTATGTATGTGCATGTGTGCATGTGCATACATGCATGCATGCCTGTGCTCATGTGCATCTACATACATATCCCAGAAGTAACAGGAAGCCTGCCTAGGGTCCCTTCCTGTCCTGGTATTTTCATCAGCTCTGCTTCTCGTACCCAGCACAATGTAACAGTCAGCACTCTCCCCATTCCGGAAGCTGCCACCTTCTTTGGGTGGCTCTGGCTGCCTGGCAGCCATTCTCAGTGTCTAGACCCTGCCCTTCCTGGGACTGCCCAGGTGTCTGTAACCCATCTCCCACAGAGTCCTCTTCCCCGGCTGTAGTAACAGGTAGGAACCAAGGGTCCCTCTGTCCCAGGAGGGCCCTGAGTGGGAGGCTTGCTTATGATGATGGCAGGAGGTTATATCTAGGTACCACCAGGATCCCTTGGGGACCTGGGAACATAGCAAGGGTGCTGCTTGTCTAGTCTGTCCAGGTAACCTAAGCTTGGGATCTGCCTTGTGGTTCCCTGTGGGAGACCAGGAATGAGGTGAGGCTATTTATAGACCATCTAAACGTAGTACCTCTCCCAGAACAGTATCCCAAAAAGGGAAGATTTGCTTAAATAAAGCAAAGTTTGACTCCTTTCAGCCAGAAAAAATGTCCTGCCATGATGACCAGGAAGGCGGGGCAGCTAATATAAATAGATATTGTTATTAAAGTATGTGATCGTCTCAGAGAAAAGAGGTCTCAGCTAAAGTGGCAGCTCAGGATTTGTAGAGAGAGAGCAAGAGACAGACTGCAATCACTGTTTTCACCATGCTGCAGAAAGCAGACTGACCTGTGGTCACAGGATATGTATGTACGTGTGTGTGTGCATGTGTGTGTGTGCGTGTGTGTGTGCATGTGCATGTGTGTGCGTGTCCCTGTCAGTGGGAGGAGAGAGAGGATTATAAGGGTTTGAGTGTGTGGAGGGATATGCAACATACACACAGTGTGTGTGTGTGTGTGTATGTGTGTGTGTGTATGCGTGTGCGTGTGCACGTGTGCATGTGCGTGTCCCTGTCAATGGAAGGAGAAGGATGATTATAGGGCTTTGAGTGTGTGGAAGGATGTATAACATACACACATATGTCTCCTTTATGGTAGAAAAGGAGAAAGGCTGGTGAATGCTCCAGTTCCCAGGCCTCAGGAAGGTAGCTCTGTGGTCTTCTGAGCCTCTAGGCTAGACTGAGGTCCAGCTGGTGTTACTCTGTCCTGTAAGAGACCTGATGGTGTCTGTCAGCTAGAACAGACCCTGCTGGACCCCTAAACTGGGAGCTCCTGGCTAGGAGGATTTCCAAGTTTGAAAGCATGGGCCCAGCCCTTTCCCTGAAGGTCACAGACAGACCCTCACACCATTGTTGGCCAACCCCAAAACTGGACAAGCACAATCAGAAACCCTGCTCCCTAACCCAGACCCTAACTCTAGGACTCCTGAGAACTGCTGGGGCATCCCCTCCTGAGATGCTGGTGGCAGGAAAAGGACAGAGATGGGGACCGAAAGCAAGTGGCATTTTAGACAAGAAGAGGGGACTGCTCCCTTGTAGAAACAGCCAACCGAGGTCACCGCCTCGAGGCGAGTCACATGGACATTCTGAGCTAGCCATCTCCTAGTCACCAATGAGACTAGGTATTGTGTGCCCTTGCTCTTCCCTCACCCAACCTGGACCACAGACGGTCTTCCCAGTGGCTTTCAAAGAACATAGTGCAGGAATTAGCTCTACTTCAGGGTGAGAATCAGCCATCAATAAAGATGCCATGCTTCCCACCACAGATGGCTAAGACACCATGGTTCCCCAGGCCAAGACCCCACGGAAAAGGCATGATGATCTTTGCCAGCCCCCAGCCTGCATCTATACCTGGGAGTCATGGTGATCTCACACCGCATCTGTATTTGCCTCCTGTGGGTATTTTAGGTGAGGTCTGCCACAAGTCCTACACGCAGTTCTCCAACCTGTGCCGGCACAAGCGGATGCACGCTGACTGCCGAACTCAGATCAAGTGCAAGGACTGTGGGCAAATGTTCAGCACTACCTCCTCCCTCAACAAGCACCGGCGCTTCTGTGAGGGCAAGAACCATTATACGCCGGGTGGCATCTTCACTCCAGGCCTGCCCTTGACACCCAGCCCCATGATGGACAAGACAAAACCCTCCCCCACCCTCAACCATGGGGGTCTAGGCTTCAGTGAGTACTTCCCCTCCAGACCTCATCCTGGGAGCCTACCCTTCTCAGCTGCCCCTCCAGCCTTCCCCACACTTACTCCAGGATTCCCAGGCATTTTTCCTCCATCCTTGTATCCACGACCGCCTCTGCTACCTCCCACACCACTGCTCAAGAGCCCCCTGAACCACGCGCAGGACGCCAAGCTCCCCAGCCCACTGGGAAACCCAGCGCTGCCCCTTGTCTCTGCGGTCAGCAACAGCAGCCAGGGTGCCACGGTGGCTACGGGGCCAGAGGAGAAATTCGATGGCCGGTTGGAAGATGCCTACGTCGAGAAGGTCAAAGCCAGGAGCCCTGACATGTCGGACGGCAGTGACTTTGAGGACATCAACACCACGACGGGGACAGACCTGGACACTACCACGGGCACAGGCTCAGACCTGGACAGTGACGTGGACAGTGACCGAGACAAGGGCAAGGACAAGGCCAAGTCATCCGAAAGCAAGCCTGAGTTTGGGGGTGCATCAGTGCCCCCTGGGGCCATGACCAGTGTGGCTGAGGTGCCGGCCTTCTACTCCCAGCACTCCTTCTTCCCACCACCCGAGGAGCAACTGCTGACGGCCTCGGGAGCCGCCGGCGACTCCATCAAGGCCATCGCGTCCATCGCTGAGAAGTACTTCGGTCCTGGCTTCATGAGCATGCAGGAGAAGAAACTAGGCTCGCTCCCCTACCACTCTGTCTTCCCCTTCCAGTTTCTGCCCAACTTCCCCCACTCTCTCTACCCCTTCACGGACCGAGCCCTTGCCCATAACTTGCTGGTCAAGGCTGAGCCAAAGTCACCCCAGGATGCCCTCAAGGTGGGTGGCCCCAGTGCAGAGTGCCCCTTCGACCTCACCACCAAACCAAAAGAGGCCAAGCCTGCCTTGCTCACACCTAAGGTCCCCCTGGTCCCCTCATCTGGTGAGGAGCAGCCGCTAGACTTGAGCATCGGCAGCAGGGCCCGGGCGAGCCAGAATGGAGGCAGCCGTGAACCACGGAAGAACCACGTCTACGGTGAACGGAAGCCAGGGGTTGGCGAGGGGCTGGCTAAGGTATGCCCAGCACAGCTGCCCCAGCAGCCATCCCTGCACTATGCCAAGCCCTCGCCCTTCTTCATGGATCCCATCTACAGGTATTAACATGGCCTGCCCTCACTCTCTCTCTCCAGGGGCCCACGTCCATGGAGTAAGGCTCTTTCTCTCTCAGCCTCCTAACTCATGCATTCGTTGGCATCAGGGAGGTGCCTTAGTCCATAAGTGTCCCATGCTCCCTCAGGGGTAGACATCTTCTACCTCAAACCTCTCCATTAGACCCATCCCCCATCGGCTGTCTTTTCAGGAACTAATCTCTCCTTCCCACGAGGGTCAATACACCCTCCTCTACCTCTGAGAACTTGCTCCATCTCTCTGCAGTTCTGCTCTCCTAAGACTGCCCTGTGACCCCACACTGCCCTATAGCCGTACTAGGGGGCCTCTGGTGGCCCAGAGCAAACCAAGGAGGTTGCTGGTCCTAGTAGGGCAGAATTCTTGCCTGTCTGATACTGGTTCCAATAAACGGCAAGTTTGAATCCACTCCCTGACTTATGGAAAGGCAGTGAGCCTCCCAAAGAAGCAGGTGGGCTTACAGAGCAGGGCCAGGCCCCATGTGTGGAGTCCTAACCCTGCCAGCAGATATCACTGACTTTGCTGTGTGAGGGAGTCACAGGGAGTAAGAAGTGGGTGATCCTAGGAAGGGGGTCATGTGTTTGACGCTGACCCTGCTTTGTCAGGCATGTCTGTGCACATGTGTGAGCATGCATCCAGAGATATTCAGGGAACAGGCCTGTGTGCCTGCTGTCTCCTTGGGGCTGGCCATGGCGTGAGGACTGGGGATGGACCCACAGCTCTAAGAGAGGCAAGCAGGTGATAAAGCTGTGGGAAAATCCCAAGGGAAGCACACTGGACAGCTGCTCCCCAGGGGGCATGGCCACCTAGGCCCACAGGTGTCTACCAGGCCCCGGGCTGCACCTTCCCCACCCAGCCATGCGTCTGTTTTCTGGCAGATCCTGGCTTCATAATCCCAGGAAACAAGAAAGATATCCATCAGGTGTTTCTTAGAAAATGTGCCTCCCACAGCCCGCACGAGGAAGTGCTGAGGCTCCAGAGAGGAAAGAGAGGAGGAAGTACTAGTCAGAACTTTACTAAGGCAGGAAGCAAGAGGCACCAACTGCCCCATGGGCTCACGCAGAACATAAGCAGGTACTTAGAGACAAACAGAGCCTCTGGCTAGACCCCACGGCTGGGGGAACTTTGTGTGAACCCCCTCCCGGCCTTTCCTGCTGCCCCCCTGCCTGCCTCCATCTACCAAACTGATCAGACCCCCACACATTTTCTGTAAGCTGTAAGGAATCCATGGTCAGCCTGAGAGAAGAGAATCATGGGAAATGACCACAGGAACCCTTTATGTCCTCATGTGGTCTCTACTCGTAATGTCAGGAAGCGAGGCTGAGTGCTGGTCCTTTGGACCTAAGATTGTGGCCACCGGTGGGACAGGAGCCCCTGCAAGCAGATGACCTCAGGGGAAGCAGCAGCAGTGTTTGTCCACTGTGCAGGTTCTCTGCAAAAAGGGTCCCGTGGTGGTGGACAAGTATGTGTTTTCAGAATCCCCAGTAGGTGAAGGCACAGGAGACTAGGACAGAGTGCAGCATAAGGAGGGTCCTGAGCTGCTCCACTGCCACAATGCTAGGCTCATCATCAAAGCCCTCCTCCTGCCGCTTGGGTCCCTTTCTCTGCCAGCACCGCCATCCCTAGATGACTGACAGGCTGAGTGACTGTCATGAGAGACCCCTCCCTGCAGCAGGCAGGCCTTAGTTACCTGAGTGAAGCCCCAGGCTGACAACTCTTGCCAAGTGTCTTGGTATTTATTTCTACCCCGTCCCAAAGCCCTTCCTATGGCCACCCTCGTTCTTGATTTCCTCACTGTCTCCTCTGGGGACTGAGAGCTGCTGTGCCGTCCTCTCCTGCTGCCGTTCCCTGGAAGGCAGGGAAGCGAAGGCTCCAGCTGGTAGAAGGGGTGAAGTGAGGCCAGGCCAGGACTCAGGTGGGATGCAATTGAGCTACTTAGGAACAGCTCATTCTGGTGTCTTTGGGGGGCAAGTGGGTCCGCGGGTTTGAACAAAACACCTCAGGGATTTCTACACCACCAATGCCTGAGATAGGAATGCAGCCTTTGCTGGGAATTTCGGGGACCAAAGAAAGAACCTAGCCGCCATGTGCCCCAAACCATGGAGATTTAATGTTTAACAAGCCGTCACTGATGCTTGAGGAAGATTCTAGAATGACAATCTCCAGTACCCTTTGAGGGTTTTCAAGTACAGTCTCCCTGGCTGCTATAGGGAGTCTCTGGTAACTTCTCCAGGACAGGAATCTGTCCTTCACATTTCTCAGGACAAAGAAGCAAAGGACACTGTGCCAGGGACCAGCAGGGACAGACTAGTTGAGGGGTTGGCAGCAAGCCCCTAGAGTAGTGCAGAGTAACTTGCGGGTGTGCTGGAGACCCTGAGGGTAGCCCCACCACACAGGTATGACCAGCCAGTGGACAGGACACTGGTGCACATGGAGTCTTCAGAGAACAGCTATACTCCAGCACAAAATGTTCCGATGACTTCTGAGAGGGTACAGGGGAGCTCAAAGATGGTGGAGAGTGTGAAGGAACCACTGAGTGGGAGGGTCCTAGGACAACTGGGGAGCTGGGGGAGCCTGGGCAAAGTGGGCAGCTGTGCCTTGTCCCCACTGTCCTCAAGACCCACCGGAATTCATGTAGGGGCTATCTGGGCATCCCTATGGCCACATCCACGGCAACCTCATGATCAACGTGGCACAGGCATGTTACGGAGGACCAAGCGGCTCGGTGGGGTGGGGTATGTAACCCTCTGTGTTGCTGTCCAGCAGGGTAGAAAAGCGGAAGGTGACGGACCCTGTGGGAGTCCTGAAAGAGAAGTACCTGCGGCCGTCCCCACTACTGTTCCACCCCCAGGTAACAACCACAGTGCTCATCTGAGATGGGTGTCCTTAAGACCCCACAAGAACAAGCTCTGGGCCTCAGGTTTCTGGTTCCCTGGAAACAGGGGACTTTCTGCAGATCCCGTGGATCACTGTGGAGCTGGAGAACATAGGGGAGGGGTGGTTCTCATAGAGAAGCCCTCAGGTTTGTCTAGGGGCCTCTTGCCCAAGCTTGGAGCCCCATGCTTGGGAGAGCCCCAGGCCCTACGAATACATCTGATTCAGGATGCCAAGAAGGACCACAGTGTCAGACATAAGGAAACCCTGGGGCTGGTGTTCCTGGGCTGGGTGATACGTTAGCTTGCTTCAATGCAAGGACCAGAAAAAGGACAGCCTATGTGGAAAGAGGCAGGGGCAAGACTGAGCAGAAAGGAGAGGAGCAGAGGGAACACAGAGGGGAGCCAGACCATTCTCAAGGAGCCCCATGGAAGCTTAGAACGCCCGCATTCAGGAAGTGGAGTATAGACAACCCCCCAGCCTGCAAATGTCCCTGCCGGTGTCCCTGGGCCACATGCTCCCCCACCTCCCAAGGGCACAGTCCAAGGGAAAGTCCTCCAAGTGTCCTGTCCTGTCGTCATCGCAAGAGGTCTGGCCCCTCCTATGGGCTGCAGGACTTAGCCCTTATGCCTCCCTCGCCATTAGCGAATCTTAACCCTGCTTAGAGCATTGTTCTTCTCCGAGCTTCCCGCCTTGGGTAAGCCCCAGTCTGTGAAACCTGCACCCTGGCTGAGTTCACAGCTAAACTTAGAGCTCCCATTGTTCCATCGGGCCTCAGAGTTTGGTTAATAGCTTCCCCCAATTTTCCCAGGGCCGACTGGAAAAAGTCGACAAGCCAGCCAGGCGCGTCCGGTGTTTGTGTTTGTGCTCGGAGCTCACGGGAATGTCTGATGGGGCAGAGCAGGCCAGGCAAGCAGGACCCACCCGACTTGAGGAAGAGAGGCCTGCAGGGGGCCGGCTGCCCATTGTCCCTTCTGCCCACTGCTCCCATGGGCCTACCTTCTCTGCCTGCCCTTGTGGCCCAGAGCCAGGATGAAGAGGCAGAAAAGAGATGACTTATGGTCACCAGTTAAATAGTCTGATAGACTGTTACTTAGACAGAAAGAACCTGGTAACCATGGAAAGAAGGCTTCCACGAGACAGACATTATGACTGTGTAGGGATCTTAAATAACCCGTCCCTTCCAGTGCCCAGCCCTGTCATCCCCAAGCCCGTCTGGACCTGAGACTTGACATGTGATGTGAAGTTCTTAGGGTGCAGGCAAAGTGGGCATGCCCCAAAGCAGTTCCTTGCCAAGCCTGGGGACCCTGGGGGAGTCTCTACATTCATAGACTATCATCAAGACCTCAGGGGAGGTAGACAATCATGGCTGTGCCGAGAACCTCAGTGTCACCTTGAGGATCCATCTTCCAGGCTTTGGGAAAGACTCTAGAGGGGCTGGGGAGGTAACCTGGAGAACAAGGCGGTTTCCATCTGCCCACCAGTGAGCATGAGCTGCAAAGATTGAGTGTACTGTTGAGGGTCATGCGTTGGTCCCATCTCAACAGGCCAAAGCCCAAAATCTCTATAGCCTATGCAGAGGTGTCCAACAGCTACTCACCACTGTGGCTGGGCATGGTGTCCACTCAACTGCTTTCTATGGGTGTCTCTTGCAACCCTGCTGCTGTTTCCCCAGATAGCAAATGCCTCTGCATGATGAGACTTCCAAGTAGCAATGGCACAAAGCCCTCTGTTCCCTGTTGGCAGTGCCCAGCAAACAGAGCCCACGAGGACGCTTTTGGGCACTCTAACAAGGTGCCGAAGGGCTGAGTGACCGGAGTCGTGCAGAAAGATCACAGCCCTGGGGCATGCTGCCTTTGCTCACTAACGGGCAGCTGGGTCCCAGGTTCTGACATCACTGGACAGCTTGTGCAGGGGCCTAGCACTCAGCAGAGGCAGCTGGCCACGCGTGAGGAGCCTGATGAGGAGGTCACACCTTCTCTCCTTGTTCATCCATGCTCCGTTGGTGAGGGCTCTGGGGTTCTCATCTAGGCCTAGTCTCTCCCAGCATTCCCAGCACTTGGAGAGAGCCTGAACCTTTTCCCTCTATGTCCCCATCGGCACCTGCCCCACCCCTGTCTTCCTTTGCCTACCCTCACCAGCCCTGTTTTTGTGGTCTGCAAGGCAAAGCTGGTCTCTAGGATAGATGTTTAGCAGAGGCATGTAGACTAGGACCCCTTATTACAACTCGTAATGGGTCCCACAAAATTGTTCCATGAGCTTCTTTAACTCCTCTATTCGACTGGCCCTTTCCTTATCCTTCCATGGTTTCCATGGGAATGGACAGGAGAGGTGCAGCCTTGTGATCAGTGCCCCTGATACCAAGGTTTAGTCTCAGTGGAACCTGCATAGCCTGGAGTTTCAATCAAATTCTACCTACCAGGTTGAAAGGACCATAGCTCCAGTTCTAAAAAGGACAAGGACAGAATAAGCTATGGCCCTGCCTCCAGTGACAGTCTAAGGGTGACTGATATGATTAGACACAAGGACCCCAGGTGTCCACTCCTGAAGACAGATGACAGCTAGGCTGAGTCCATGATCTCTGCCTTCTCCATGCCTGCAGATGTCAGCCATAGAAACCATGACAGAGAAGCTGGAGAGCTTTGCAGCCATGAAGGCCGACTCAGGCAGCTCCCTGCAGCCCCTGCCTCACCACCCCTTCAACTTCCGGTCCCCACCCCCGACGCTCTCGGATCCCATCCTCAGGAAGGGCAAGGAGAGATACACGTGCAGGTGAGGCTCGGCATGCCCCTTGGGGTCACAGGGAAGCTTGGTGAGTGTATTGGCCCGCTGTCTGCTCCATGTCACCGTCTACACATGAGTAACATGGGTAGGGCTTCTAAAACCATCTGCTGTGCTGTATCATCTGAGCCCAACGTGCAATTTAGCCTCACCTGGCTGAGCTCAGAGGCCAGAGGAGCATGGCTGGTCGGCATTCGCCAGAGCACTAGGAAGGATGGTGAGCCCAGGGCTGCAGTTTCTGCTGTTGATCATAGTGTTGGGAAGACACGCTCCCAAGGCTCCCTTGCCCATCCCAGCCGCTACAGCCCCCAGACTGAAGAAGTGACGCGCCGTCCCTCTGCCGTGTGCTTTGTTGAGATGTCTGGACTAAGTAGGATTCTGGCCTGGCAGGGGCCTCTGAGCTGGGCTCTGGATGTGGAGAAATCTGGAAAAGGGCAGTGTGGACCACCCTAATGTCTCTCCCACCTCTCTTCCCTCTGCCCCAGGTACTGTGGCAAGATCTTCCCCAGATCTGCGAATCTCACAAGACATCTGAGGACACATACTGGGGAGCAGCCATACAGGTAGGAGCCATCCAGTGTTAGTATGGGGGAGGGGGTTCCATATTTGCTTCCATGCACCCTTAGTTCCCTGCCTCTGAGCAAACACCTACATTCAGATACACCCACAGGGCTGTGGTCAGCAGAGGGTCAATGGGACAGAAGCCACAGTGCTCAGTGAGATCTGGCTCTGGCACTGTCTGCCCCAGTCTCCCAGCCCACCACCCTCTAGCTCCCGGGAATAGTATAAGGATGAGGCAGGGAGTGCCCAGAAAATTTCTAGAAGGCTCCTTCCATGCTCCTGAAAGAATATGTAAGAGAACCTTTCTTCTCTGTAGCTGAAGTGTCAACCAGGGCAGACAATTCAAATCAGAGAGAGGTGTGACTTGAAGCTAGATTCTCCATAGGTCCCTGGGGGACCCTTAGCCAGCCCCATCCAATCCTGTCCTTGACATAACAACCGTAGCCACCTCCTCCCCAAGTATGATCTCTTAACATAAATGGGGTGCCCTTGATTCCCTGCAGCAGCCCTGAGTGGGAAGCCACGCATGTGTTGCTGAAGTAGAGAGTGGACCACTCTGTATCTCAGGATCCAAGAGTCACTGAGTAACAGAGCCGCCTCCCAGTGGATCTTACTATCCCTGCTCCAAAGCTGAGGAGTGTCGGCTTAGAGATGTCCTGAGATTCTCCAAGGGGTGGAACCGATGGTAACTTTTGCCTGTTCTTCCAGCCCCAGATCCTTGTCCTTTGTGTCCTTGAGCCTTTGTTTTTGCACCAAGAAGGGCTGAGGATGCCGCCTTTCCTTGCCCCGTGCTCCCAGTCAGGGAGTAGGCCTTTTAAAACAGAACTCAGGCAATTGTCACCCTGAGACAAACAGGGAAATGGCCACTTCTCTGCCAGGACCAGTTTAGCAACACATTCTGGGGTGTGTCTAGCCGGCCCAGGCTTTGGGAAAGAAAGAGTCTAGCTTGGTTTTAGACCGATGGCATTAGACTCCTGCGCTGTGCCCGTGCGGCGCTTGTCACCAGGGAGTAGCTCTGGGGACTTGGTCTGTGTGCCCTTCCCTGCGACAGGCATCCCACGTGGGTGTGCATGTGTTGTGATCCCCAAGCCCCACTCAGGTTCACAGAGCATCCCTGGTGGCCACAGGCCCACATCTGTGCTAGCGGAGTGAACGACAGCTCTTTCTAGTGCTGTGTCCCGTGCCTGCCAGCCCTCCCCGACATGTAGCCCCCCTTGTCTGCTCTCTGAGAATGGTGACTTACAACTTAACAAAGCCTAGCAACAGAAAGATTTATTTGGTCTGGTCCTCGCCCAGAAAACGAGCCCCGTGTTTTTTCTGTAATGAGAGCCGACTCCTGGACAGTGTGTCGTGCTAAGAGCCCCTAGAGGGTAGGGGCCGTGTTTATAGAAGAATTTAATTATCATTGATTTCTTTTGCTCTCTCCAATCTGAGCGTTTCGACTTTGGTAACAATAATTGCTTTGCAAGTTTGTGTTGCAAATCCTGACTTTATCTGGCTCGAGGCAGGCCTTCGCCGAGGGGTTTAAAGCGTGCAGCGCGCCTCTTTATACTGCTGGGGACCTTGGTCTTGCTCTGATAACTGGAGAGTTCTAACTTGTGACTGGAGAGAGCATAGCCCATCCTAGAAGTCCACTGCACAAGGCAAAGGCCTGGCAATGGCACTTGACCCACATGTGACGCTCACCTCACCGTCAGCACATGTGTGCATGGTCACTGTGTGTTCACATGTGGGTGTATTCACCCTTCAGAGTCTGGGATTTCCCGGAGAAGGATGAAGAAGGTTGCCTTGGGTGATGAGGAAGCCCTCAGAAATACGTCCATTTCACACATGTCTCTGTGTCTTGACTCGGGGTGGCCTCTGCTTTCCCCAGGGACAGCTTTCCCTCACACTCCAGCCAGGAAGTAGTCCTGAGCATGCAGCTTCTCCTGGTTTTGAAATCTTTGCCTGAAGTTAGAGAACACATACTTAATGACACTCTCACATCCTAAAACTCCAGCATGTAGACTTTACAGAACTTGGGTTGCAGAGGTGGAAAGATCTGATCTACCGGGGTAGGGGAGAGATGCTCTTGCAAGCATGAGAACAGTACCCACATAGAAGCTGAGAGTGGCAGTGTGTCCCTTAGCCTCACTGCTAGCTGGGCAGAGACAGGAGGATCCCTGGAATTATCTGGCCAGCCAGTCTAATGAGGTCCAAGTTCAATGAGAGACCCTCAATAAATAAGGTTAAAAAAAATACAAGAATAGAAGACACCCGGTGTCAACCTATGGCCTCCACACAAGTGTGCACTTGCATGCATATATACATGCACACACATACACATGAACATGTATACATGTATGTACCCACACATGTGTAAATTTTTAATTAAAATCTTTAAAGTGGAAAAGTTGAGCTGAGAAGAAGAGGGACACCCCAGTAAACCTCCTTCCAACTTTGATGTAGAGGCTCTTCTGGCTGCCGGGCGTAACCTGCAGCATACATGGATGCAGGCCTTCCTGGACCAACCTGGAACTCCTGATCGAGCCTGTGACTCCCGCTTCGGGGATGCACACCTCCCAGTATGCAGCTGTGTTGTCTTCATTTCCTTCCCAGCTCCTGTTTCGTGTCCTGTGTTAGGAAAGCCAACAGTGTCCGGTGGGGCTGCAGGTGGCTCCTGCAAGCCCTCTTCCTTATTTATTTTTATTCTCAAAACAATTTTAATCTCTTCTTCCCTTTTCTGGCCTCACTTTTAAAATGATGAAGCCATGATGGCTGGCGGTAGCCCTCCTATGTCTCCAGGAAGATGCTGCTGCCTGGAGGCCCAGAGGCACAGCTTCACCCTCTCCTGCCTTGTGCATCCCCGCTTCCCTAGAACCGCCACAGTGCCACAGGCATGGTCACAGCAAGGTCCTCCCAGAGCTCTCTGCTGGGCTGCCTGTGCCCTCTCATTTCTGTGAGCACAATGGTCTGTTGCTTTATGCAGCACGGCTGTAAATTTCCCGAGCCGTCTGCCGGCTTATTCACAGTGCACAGCCCAGCTGCTGGGTGAACTCTGCTCCCTCACGGCCCTGGGCTCTCTGCTCCCCTAAATTTCAAGTGGACGTCTCAGCCTGGGCCATTTATTTAGACTATAACAAGGAGAGGCTACATCTAAGAACACCAAGCTGACAGAACACACAGCCCATCCCGGCTCCAGAGCCTCTACCCTCGAGCCTCCCTCCCCCGACATCCCCTCTCCACATCACTTCATCCCCAGCATTCCCATGCTTGGGAGTCTATGCCAGAGCTGGGGGGTGGGTGGTGTGCAAGGGGACCTGTCAAAGTGTCTCTACATTTCCTGAGGAACCAAAAAAAAAAATGAACTTCGTGATAGGCTTCAGACAGACAAGCAGACAGGGGCTGCCTGGCTGACCTATGGCATCTTCAGAGAGAGTTCTTCCTGGTGGAGAGAATTCCCAGTCCCGTGGGAAGCATGGCTTTGACTTAACTCTGTAGATGCAAATCTAGTTTTCCTTTCCTGAGAGATCACCCCCAGAGAGCAGGAAGAGCTGGACCTGGCTCCATCGAGTTGTCTCTGTGTTTTAGGGTGTCAGGGGAGCGCAGGTGAAATTGCTTCTGAACTGTTGCGTCTGTAGGAGGCTGCAGAGCGCTGAGGACTGAGGTCTGTTGTTGCTCAGGCTGAGAAAGCCAGCAGAGATACCTCCAGGGCATACTTTGCAGGTGGTCTCATAAGTCAGACTGCTTCCCAGGCTGTGGGAAGAAATGCTGCGACCAAAGACACCCATGTGCCCTAGAGGCCACTCAGGGCAACCTAAGACAGGAGAGGTTCAGACCAGGGCTTCAGAGGAAGGGCTGGCTCTTGAGGAGCCCGTCAAGGCTGCTAAAAGTAGGAAAGGAGCCAGGGGAGCCTGGCCTCGGGAAGGCCAGAATAAGTGAGCTGTGAAGAACAGCATAAGGACTCAGGGTTGGGGGTGTCAGTTGTGACCAGGAAGAGCCTGGGCAAGAGGAGGGGCCCCTCTCAGAGCAGCCCCCTTCTCTAGGTCTAGGGCCTTCAACTTCCTAGGTTTTATCCGGCAGCCAGGGACCAGAGGACTTGCAGGCCCCGAGAGTCCAAGGGCAAAGTTAATAACTGCAACCCTTAAGTGTTCTGAACTCAGCGGGAACAGAAACACAGGCAGACACACCCTGTCATAGCACATGGTCAGACCCATCAGACCCCCTGGGCAGGGGCCCACACAACCCACCCAGACCTCCAATCTTCGTCTCTGGGCCTGGCCCCTCCTCTACTGGACAGCACAAGGCTATAAAAGCAGCTTCTGATACAGCCCCTCCTGGCTGTGTCCCTGGTGTCCTCGGGCATGTCGTCAACCACATGACAAAGGCTCGTGACCAGAGTGCTACTCTAGAGCAGGCCACCAGCCCCAAATCGCAGTGACGGTGGGGCCCATAGGAATGCAAGGCTGCTGTATTTAGAACTGTCACACATCCCCGTGGGTGAAGAAAAGCCCCCCATCTTTGTCCTCACTGGGGCTGACATCATAGGTTCTGACTCCAGAAAAGAGGGCTGCCTGTCTCATGGCGCCCGCCCTGGAAATCTTGTGTATTGCACTGTCACCTAACAGGACTCATTTCCAAAATATGGACATACACAGTCACCAAACATAGTTTTCAAGTGCTGTGTGCCTCTAAGATCCAGATAAGTACCCAAAAGTCATTGTGATGGCCAGTTTCACAGGTATATGCTCGTATACCTGAGCACACACATGCACTTGCATGCACACGTGCACACACACATTGCATGCATGCACATATATGCAGTAAAAAGCGTGGCACCGGGATTGCTGCTGTAGGGTCTACCCGTGTGGACAGGCCCTCGGGAAGAAGCTGTCACCCACCCCACAGCTCAGACTTCCCACAATGCAGACACTGCTCCTTTCCGAGGCCGCCCACGTGTGCTGCAGGGCTTGGAAGGTCCCTTCTTACATCACTTGCCACTCTTTGTTCTGGACTTGGCTTCTTTGTTGTGGGCATTGCTTGGGCCCTGTTATAAAACTGGGGGAGAGCAGGCCTCTGTTCTCAGCTGTCAGGGCCACCAAGGCCACGCCTGGGGGCACACGCACAGCCGCATAGCGGACATCCCTCGCTGCCGATGGCCTCTAACTGCATCATGATTTCTAATAAAATGTGTGCTAGCTGCTAGGATCATTTTTCCAGTTTGGTAAACATAGTGGGGGCATGACAATAATCTGAGCCCGCAGGAGCTGGTGGTGCCTTGAAGGGCTCAGTGTGGCTACCAGCTGGCCTCAGCATCAAATCCACAGGCCAAAAGTCCCCACCTCGCCTTCAGGGCTGCTGAGAGCATTAGATAGCTACACTGAGTCCCTAAGTGAGATGGGGCTTGTCTAAGGTCTTCAGTCAGAGAAGCCAGGGCCAGGCCTTCCTGTGATGGGAAGATAGACAGCCTTCCCGTCTCAGGGTAACCTGCCAGCCTGGTCTGCCTCTTTCCATATTTCAACGCTGCCCTCTTGAGGCTGACTGGAGAATGTCATCTCACACTGTGTCCCTTGGCTTCTTTCTTACTTCTTCCACTAGCTCAGGACAATTTAAAGAGAGCATAGATGTCTCTAGAGACAGCAACCTTGGGATACATCTGAACTCTCCAGCTGGGTAGTCAGGTGGCCTCAGGGGAGACAGAGGTCTCGCCCTGTCCCGCCACACGTGATCTCCTCTCCTCTGAGGCAAGGTGCACCTGTTTTCCAGGTGCAAGTACTGTGACCGGTCGTTCAGCATCTCCTCCAACCTCCAGCGGCACGTGAGGAACATCCACAACAAAGAGAAGCCGTTCAAATGCCACCTGTGCAACCGCTGCTTTGGGCAGCAGACCAACCTGGACCGGCATCTGAAGAAACACGAGCATGAAGGTGCACCAGGTTGGTGGAGGATGGGCAAAGGAAGAGCACTGGCAGGGAAGGGGCTGTGGGCAACTCCACCCCTCAGACTCTCTAAGAGACAGTTTCCTGAGACCACCCCACGCGCCCACTGGCACGGGAGGCTGGAGGTACCCAGAATACCCCTGACACTCAACCCTTCCACAGTGAGCCAGCACTCTGGGGTTCTCACCAACCACCTGGGCACCAGCGCCTCCTCCCCCACCTCCGAGTCGGACAACCATGCACTTTTAGATGAGAAGGAGGATTCGTACTTCTCCGAGATCCGAAACTTCATCGCCAACAGTGAGATGAACCAGGCCTCTACTCGGATGGACAAACGGTAAGAAAAGCAAGCCAGCGGGTCTAGACTCACCTGCTCCGATGGTCTTGCTTAGGGTGCATGCATCCCTTGCCCCTGGAAGGTGCTAGGCCCGACATGGAGGGGGCCTCAGGTTCTATTGCTAGAAACAAGAAGAGCTCCCCAGTCCCTGTGTGTGTTCTTGCCACAGCATCTACACTAAGAGAGGATGAAGGGAGAGAACACCCTGTGAGAGTACGGACATTTACACTCAGTGAGAGGCCAGCACACTGGCCAAGTGTGTTTCATCCAGGCACTTGTCGCCAAACAGAAAAGCTTCCCCTGAAAACACGCATATGGAGAGAGAGGCAGAGAGAGAGCTCAAATAGAGAGACACAGAGAGAGAGACAGAGACAGAGAGACAGAGAGAGAGACAGACAGACAGAGCGCTTGACTTACAGTGAGGCTGTGTGATAACCCCATTAAGTAAAAAGATTGTCATTCAATGATACATTCAGCAGGCCTAAGCCGCCAAACACAGCTCAACAAGCCCACACCCCGCCCCCTGCTCCATGACACTCAGAAAACACACTGTAGGCTGCTACACAGACCACCTAGCATGGAGCCTAGTCTGTAATAAAGACATGAATGACTCGTGTGACTGACCAAAAACCCACCCATGACTAAAAACACTGATGGTACAGTGTGTCATGGAGTGCTGGTTGCTTCCCTCTGTCCTCGGGCTGCCTGGGAGCCCTGCCCAGCATCTTCTGGGCGTACTGTACCTGTGCGTAGCATAGCATGGGGAAGGTCAAATTTCAAGGTGTGGGTCCCTCATGTCATCTTCATGCTACTGTAAAATTAGAAACCTTTGTAAGTCAGAGATGGTTTGTATACACACACATACACACATGGACATATTTACCACATGTGGATGCACACACATACATACACACACATGGATGTGTGCAATTAGGAGCACATATGTGTATGGTTCTGTGTGTGTGTGTGTGTGTGTGTGTGTGTGTGTGTATGGATATATACACTCAGGTATAAACTTGCACATAAACACACAGAAATTCAGAATTCAGCCAGGCTCTGCAGGTGTTCTCTGAAAGCTCACATTCAGGCTCCAGTGTGTCCTTAACTTGGGAACTCTCCCTTCTGCATGAATACCTCTTTACCCCAGGAAAACAAATTGATCAGAGAAGTCACCGAGAAACAGAAGTTCTATAAACCCCATGAAACCTCAGCATGGAATCTCCAGTTCTGAAGAGGAGAACCAGTGGCCCGTGGAAGTGGGGTACCTTGCTGTAGCCCACAGTCAACCCAGAACCTGCAGCCAGGACCCAGCCTTTATTGCATGAGCTATCATGGACTACAGCTTCTGTGCCGCCAGAGCCCAGCTTACTCCCATCCACTCTGAGGGGGTGAAGGAGGGTTCCCCAGAGACATGCTCCCTCAGGCACCTGTCTGCACCTCCAGGGAAGGCAGGCTGCATCTCCCTTGTCTCTAGTGCTTTGACGGAAACCTGTGCAGACCTGTCCAGATCACCAATGTGGATGCCCTTGAACTCTGTTTGCTCACAAGTCTGTGGTCATACTGGAGGTCCCTGGCTGTGCATCAGGGCTAAGACTACAGCCCCACGAGGGCCCTGGCATACCCATCCTGGTCTCAGGCACGGTGCTCTGGAAGGAACCTGGCTCTATCACTCAGGATGGAACTTGTCTGAGAGTCACCCCTGTTCAGCAGCTTGATGCCCCCCTTCAGAGGAAGCTGTGTGAATGAGCACCCCAATAGCATGACTTCCCTGACCCCAAAGAGACCAGAAGAACATATCCCTGTTGTTAAAGACAAGCTCAAACCATGGCTTCCTCAAGTCCCAGGGGAGAACCACCCAAAGAATGACAAAGATTTGTTCTTAATGGGGTGGACCAGGACCAGGCATGGATGGGCTGTCAGGGCCCTGGGCACTGAGAAGATAGCAAGACCTCCATGCGCTGAGACACAGTAGCAGACCAGGGGATCATCCACATGACCTAGCAGAAGAGAAGGCAGTCGTGGAAGGGAGAGGAGAAGCTGCCACTCAGCCTAACCACATCATGGGTGTTCTGACAGTGCTCCTCACAATCCTCCCTGTCAACACTGCTGACAGCATAGCAGGGCCAAGACAGGGCCAGCCCCCTCCTAATCCAGCCAATCTACTGAGGGAGGTCCCCGAGGTCCACTTAGCTTTGTCCTGAGAGCCGATGAAGCTCCCCCAAGTCACCACTACCTCTGTTAGATCAAGCATATGTGAGGTTGCCATTACTTGGCAGTCTGTTGGGGAAGGGAGCAGACCCGGCCAGGGCTGATACCCACATTATCTAGGTCTCGTTCACTGCTGAGTCCTTCCTTTAGTGATCAGTGAGAACCTAATGCCTGCCAGGTCAACCGAAAGGAATGGACATGTGCTGAACTGTGTCCCCATAGGTCACCTGTGAAATCCTAACCCAGTGCCTCTGATGGAGACTAGGGCTGACGTTTCTATAGAGGTGATCAAGTGACAGCAGAGTCCTGGTGGATGATGGGGATACTTCCACAAATGACACAGAGGCACCACACACACACACACACACACACACACACACACACACATACATACACGTATGCATGTTCATAAGAAGATAAAGGCAGAGGCCACTTGTTGGCCAAGGACTAAGGGAGACACTAGATTTTCGCCCAGAATCCCCAGAACCAGCTGTGCTGCCACATTGACCTCTCAACCTTTTGCCTCCCATACTCTGGGACTGTCAGCTCCTGCTGCTATGAGCCATGCCAGCCAGGATGCTAATACTCTGCCCCTAGGGCCGCTTTCCCTGCCTACTGTCACCTGAAGCTGACACCAGCCTGCCAGGGCCCCTGCTGTCCCTGCTGAACTACACATGACAGAGTGGGCATACATGCAAGAAAAGAGAGTGTAGACTCTGCTCCAAAGCAACAGGGTTCTTTTAACTTTGCCCCAGGCCAGCCAGCAGGTGTGGCCTACTCACCTGGTGAATGTGACCCAGGGTCAGGCTGGGCTCTTGGCCCACATTTTTTTCTTCCTGTCCTTAAAAGGGACTGTGAGGGCCGAGGATCCAGACCCCACCCGACCTTCACTGCCAGGAGATGAACTCAGCATATTCTTGGCTGCCTGCCCCCCAGCACAAGTGACTAGAAGCCAGGGACACGTGGCACCTTGAAGACTGTCAAGACTCGGCCTGTTTTGGAGGGCGGGTCAGAGGCCGTGTTTCTTGTGTGGGAAGAAATTGGTGACCTGGGTGGGGTCTGCAGAACAGTTCAGTCACCTATACAACCTAGGCTTGGACACCGCTTTGCAAGATGACCCCACTAAGATGCCATCTTCATCGAAAATAACTGAATGCCCCTCTCCCCCAAAAATCACAAGAACTGCTTCGGTCAGCCCCTGAGAACTGTGGGAATGGAGAGAGGAAGAACTGGGGGCTCTCAATATGGAACCCAAGACTTGTTTGTCTTTTGCTGTGGACCCTGCCCACATGGCCACATTCCCAGGGGCACAGAGTATGGTCATTGACGTGAACATGAGCCGGACTGGTGATGCTCTTTGAAGGAAGTGGATCTGCTCACCCTCGCTTATGAGGAACTGAAGCTCTAAAGTCTTGCCAGGGACCTGGATAGAGGACTCACCGAGAGCCCTGGAGTTTGCTGCCCAGCACCCACACCAGCACCCACACCAGGCAGCTCACACCAGCACCCACACCAGCACCCACACCAGGCAGCTCACACCAGCACC
>JAQHUG010000212.1:1287579-1309209 GCA_028555095.1 Dicrostonyx torquatus
AATCCTGGGCAGGATGGCATCTGGAAACTTCTACACCAGTGTCCTAAGGATGCCCTTTGTGTAACATCTAACCCCAACACCAGTACAGGACCCCTCATCTCCAGGCGTAGTCTTAGCTTCCTTCCTAATCTCACTGGCCCCAAAATGACTTGGTATCCACCCCTCAGGGACCCTGCCCTGTCCCTTTTTTTCTCCCTCCTCTTCTGGATTTTCCTAACCCCTCCATCACTTTCGCTCCTCAGTGAGGAAGTGGGCAACCGCCTTTAGACCCGTTACTCCTTCTTTTAGTGACCGCAGATGCCAGCTCTTTCTGAAGGATGGGAAGGCCAAGGGAGAGAGCCATCTTTAGTGGTCTGCAGTAAGGAGAAAGGCCCCCTGAACACAGCCAACTTCTTCACCTGTCTGTCATTTCAGGCCTGAGATTCAAGACCTGGACAGCAACCCCCCGTGTCCAGGCTCAGCCAGTGCAAAACCAGAGGATGTAGAGGAGGAGGAAGAGGAGGAGCTGGAGGAAGAGGATGATGACAGCTTAGCTGGGAAGTCACAGGAGGACACAGTGTCCCCCACACCTGAGCCCCAAGGAGTCTATGAGGACGAGGAGGATGAGGAACCACCCAACTCCCTAACCATGGGCTTCGACCATACCCGAAGGTGAGAGAGGCCAAGTGCCAGGGAGCAAGGCTGGGTGGGAGGACCTGAATACAAGGCCACCATTCAGGAGCCACCTCCTCCAACCTGGTCTTACCTCTGTCTGGCAGGGGCTGCTACCACAAGGCTTTGGAGCCAGGGCTGAGGTGATGCTAGCCAGAGTTCAGGGCACTGGGTCTCCATTCCCTCTTGGGCTTCCAGAAGCTTGGCGTGGGGAAACAGAAGGGGAGAGTATGCTCTGCTTGCTGGCCCTGACTCAGGGTTCTTCAGCTCTGCTCTGAAGTTGTCTATTATTCCATCCACCTGGGGCAGCAGGGTCCCGCCTCTGCTGTGCTGTGGCCCAGCACCCATGGTTTTAGAAACTGTGCAGGCCAGAGCCGCGTCCCCATGTTCTAACTGTCCAGTTACTTCAGCAATGGGTGACACTGCCAGCATTTGAGATGCCCTGGGCTGGTCCTCTCAAGCTAGCATTTCTTCCCCAGTCTCTTGGTCCTGGGGGTGGGTAGGGTAGTCAGGACCCCTCCAAAGCTGCCCAGAGCCTCGGAAAATTAAAGCTTCCTTCCTCCCCTTTATCCGGAAGACCAGATTGCCTGCTGCCTGTGATGTGTGCACGCACTCACCCTTCCTGCTCTCTGTCTGTCTGCTCTCCCACATCTGTGTCTGTGTGTCAATGTGTCTGTCTCCTTGTGCATGTGGCTCGTGGAAACCTGTGCCATGCATGCAGGCATGGGGACCAGCCATGAGGCACTAGAGAGAGGCCACCAGTGGCCAAAGAGCTGACCCCAGGCCCCTCTCCCCGGTCCTTGGTGCAGGTGTGTTGAGGAGCGAGGAGGCGGTGTGTTAGCTTTGGAGCCGACGCCAACCTTTGGGAAGGGGCTGGATCTCCGCAGAGCAGCTGAGGAAGCATTTGAAGTTAAGGATGTGCTTAATTCCACCTTAGATTCTGAGGCTTTAAAACAAACCCTGTACAGGCAGGCTAAGAACCAGGTAGGTACCCAGCAGAGCCCTCGTCCCTCCTCATACCTCCTCTTGGCTTAGACAGTAAACGGCCACCACGCCTCCTTAACCAAGGATGCCTGAGCTCTTCTGGCTATAGCTATCCCACAGCTGGAGGACGTTCAGATCCACAGCTCCCGTGCCCTCTGCATTGACTAAAGAGATATCCCAATAGCTGTAAGCCCCCAGCACCCTGGTAGAGCAGGTGGGCTGCGGAGTCAAAGACAGATAAACGGTCATGAGTGAGGGCCGCTTTCCCAATCTCCCCATCCCATCTCCAGTGGGAACAGCTGCCTGGCTCTCCTCCCCTCTAAACCAGGATGAGTGGCTGTCACCCATCAGGTGATCACTGCTTCCAAGATGGAGCTAAAACAGGGTACTTGAGGGTACAGGCTTATCCATGGCACTTTCTGTGTTCACATCTCAGGGACAGTGGTCATGGGACCCTGCACCCTATTATTTGACATCAAAAGGGGCTTGGCTCTCATTCTACCCTCTGCAGCCTCCCCAGCACCACCTCGAGATTTTCACCCCAATCCGTCTGTGTGTCTGTCTTCGTCTCTTAACTAATTCTGTCTAGCGTTTGCTCAAGGATAGAGGGGACCCATATTGGGCTTCCCTAGTACACACCTGTAACTCATAATCTACGCTCCACACAGCCCTCAGCCCCAGCACATCCTGCCTCGTCCCATGACGTGAGGCAGAAGGATGCCCCCCATGATTGTCTGAGGCCGGCAAACCCAGCCCATTACCTCATAGTTGCATCCGCTCGGAGACACTACCGTACTTCAAAAAGGAGCCCACCACAATCATTCAGAGTCCCCCAGGGCTCTTGTCAGCTAAGCAAAGACAGTCTCCCTGGCACAGAATGAAAACTAACTCTTGCCAATCCCCAGGATGCTCCCAGAGCAGACACTGATCGTTAGGTTTTTTTGCCAGTCACTAGGCAGAGAAACGGGGGTTGGAGGGAGGTGGAGATGCAATTTTAAGGGAGCACCCCAAGAGTTCAAGGATCCTAGGGGACACAAAGGCCCCTAGAGGGGCTCCTGTGTCCTGGTGTCACCCTGGGCAGGAGAGGTGCCCCCTGCTTTCATATACTCCTGTCTCTTCCTCCCAAACTGGAGAGTCTGGGCCTCCCTAGTGCCTTTGTTTTCCTTTTTCCTTAGACTGGGTGGGAATAGGGGTGGAGATGGGGGTCAGACAGGCAAGGCTCGGGTCTACCTGTCTGGAATGCCCCTCACCTGTCCTCTGTGTGCTACCCTTTCCCCACCAGGCGTATGCAATGATGCTGTCCCTCTCTGAGGACACTCCTCTCCACGTCCCCTCTCAGAGCTCACTGGATGCTTGGTTAAACATCACGGGAGCCTCGTCAGAGTCTGGAGCCTTTAACCCCATCAACCACCTCTGACGTCCTGGAGGCCCCAGGGCCGGAGTCCAAAGCCAGGGTCCCAGCTGCGGGAGATGGAGAAGGGCCGGGGGAAGCTCCTTGAACCTTCAGTTTGCCTCACCTTCGCTTCCAGCCCCACTCACCGTGGCTCAAGTCCAGCTTCTCCAACGAAACTCAGAACCTGAAGGTCCTCGAGTATCAAGTTGACCTTCACCACCTCTCAGAACTGGCCTCAAGGACACGGTCTGCAGTGGTGCAGTGCGCGGCCGCCCAGGAGCTGCTCACGGGAAGCTGTCTGTCGGATAACTAGTGGGCAGGGGTGGGATCTCTATCCCAATAGGAGCCGGTTGGCCGCATCTGGGCAGCTGCATGGTATGAAGGAAGGGAACGGAAACAAGTGGGTATGTGCTACGGAGAGAGACCTCACAAATGATTTTTATAATGAAAATTACATGAACAACCCTTTTGGTAATCTTATTGACTATAGAGTCTATTTAAGCATGTGGGTTTTAAAAATAGACAGTATTTTTTAAAAATCAAAAATGACTTGCAAAATGTTTTTTAAAAGTAATTTTGCATTGCTTTGAAATTTCAGCTTATTGGCAAACCCACACCTGCCAGGACATTGAGCGCTGCTCGGGTGTGCCCTTTATAATGTAGATAATGGAGAATTTTCTATCCCCGACCCTGTTTGTACAAGCCAAGGTGATTCTGGGTGTCCCCGACACAGGATAAAGGGCATGGAGCCATCTGAATAGCATGCTGACTACACAGGAATTCTTGGTCATGGTTCCTGCCTGCAGGCTTGTGGAGGCCAAGTCAGGGAGGTTGTCTTGCCCCATGCGGCCTGTAGAGGAATCCACTGGTCCCCACCCGAGACCCCCCCAATTGTATGGGGAGGTCGGGAGCTGGTGGCTGAGGTCTTCCATGCTGGACACCTAATGGTTTCTCCCCTTCAGCAGCCCCCGTGCTGGCCCTGACTGCCGCTCTTCTGAAGCCAGGGCTCTGGGCTGTATCTAGGCCTTCAGCCTTCTACTCTTCCCAACCCTGGCGGTCTGATGTCCTCCCCGTGGCCACTGAGCGTGGGGAACCTACCCGCCTGCTCCACCACGCCAGGATGCCTAGCACTACCTGTGCCTAAGACTCCAGATCAACCGCCTAGCCGCCACTTCTGCTCTTTGTGTGGGTTCCTGGTAAGAGGTGGTCAGGAACAAAAGGAGGATCCAGGGGACCTGCCACGCAAAGAGCAGAGACAGCACAGCCCCCCCCCCCCGGGACCAGATGCCTCGCTCCCTTGGGATGGTCATGATTGTCTAATTCTCTGCTTGGATGGGCTTTAAGTTATTCCCATAGGGGCCAACTTCGAATAATTTCTTTCTCTGATGGAATTTACCTTAATCTGTATATAACTTGTAATTTTTTCTTATTCATTTCTTTCCTTATTTTATTTCTTCCTTAGCAGTATTTTTGGCATTGGACAACTTATTCTGAAGAAATCATGTCAATCTAAGTATGTAGTGAAGGACCAAAACCGTGTGATAGGGTTGCGTGCTGTGTGTGATCGGTAACCAGGGAGTGGGGCAGTTGTTAATGTGCCAAATACCCTGTGTCCCTCCCTTGAGGAATCCTGCGGTCACCGCTGCCCATTTACCAGACAATCATATGATTTTGTTAAATTTGAGTTTTTAAAACAAGTGTTCTATTTATTTTATTATTTTGAAGAAAGAACAAAAAAATTGAGTATTCCAACAAGAAAAGAAGGGGGAAACCCTTCCTAGATTGCCCTTTAAAAAAAAAAATGAGAGGTAGTGTCAGTGTCAACAGCCATGTGCAAGCGTGTCACACACGGGCATGTCAGTGTCAACAGCCATGTGCAAGAGTGTCACACACGGGCATGCCAGTGTCAACAGCCATGTGCAAGCGTGTCACACACAGTCATGCCAGTGTCAACAGTCGTGTGCAAGCGTGTCACACATGGGCCATATCTCTGGGAGCAGTGTGAACATCAAGCAGGTGTGTTCCGTGAATGTGGTGCCTGTTCTGGGGCCAAGACAATCATCTCTGTTGATGCTGAGTGGTCCAGGCTGTGCTGGAGACTTAAGGGGGACATCCCTGGAGACACCACAACCCTGCAGGTTCCGGTGAATCCCAGTGACATAAGATAGAACAGTCCAGCATGTGTGCCCAGAAGCACATTCACATGTGCAGAGCAGGGCAGTGGGGACCCTCTTCTGAGGAACGTGCCATGGTCAGGGTTGTAGGGATTTGTGGGCCCAGCTGCTCACACTTCTTACAGGTTCACGACATCCTCTCAGTGATGGTCTAGGCCTCGGCTTAGGAGTTCCGGTGTCCTCCAGGTGGAAGCCAGACGGGACTCCTGTATAAGTTCAACCTCAGACACACATGTCCCACCTTTGTAAACCTCAAATTATATGCTTTCTTCTGAGAAAAAGTGAGACGTGTGCTTTTTCTTTTCCGCGATGGGACTTTCTATCTCCCAAGTGGGGCGTCTGTCTGATAGAGACGTCTGTGAACATTTTTTCCAGCAGCAGCGGAGCTAAAGGCTTTCCTTTTCATCCTCTTTGGCACTCCTGACCCCTGTCCTCCTCCTTTAACCATTCTTTCCCCTTCTCAAGAGTCCCAGTTGTGCTGCCATGTGCTTTGCCCACCCGCCCCCCACCCCCAAGAGGCAACGATGGCAAAGCCAGATTCTCTTGAGCAGTCAACCCTTGGGCCCAGCACTTGGAATTTGAAGGGCTTTGCCCTTGCCCCCCTGACAAAAACAGCACTGATGCCAAATTAATCTATGTGTTTCGCCTCCACACTGCATGGCCCCCAGACAGTGAGCTCTGCCTACCTGACATCTCTGCACTCCAGTGGGGCCCAGCTGACTCGAGCCAAGCATCAGGCACTGAAGATTCTCTCAGGGTCATGGAGCTGGACCAGGTGTGAGTTCCAAGATCCTGACTACCGGGATCCAAACCATGCCTGTTGCCATGCACATGGAATGGCCAGATGAGTGCCCAGCCAGGATTGTTTCCCTGATATTGTCCTTCCAATTGTTGGTACTTGCCTCCCAAAATAGAAATTCACAGGGAGGCCTCCTAGTCTGTACTCCCTCCAGCCCCAGACAAGGCCCCATTCTTCCCCTGTGACAGCTGCCTTTCCTAGGAAGATCAGGTAGGAAAGATGGGGCCTCACCATCCTGCAGGCAAGGTGGATCCTGCATGCATGAGACAACCCAGGCCATCCCTGTGCCAAACCAGCAATGGGTAAGCACAACATGGCTGAGCCTGCCCAGCCTGAGAGGGGCCCTACTTTGTAACCAAGACCAGGAGAGCAGGTGATCCCCAGACCCTGACTGACCTAACCCCTCTGCCTCTCAGAGCTCAGACCCACAGGGCCGTTGGCTTCCTCTGCCTCCTCGGCTTCCCCAGTGAGTGTGTGTGAAGCTTAAATACATATATCACATGTTTTAGACTCGAAGCGCAAAGCACTGGATCGTGGTCCCTATCCCGTTCCCCATCTCCCTGCCCAAGTGACTGAAACCTACTGAACTTTCACTGTCCTGTCCAGGTAGGGAAGAGGAGACCCCCTGTGCTACTGCTGGGACAGGAGGGTGGGGAGCCTGTGATGGATGGCACTCCCTCTTGCCAGTGGACGCTGGGACGCTCCTGTCCACAGAGACCAGTCGGGTCTCCAAAGCCATGAAAATTGTCTCTGTAGCCCTTCAGCGATACTGTGACAAGACGTTCTAGCGTGATTCCCAGAGAAGTTCCTCTCTCACCATTCCCGTCACGTGTTTGTTTAATTCCTTTCTGTCACCAGTTCAAACCACCACTCCCAGGAGGGAAAAGGTTGAGTCCAGAAAGGCAGCTCGAATTTCTCGATGTGCGATTCACTTGCAAAGCAGGGGAAGCTGGGGATTTTCTTCCCTGCCTCCTGTAGTACTGCTACTCTCTCCAGCATGGGGGACGCGGGGCCCTGGTGTCAGAATACTTAACTTAAAGCCTGTGCGTGTGCGTGTGTGCGTGTGTGTGTGCAGTGTGCGTGCGTGCGTCCGTGTGTG
Organism: Dicrostonyx torquatus; assembly: GCA_028555095.1. Taxonomy (NCBI): domain Eukaryota; kingdom Metazoa; phylum Chordata; class Mammalia; order Rodentia; family Cricetidae; genus Dicrostonyx; species Dicrostonyx torquatus. Next base: position 1,294,680 of record JAQHUG010000212.1, read on the forward strand.
TGTGTGGTATGTATGGATTTTGAACCAATAGTATATAATTATAAATATATATATATATATCCCTGACACCTGTGAGAATCTCGAAACTGTACGAGTGTCGCCATTGTCACATTCAGATCTGACTCAGTTTGTTTCTGTTTCTGTTTTTTGTTTTTCCTTTTAGAGCTATATAGTGTTGAGAAAGAAATCAAATGTAAATGTCTGGTTTTCATATAATGTTAAAGAAATTAAAAACCATGGAGGAGGAGGCTGGGGTCTGTCCTCGTCGCCTTCCTTGTAAATTGCTGTTGTGTTAATAAGCTGTGCATGGCTCGTGTTTAGCGGTCATTATTGTGTCTGTTTGTGAGATTTTTATTACGAGGAAAATCCCGTAGATGCACTTACTGAATATGTGGTTAGGGTCTGAGTCAAGGCCAGGAGGCCCGAAGCACCCATGAATACGGACCGCCGTTCCTGATGATGATGGAGATCGCCGTGGGAGAATCACGCGTTGAGGAGACGCGACGTAGAGAATAGTCGAAAGTGATTTTTGCAGATCTCATTCTGAGGCTTGTGGCAAAGACAAATGTACTTGTGTAGAGATTTCTGTAAGGTAAAAGCCAGGAGAGGCTGGCTTTGAGGTCAATGCTGTAGAATAGGGTGACTGGATACCAAATGTAATCTTTCCAATGCTACAATGAATTTATACATGAGATTGATATGCAATAAATCTGTGTGTTTTTCTAAGTCTCATGGAAAGCTTCATTAAGAGAAAACCTGGTCTCTGGAGTGGGATAGGAGGGGTGCCCTCCCCCGAGTCTAGACTGACTGGGTCCAGGTACTAGGCCAAACCACCCTCTCTGCTGGAGCAGGCACCCTGGCAGTGCCCGCTTACTTGCCTTGCACCCAGGTAGATGAACAGAGTTGAGGGAAGACCCTAGGCCTACTGGGGAGTGGACTTGGCTTCTCCCAGGGGCCTCTGCGTTGAGGCCCAGGAATGTCCCTCTCTCTGCCGTTCACCCCTCCAGTGTCTCATCCCCAATTTGACTCTGCTCTGATGGAGAAGCCTACAGTGAATAAACCTGAAAAGATGAGTGCCCACTGTCTAGGCCTAGGCGTCTAAGTGTAGCTCCGGGCACTGCCCTGTCCTACCTCTTAAGGCAGAGGCTAGCTCACTTCTTAGGTAAACAGTCTTGCCTCCCACTGCCCATCTCTGTCCAGGGTCTCTGACTTTCTCCTTGGCTCGTCTTTACCGCCTTCCCTTGCCCCAGCTGAGTTATCCATTCTCTCCTTCTTTTCTTCCACAGGAGGGGAGGTATGGCTAGTTTAGGGCAGTGGTGCCAAGCAGCAGATCAGTTTGCTGCACAACTGAGGCTGCAAGTCTGCCTTCCAGCAGCTACCAGGGATGTCCTCTTAAGAGGACTTGTCTGGAGCTGCTGGGGGAGCTCAGAGATAAAATGGCTTGCCACAAAGCCTAATGACCTGAGTTTGGTCCCTGAGCATCCTCAGTAGCAAGAGAGAACTGATCCCCTCAAGCTTCCTCTAGCCTCCATACATATGCACACACTCATACACATGCCATGGCACGCACACACTCATACACACGCCATGGCACACACACACTCATACACACGCCATGGCATGCACACACTCATACACACAACACGGCACACACACACACACTCATACACACACCATGGCATGCACACACTCATACACACACCATGGCATGCACACACATACACACACCATGGCATGCACACACTCATACACACACCACGCATGCACACACTCATACATATGCCATGGCACGCACACACTCATACACACACCATGGCATGCACACATTCATACATATACCATGGCATGCACACACATACACACACCATGGCACGCACACACTCATACATACAACACGGCACGCACACACTCATACACACACCATGGCATGCACACATTCATACACACACCATGGCATGCACACACTCATACACACACCATGGCATGCACACACATACACACACCATGGCACACACACGCTCATTCACACACCACGGCATGCACACACTCATACATATGCCATGACACGCACACACTCATACATATACCATGGCATGCACACACTCATACACACACCACAGCATGCACACACTCATACACACACCACAGCATACATACACTCATACACATGCCACGGCATGCAACACTCATACATTGCCATGGCATGCAGCACTCATACACATGCCTTGACATGCACACACTCATACACATAATGAATAAACGTTACTTATTAACAAGACCCTGTTTTGAGTGGCCTGGGCTAATAAAATTGACCTTGAACATTCCTGATACCTGCTCTCAGGAGCTCTAAGTGCTGGGCTGTCTCAGCTTCTGCTGGAGCTGCCATTTGGCTTCTGCCTCCTTTTTTCTACTTCCTATCTTCAGCGGCTTCGGTACTCATTCCAGCCACCGACCCTGCCTTCGGCTTCTCCCTTCTATGCAACAGCAGTGATGGGGCACATGGGCCTCCCACCTCCCACCCAGCCCCACCCAGTCACTATCCTGCCCAAGTGTTACCCCAATACACTGCTGGACACAAGGCAGCTATCTCCCCTCCTTTCAACAGCTTATAAGTGCTTGTAGGTGATCAGGCCCCAAGACCCCGAGCACACCCTGACTCCAACAGCATCCTCTACTCTGGGAGAGGATCTTCAGTGCAGCGGTTGGTGGCTGGATGGTGAATGGCTGGTGGGTGGTGAGGATGAATGGATGATCCTGGGTAGAGGAGTGGACAGACGGGTGGATGAAGGCATTAGTGGGAGGTAGGTGGGTACGTGAATAGATGGTGGATGCAGGAATAGAATGGACGGGTGGGTGGAGAAGTGGATGGATGATGGATGGAGAAGCGGAATGAACGGGTGGATAGATAGGTGGATGGATGGTGGGCGGAGGATTTGCTCTTTGAACCATCACTTAACAGGGATCCTGGGACTTCCTGGACCTCCGAAAGCTCTCCCAGGGGCCAGGACAAGCTCTGATGAACGTCATCAGAAGTAGGGTTCTGAGGCTCCCTGATCCACAGTTCCTGTAGCTGCCAGAAGAGAAGAAATGGAAGTTGATCTTGGCATGAGATCTCAGGCCCAGATCTGGGGTGCCGAGTCCTTGTATTTTCTTAATGCCATCAGGTTGAGCGTGGGGGTAGGGGCGTGCAGCGCTAAATGTTTCAGGTTGTTTTCCTTCCCACTGTGATTGACGAAGTGCCAGTGAGATCTTAAGCCTGGATGGTCAGCTTTGGGGCTTGCCCAGGAGTCTGAGGCCCAGGGTGACTTGAAAGGTTCTGCTTTGGAAGTATATTTCCGTCCTCCGCCCTCACTGAAGGCCACATTCCCAAAAGTGGTTCTCCCAAATGGCATGACAGTGACCCACAGATCCCCCATAATGGTGCTTCCCAGAGCTCACCACACTGGGGCTCCAGTGGAATGAAAACTGTCCCGTTTTGTCCAACCTGGCAGCCTCGCTCCTCATTAGCCCGGGAGAGAGAGGAAAACTCGGTGGAATCGGAGAGGGGCCGATAATGGCTGTATTGTTGAGAGAACCCCAGAGGGAAAGGGAACAGCGGCTGACAGGAGATTGCTGACAAGTGGACTTTGTCTTCTCGCAGCCTGGTCCCCACATAAAAGACTGAGGAAAAAGGCCCCATTTTGGAAAAGGGGGGATGGGTGTATTAAGAGGAGAAAAAAATGTGTCAAAGAAGAATCTGTTTTCTGGGAAGAGAGGGGCTTTTCATTGCCATCCAGCCTTCCTCTGGGCCATGGAGCTGCTGGCCATTTGCAGGGAAACTATTTTAGGGAGCGCTCAACCTTATTCCTCATGCAGTAAAGTCTTCCACAGCACAAGCTGTGTCATGGGGTACAACAGCCAGGACCAGGGCTGTGTATTTTCTACAGTCGAGAAGTGCCTGCTGTGTGGGTTGCCCAAGGGACTCTGGGACATGAGGGGGTCCCCAGTCATGAGCGGAGACTACAGCCCTGCTGGAGAAAAGCACATGTCTCCCTGCCAGACTGGACAAGTCCATTCCACAACTCCATCTACTCCAAAGGCAAAGTGTGGAGGAGGAAGTGTGCTGGGTGTGCATGACCCCATGCTCCGCAGTGCAGTGTGTGCACCACCCCAAGTTCCGCAGTGCAGTGTGCTGGGTGTGCACGACCCCAAACTCCACAGCGCAGTGTGTGCACGACCCCAAGATCTGCAGAGCAGTGTGTGCATGACCCCAAACTCCACAGCACACTGTGTGCACCATCCCAAGCTCTGCAGGGCAGTGTGCTGGGTGTGCACCACCCCAAACTCCGCAGCGCAGTGTGTGCACCACCCCAAGCTGCTCAGTGCAGTGGGCTGGGTGTGCATGACCCCAAGTTCTGCAGAGCAGTGTGCTGGGTGTGCATGACCCCAAGCTCTGCAGAGCAGTGTGCTGGGTGTGCATGACCCCAAGCTCCACAGCGCAGTGTGCTGGGTGTGCATGACCCAAAGCTCTGCGGTGCTATGAACTAACTCAGTCCCTCTGCAAGAGCAACAAATGCTTTTAATCACTGAGCCATCTCTCCAGACCAAGCTCTGCGGTGCTATGAACTAACTCAGTCCCTCTGCAAGAGCAACAAATGCTTTTAATCACTGAGCCATCTCTCCAGACCCTATACTTAATATTTTTAGATCCATTTTAGACTTATAAGGAACTTCTCAGAAATAACATGTTTAGTTCATATCCACAGTCCCCCAGGATGGACATAGGCCCTACTATTGTGTTCTGACAAATAAAGCTTGCCTGGAAATCAGAGGGCAGAGCTAGCCACAAGTGAACCATAGAAGCTGGGTGGTGGTGGCTCATGCCTTTATTCCCAGCACTCAGGAGGCAAAGGCAGGCAGATCTGTGAGTTCAAGGCCAGCCTGGTCTACAGAGCGAGTTCCAGGACAGCCAAGGTTACACTGAAAAACCCTGTCTTGAAAAACAAAACAAAACAAAAAGAGATTCCTTTGTGTTTTCATATAGCATTGCAGTTCCTATATATTGAGCACTGAATGATACCCCAGACTGGAATATACAACAGTGTACCCAGTAACCCAACTGTTGAAGGACATCTTGGCTGCTTCCCATTTGAGCAATTACAAATAAGGATACTATAAACATCTGAGAACAGGGTTTTGTATGGGTCAAAGTTTCCAACTCCTTTGGGCAAATATTGAGGGTCATGACTGATAGATCACACACTGGGTGTATGTTTTTCATCATGGCTGCATAGCTTGGCTTTTATCCTCAGTGTGAGAGGTCCTACCCTTGCCAACACTTAGTTTGGTCAGTGCTCCAACTTTGGCCATTGGACAGTGTACAAAGCTATCTCCCTGTTGATTTGACTTGTATTTTCCTCTTCACCAGTCTTTCCCATATGCATTCACCATCTGTGTGTGCTCTAAAGTGTCTTGTGTAAGCAAAGGCTGCACTTTCCTTTCCCGACCACCCAGACCCAAATAATCACACAGAAATATATTAGTTAAAACTCTGTTTGGCCAATGGCTTAGGCTTACTCCTAGCTAGCTCTTACATCTTAAGTTAACCCATTTCTTTTAATCCGTGTATCACCACAAGGCTGTGGCCTATGGATAAGGTTCTGGCATCTTTCTCCTTCAGCAGCTACATGGCATCTCCCTGACTCTGCCTACTCTTCCTCTATAGCTCTGTTCAGATTTCCCACCTGACTTTGCTGTGCTAAGTCATTGACCAAAACAGCTTTATTCATTAACCAATAAAAGCAGCACATATACAGAGGGACATCCCACATCAGTCTTGTTTGTGGCTTTGACCATATTTCAACTGGCCAGTTCCCTTTCTTGTAGAATGATATTTCTTTTGTATGTTTTGGGGGTTCGGATGAGATTGTCCCCCACAGACTTACATGTGTGAATGCTTTGTCCCCAGTCGATGGTGCTGTCTGGGAGGTTTCAAAGGTGTGGCTGTTAGAACTGTGTTCCTGAGGCAGGCTTTGAGGCTTCAAAGCCATGTGCCTTTCTCAGCCTGCCCTCTCTGCTTCTCATTTGGGGGTCAGGATGGGAGTTCCTGGCTGTTTCTACCATGATTTCTTGCCATGATAGACTCCATCCCTCTGAAGCACACACACACACAGACACACAGACCTGTTCCTCACTCACTCACACGCATGCACACACATGCAAATACACACACACACCTGCACACGCACACACACAGACCTGCTCCTCACTGCTCCTCACTCACTCACACACATGCGCGCGCACACACACACATACCCTTTCTTCTATAAGCTGTCTTGGCCATGGTGTTTTATCCCAGCAATAGAAAAGTAACTGATAGACAAGTCATCTGGTCATTGTCCTTTTGTATATTTAGACGCTGAAGAAAACAGGGACATCCACACAAAAGGACACTGCTCAGTGGCCAGGGGACAAGGCCGGTTGTGAGTCACCACAATGTGACTGAATCTCACACAAGGAGGGGTGAGGAGGACAGTGCTTTACAGGTTGAGGAGGGGTGTGAGGGGCTACAAGGGAATGGGAGGAAATGCCAGGGTAACCAACCTGTTTTGCTTCAGAACTGTAGTTACACGACTGCTCCTATGTGAGAAACTGAACATCTTCAATAGTGAATTCATGGCCCACAAACCAGGCCTAAATGAATGTCCCACCCCCTTCCCCAGGAACAGTGTGTGCCACCTAGTCCTGCTATAAAATAATGACCCCAGACCAGAACCAGAATTCACGGAGGTCCTGGTGGGACTATGAACTTTATAGCAGGCTGTCAAGGACCTGCTGACCTTTGGTCTTGTAGCAGCCTGCCCAAGCAAGCCAGCCACTTTGCTCTGTACCCTTCAAAGCTGAAACTACCCAGAAACAAGACCAGCAGTCCCTTGGGATAGACAAGCAGAGGTGTAATAGGAGGGTAGAGGGGGAATTATAGGTGGAAGAGAAAGTGGAAGAGAAGAGGCGAAATAGAAGGGCTGAGAAGGGGTGGGAGTGAGAAGCATGGAAGGGAAGGGGGGAAAGCAGAGGAGAGTAAAAAGGTCAGAGGAGGGGGTGGAAGGGCATGAGGGAAGAAAAAAGTGTGGAGAGGAAGGCGGAAAGACTGAGACCATGGAAGAGTGGTTAAGACATGGAGGGTGATCAGTAGGGTATAGGCTTTGTCAGGCCAACTCTGTGGCGTCCCATAATTCCTCACTCTTAGCTCTTGGCTATCTGTGTTCTGCCAGGACCCAACCAACACAGAGTTTACACACAGGATTTTCTCTGGTATCAGCTACTGCAGCGACTCCTTTGGGGGTTGAACAACTCTTTTTTTATTTTTTTTTTTTTTTTGGTTTTTCGAGACAGGGTTTCTCTGTGGCTTTGGAGCCTGCACTGGAACTAGCTCTTGTAGACCAGGCTGGTCTCGAACTCACAAAGATCTGCCTGCCTCTGCCTCCCGAGTGCTGGGATTAAAGGCGTGCGCCACCACCGCCCGGCTTTTGAACAACCCTTTTACAGGGGTCACCTATCAGATGCTTTGCCTATCAGATGTTTACATTACAATTCATAACAAGACCAAAATTGCAACTATGAAGCAACAACAGAATAATTTTATAGTTGGGGGTTACCACAACATGAGGAACTATATATATGGTTGCAACTTTAAGATAGCTAGCTAGTTTAATAGCTATCTCGTTTTATTGTTAGTTTTATCTGAAGTCCTGGCTGGAGAAGTCTGTGAGGCTGGACCATCTCAGCTGACCACCTTGAAACTGTACCGAGCGGTTTTGCAGTTTAAAGCTGATATCTGGGTAGTGTCTGTCAGCTTAGTGGCGTTACCACAGTCCAGGTGGAATCATTGTTGTGGGGTCCCATCCTCTTTTTTGGAGACTTCAAATGTCATTGTTAGGAATGGTCACAGTTCACAGCAGAAAAGTCAAACATTTTAAATGTTATATGCAGCAGATCTCGGAGAAGTTTAAAGGGCCACAGTCTATCAGACACACCTGTGGTACACAAACTTAATTCCTAATTACCTTGTTCAGACTCAAGCCCGGAGTCATGTACAGGAAAAGAAGCTAGATAAAACCTATTTCTAGAATTAGTTAGTATTCTATATGACCATTAATATCTTGACAGAAAGTGCATACATATTTTAGATCATATTTATATCACAAGTTTTAAAGAGTCAAATAAATCCAAAGGATTATGAGATTAGTGGCAATAAAATAGTCCCTTAATTTTGGTTCTTCGTCTGTACTATACCAGGTGGCTCTCCTGACATGAGACAGAGATTGTGGACTTTCTTGCCTTTCACAGACGTTGAGGGCTCTTAACTATCTGTGGTTCCACCTGGCCCTCAATGACCTCTTTACTCTTAGTGTGAGGTGGAGCACCCCTCCCCGCCAGGATAGCTTTGCTTTACCCAGGAAGGGACTGCTCTGATGGTGTTGCTGCTGGTCAGCATGTTTCTTCCTTCAGGCAGCTAGAGTCAGGTGTCTCCCATCTATGAGGAAACAGGGTATGGCCTGGCCCACAGGCCTTGCTGTTGGGTGCCCAGCAAGGGTGGTGGCTACTGATGGGCACTGACCAAAAGCTATGAAGGATGGAAGGCCAGGATCCACATCTTCTCCCCAACCAGGAATCTTGGGGGACAAAGAGGCCCTCAGGACAGGCTGTATAGGTGGCCCAGCCATATCTCACCATCCAGATAAGAGTTCTGGGCAGGCTTTGACCCAGCACCCTTCCGGAAAGTGAAGGTAGGTAAAGACAGCCCATAGTCTTCCACCAGTTACTTGTCTTAGAGTTAAATAAGAGGACAAAGGTAAGAGACTAGGAGTTAGGTGGAGACAGACACCTGACAGATAGACAGACAGGGATGGGTGTCAGAGATAGATAATTTCTGGCTTCTTCTTTGCCCTCCTGACCTGAGACAAAGGCCTGGAAGCTTGATATAAAGATCCAATGGGCTTTTCCTAAATTTAAGAAGGTGACCCCACTCTAGCCTCCCAAACACCCTTAGCAACCTGTCGTCCTCCAGGAAGAGGCTAGACCTCAGTGTCTGAGTCCCCCATCTGCTTTGCGGGGAGCGGGGAGGTCTTTGCATGCCTTGCTGTGTGCATTTTTGTCAGGCGTGGTGCCGCACACCTGTAATCCAAGCATGGAGGCAGAAGCAGGCAGATTTTTGTGAATTTGAGTCAGCCTGGTCTGCATGATTCCAGGCCAGCCTGTGCTACACAGGGAGACCCTGTCACAAAAAAAAAAAGTATTTTTCAGCTGTCAAATATACCTGCAGTGTGGGAGTTTTCCCCTGCTGTAAACTGTTCTGTGATTGAGGTTTTACTGTTGTTTTGTCAGATGCTAACAGAGGGTGTGATGAGACAGCCCTGAGCAGAGGCTGACACGGAAGACCTTACTGGGAAGCTGGAGTGCGAGGCCTCCCTGCCTGGTCTTGGCCCTTCTTTGGGGACCAGTCTCCCACCTGGCCGCAATTTTTCCAACAAAGCATCTTCACAGAGGTTGGGCTTGGTGAGTGCAATACCCAATAATGGCCTCAGGGGGTCAGCAACAACCCGCTTTTCCCAGGAACCGCCTCCCAAGCACATCAGCTGGTTACCCAGGGAGTTCCAGGACCCGGGCCTTAGTCCACCTGTGGCTCTGAGCGTCTCTTCTCCTTCTACTGTGACTGACGCTCATCGGGCCTGGCCCCGTGACTAACTTGGGCCCTACCCAGATGATAGCACACCGGAAAGAGCAGAGGATGGTACAACCAAACCACCTAGCTTCAGGGCTGAGGTGGGAGGCTAGGAGGACAGCCGGCCAGGCACACCCCCTCACAGGGCAATAGCCAAGTAAGCACCAAGCCAGTCTCCAGCATCACCCCTCTAAGAAACATGGTGCTTAGTGAGGCAAGCTCTTGGGGTACACTGCTGAGGCCACCGCATGTGGGGAGAACCCTGTTGGGAGACCAGGGTGTGAAGTCACAGATATTTCCTGAAAAATAGATAATAGGAGGTGGGTCAAGAAGCAGACTAGCACACGCTGAGGTCTTTGGCTCTGTCCCAGGTCCTTGGGTAACTCCCAGGTCACCAGACATTCACTGTGTCTCTGTCACACACAACCCTGGGTTCTGCACAATGAGCCAGGCAGAGAAAGCGCCACAGTAAGGGTGACTGTATTAAGTCTCCACAGAGAAGAGTCCATTGCTGTCCAAGTGTGGTTTTGGGTCTGCTCTCATGACCATGTTTGGGGTGTCTTGGGGGTGTCGCGTCATAAATTCAGGGTTGCATGAAGGAAAACTAAAATGCCCGGTGCAGTGGTGCATGTCTGTAAGGAACCCCAGCTTACTCCGGGTACCTGAGGCAGCCCCCGGAAGGTGGGTGTACCTGAGGCAGCCCCCCCGGAAGGTGGGTGTGGACTGACCAGGCAGAGGCTCCTGCTCTCAGATGGAGGCCGGGCACCGCCAGCCTTTGCCCCTGCCCCCACACTGCCCTATGCTTTCTGCCCCCACCTCAGCTGCCCCCTGGCCATGCTCCCTTCCCTTCTTGGCCCTTGCACTCACGGTAACTCTTGCCTGCTTTACTCCTCTTTCCCCTTTATCTGTTAACTTTGCTCACCCTTAGGGGCTCAGGTTTAGTGGCACTTTGGAGGGCAATGGTGCACACCCCAACTTTTCCTGCACGGGGAACCTGGCCCCTAAAGCCCCCCCACGGGGGGGGGCGCTGTGACAGCATCATCCCTAAGGACGCTACGTGGACTTGGGAGTTGTTTTTCTGAGCTCAGGAGAACCGAGGCGGGACCTGCGTGGCTGGTTAACTCCCCGCCCTCGGAGTTCTCTGTAAAGTGGAGTTGGCGGTGGATAGACCACACCATGAAGTTTGTTCTGGGAGATCCTGGCTAGGGAAGCCTGCTGCGAAGAATGCAGAGGGTGGAGCCTTCCAACAGCAAACAGGTTCCCACAGGCCCGGGCACTCTCAGAAGGCTTCCTGGAGGAGGCGGAGGAGCCCAGAGAGAGGCGCAGAAAGGAAGTGGGCGTAGGAGCAGAAGGGAGAGTAGACGGTACCCAAGGGCGGACTCCGGCCCGAACCACCAGACTGATCACGTGGACGCAGGCGGGCCCCGGTAGGTGCGGTGACGCAGCCGGCCGGCGCGGCCAGGTGAGGCGGCCGCCGAGCAGCAGGTGCCCAGGGTGCGTCCCGCCCTCCGGCCGCGCAGCCGCCGGCAGAACCCACCTGGCCCTGGCTCCGCCCGTGCGCCCGCCCGCTTGCCGGCGGGCAGCGCAGGAAGTAGCGAGGGCGGGACCGATCGGCCGCAAGACGCCGGGACCCAGCGGCTCTGCAAGCCGTACCCGCCCCGCCGCTCCTCGGCCGCGCGCACAGGTGAGTCTGGGGACTGGAGAGTGAGCCGAGGGGAAGGCCACCTGGGCCGCCACGGGCGCCTCTGCTCCTTTCCAGCTCCTCCCGACCTCGGCGACAACGTCGCACCCCGCCCTCTCGCTGGAGCTGCAAGCCCCGGACTAGGAGCCTAGCTGCCCTGAGCCGCGCAGTCCAGAGGACACTTTGCTGTGGACCCAGTTAGACACAGGGCGCAGAGACTCCTGGGAGGTTCCAGGCTCCCCACTGCTTTTCACTGTGGGTGTGTGTGTGTGAGGAGGTGCTGCTCCGGAAAACTGTGGGTGCCACTTACAGGCCGCACGATGGGCACTTGTCCCTACCCCGCTGCCTTGCTCCCCATATCTGTAAATCAAGATCAGGGATCTACTTAGAGGCTGAGAGAGAAAGATGGACCTGGGCGTGGGCCTCGGGCAGGGGTCTGAGTTGGTAGCAGCCACTGTGAGTTCTCCACATCACACCTGGAACCCAGACAAGAGCTGATAGCCCCTAAGTGGATACTTGGGTGTGTTCGTCACTGGAATGACCAACGGTAGGGTACCGTGTGTGGTTCCGTTCGTGACTGTATGGCCGTATGCCCGGATAACCCGTTTCCCACCCTGGTGTGTGGGCACCAGGCTGTGAAGTTGCTATGTGTGAGTTCAGGCAAGCTGCCCCTTGATTCCGTCCACTGCTGCTGTGTTCCTGTTCTGGACATAAATGCTTCCCTCAGTCCGTGTTCTCAGGACACCCATCATCCAGAGGCAAGCCTCTCTCGGGACTGTCTGGTGGAGGGAAGGGTCTCCAGCCTTCCATGAAAAAGTAAGGGGTAAGTCACCCAGAGAGCAAGATGGAGAGAGCTAGCTAGGTAGAGGCTCCTTGCCAGTCCCTTCTCCAAGCACCTAAAGCCAGAAACTACTCTTATTTTTAAAGATTCATTTATTTTATATGTTTAAGTGTTTTGCCTGCATTTACGTATGCGCACCACAGGTGTGCCTGCGCCCATGGAAGTCAGAAGAGGGCATCGGATCCTCTGGGATTAGAGTTACAGACAGCTGTGAGCTGTCATGTGGGTGCTGGGACTTGAACCCTGTCCTCTGGAAGAGCAGGCAGTGTTGATTTCTGTTGAACCGTGTCTCCGGGCCTTTAGAAAGAAACTTTTGGGGAGGTTGCCCCAGTGTTCCACTTCCTGCAGGGCAGCCACTCTCCACCCACGTGTGAGGAAGCCCCGTGAGGAGGAGAGTGCCTCCAGAGTTGAAGTAGCTGGTTGAAATTCCCAGGGCTTGTTCGTGGAGACGGCAGGTCTGCTCCCCGGAAGGCGATGGTTGCATTTCTGTTTGGCCACAGGGCCTGGAGGTTTTGGTTTTGGTTTCTCGGTCCAACTTGGCATTGCTCACTCCGTGACATAACACACAGGTGGCCATCCCTCTGAAGCATCATGAGTCCAGAATCCCCTGTCGTCTGCATCCATTTCCTGGTTTGAGGATAGCCATCTAGATCAGAATGGGGCCTCAGAGCTTGGCTCCTCCCCATGTGCTCACCGACTGGGGCTTGACCCAGGCAGGTCACGTTCCCTCTGTCCCTGCTTCTTACTGCCTGAAGGGAAGGTACACAAGGGGCGGAAGTTCGGGGAGGGGTCCAAGAAGACTTACCTGGCTAGAGGGTACCTTCTGTGGGTGTGTTTTTCAGCTGGTGAACTGGGCACTGGGGGCCTAGCTCCAGATTTCCCAACCCTTGCTCCCTTAAGGTTAGCAGCTGCTTGGGTTTGTGGAAGGGGAGGTGGGTGGGTGAAGGGTGATTCTAGCTAGCTATGATTGGTTTTCCCCACCTCAACTCTGGGAACATTTGTACCAGTTGGTTGCCATGGGCTGCTTTGTGCTCTGTGGATCCGGGAATCCTATTCACAGCACACAGAAGGCCAGTGGGTATGACCCGCAATGTCTTCGGATGTTACAGATTGTCTCCAGGTGGGCAAAACTGCTCTCAGCTGAGCTCCTCTGAGCTCAGCCCCTCCACCTGTAACTTACTGGTTACAAAGCTGAACCCTGCTGCAAGTTATCTTCCAGTCCAGGTCCCCAGCTCAGCCGGGCTGAATTGCTCAAGGACAAGGCCACCATTGTGGGCTGGCTACTAAAGAAGCCAAGCTTCCCCAAGGGAGAGATAGCCCAGCCCCTGAGCTGGTGATGGATGGCCTCCAGCAGGGCCGAAAGTCTCAGGCTCAGGGTGGTTTGGGTTCCTGTGACCCCAGCTGTGACCAGCTGCAACAGGCTCCGACTAGGAAGAAATCAGGCTTAGGGGACTAGAAGGCAGCACAGTACCTGCCTGAAGGAGTGAAGGAGCAGATGACCCCCCACACACACCGTGCAGAGAGGCCCACCCGCCCAGGACCACGCCCACAGAGGTGTCTATCAAGATCTCATTGGTTCTGCTACCCCTGTGCCCCAGGGCTGTTCCCACTGAAGGTTATTTAGTGGACTTTAGGTTCTAAGGCCTCAATCGTGGGGCCCTCTCCAGCAGGCCCTGAGCAGAAACAGCTGGGAGTCACCCTCACTAATGCATCTGGGTCTACTGAGTGGCTCTGGCCCAGTTTCTGCTCCTTTTCATCAGAACCCCTGATCAAGTTGGTTCTCAGAGAGCACCCGATCCTCTTCAGTGGGGTCCAGGACAGAGGAAGTGCTGGCACCCATTTGGGAACCGAGCCCTGATGTGTTTGTGGGGCCATGTAGAAGACGTTGTCCCTGTGTCCCAAAGACTTTCAGGGATTTAGTGGCTAGGCACCCAGCTAGAGCTCCTGTAGACGCTGTCTTTGGAGTTGCTTCCATGCTCTCGGTGAGCCTGGAGTGTCTGAAATAGGAGACACACACCTTTGGCCTACATGGAGTCTGGGAGGCCTCACACCTCACTCTCAGGGGTACCTATTGGTGGATGGCCATGGCTGGTTATTTCCTGGGAGTCCCCTAAAAAGAGAGTTTGAGGCCCCTGCGCTGCCAGTTCCTTAGTGAATCAAGAGCCAGGAGCCAGCCAGCCTGGGAGGAAGCCTGTCCTGTGGAGACATGGACTGGGGCAGGGAATCTACAGTCCCCAGAGACAGAGCCTATGCTCTTGGGCCCCAGGGGCCTCCCATCAGCAGCACAAACCGAAGCAGCTTTTCTTTT
>JAQHUG010000212.1:1317356-1341463 GCA_028555095.1 Dicrostonyx torquatus
AGGAGCCTTCTAGATGAAAAGATTCCCCATGGTCTCAGGGACAGAAGGGGTAGAGTAGAGACTGAGGAAGGATTTGGAATGGACAAGGGGTGAGAAAAGGAGCTAGCCTAGGTTCAACTGGGAGTGTCACACTTTGCCCGACCTGTAAGGGGAGTTTTCAGGCCCCAGCTGGTTCTAAGGAACCAGAAGCAACTGGCCTCTCTCTGCTTTCCTGGAACCAGTGTACCTGCGAAAAACCTGGTTGTTCCAGCCAAGGAGTGGGGACTGTGTGGGGATGCCAGTGTAGAGTGGGGATTCCCCAGAGCTCTGCCCTCAGTTTCTAGGGCCTTGAACCAGTACCAGGGCCAGAATCTCACCAGCAGCCTTCTGCCCACTCCAGACCAGACCCCCTCTTCATTCCCATCAGTAATGCCTCTTAACTGGTTTAGCCTCTAGCCTTCATGGGTCTATAGCAGCCCTCTGCCCCGAGCGCCAACTTTTACTTGTTCTGGCCTCTACTTTGTGAAGCTAACATTTAATGTGTACCTTCTACATGTCAGCAAAGCCCCCTCCCATCTCTTCCATATCTTGCTGTGGGGGGAATCTCTGGGCTGCCATAGTAACAGAAAGGCCGCTGACCCACGCTTCCCTCCTCACTGACTGGTGAGGTTTCTGTCTTGTCTACAGAAAACTCTGGGACGGAAACGCGCACACAAGGGCTCCTTCAAAGATGGTAAGTGGCTCCCAGGAGGCTGAGGGCCTGGCATGGCCGGGAAGGAGTCTTAGTAGGGCCAACCGGGGACTGTTGGGTCCGAGAAGATGAGGTCAGGCTGGACAGGACATTCACTGGACACTGATCCCAGTTGTTGATATGAGTGTACATCTCGTAGAGTTCCCTTGGACTCCCATCTATGTGACCCAAAGACGGGACAGACCAGCCCCATACTATCTTGAGTATTCAATGGGACCCAGGGTGGATGATAGGGCATCAGGCCTCCAGAGAAGCAGGCACTCATCTCTCTTCTCTGCGTGGACTCTTCCGGGTCTGAAGAGAGCCTACTGGGCACTGCAGCTCATGAGAAAGTAATAACCAATGTTGTTCTATCTTCCTGGTCCCACTGAGGCATGGTAACTTCCAAAAGACTATCCTCCCCCCCCTCCCGTGTCAGCTCTCTGGGTGTCCATAGAGGCCAGAACACAAGGGTCTGAGTCTCTCTGCCGGGTCTCTGGGAAACGCTCCCTGTGCTGAGCAGCAGCAGTGCCCAGGCTCCAGTGCAGGCTGATGCAGCAGCTGCATGAGCTCAGAGATGCCCTAAATTGGGTTGGCCCATGCCAGACTGGGCCGGTAGTATTGTCGGCTCATGGGCAGCGACCGGCATACTCAGACCTCAGCTGAGTACCCCAGCCTCCCTCTCCCAGACCAGGCACAGCTTTATGCAGCGCTGGTTGGTCTGCTTGGCCCTGACCTGGAGTGCCACATTCTACACTGGGCTGCTACCATCTCCCAGCCTGTCCTTTGACACCACTGTAGGACACAGTGGGCCATAGGGGAGCCTGCATGTTTTTGAGAGCTTTGTGGGGCCCTCGGGAGGGTCAGGTTACCCCCAAGCCCCCATGCAGACAGGCGACCCTGCTCTCCCCAGACCCCCAGCTGTACCAGGAGATCCGAGAGCGGGGTCTAAATACCAGTCATGAGTCTGATGATGACATACTCGACGAGCCCTCCGGCCCGGAGGGAGCTCAGAAAGCGGACACCACCATTGTGGTCAAGAGCTATCGGCCTGCCCAGCTCACCTGGAGCCAGCTTCCAGAGGTATGGCGGCCCCGTGGCCTTCCCTTCCCTAGCTTGTGGTAGCCTGGCCCTTACAAGGAATTTAAACATAGCTTCCAGAGTCACTGGGATATAGTTTACGCGTGGAACAATGAGTCTGTCCTCTGTCCTGGTATGTAGTTGGAGGTCCTGCTCAGCCTGACCTGAAGGGGCACTGTGAACACAAGGAGCCCCCTTCCTAGGACCCTCATCTCACTTGGGGAGTCTCTCCACTCTCCTCGTACTTCCCACATCTGAAAACGGGGCCATGTCCGGGCCGTGAGGGCCAGGCTGGTGACCCCTAACCTCTGCAGGCTCTGGGTGTGGCAGGAAATGGGGATGTGGAGTCAGCCTTTTCTTCACTTCAGTACAATGGAGCTTCTTGTTTGCCTGCTGTGGGGGTGAGGGACCCCCCCCCATGAGCGTGCCAACAGTGGGAGTCTAGCCAGGGAAGGTCCAGCCAAGGGTTGCAGCAAGGCAGAGTCTGGGCTTCACAAGTAGAAATGTCCAGAAAGACACTTTTATTTCCCTGCTGGATACTAGAAGCTGGAGACGGCACCCAACACGCTACACCCCGTAACATTAATTGCCCGATATTTAGAACCTGGACTGCCCACACTTGGAAAGCTGCAGGGGACCCATGCAATGTTGGCAGTGCCTCTGCCCAAGCTGTGAGTAGAACACAAAGGGAGGCAAAGCATAGGGTGGACCAGCCTGCCCCGACATGCTCTATAGCCATAGGCATAGGGGGAGCCACGCTGAGACAGCCTAGGGCCATTAGCCTCAAGAGAGGGAAGAGTGCAGGTGATAATGGCCTGTGCCTTCCCTGGCAGGACTCTGACTCAGCTGCCCAGGTGGTGTCTGAGTCATCACCCCACACACACAGGCACATGCATGCATGTGTACACACACGCACTCACTCTGTTCCTCTTCCTGTCCTTCTTCCTGGCCTGGTCCAGGGCTCTAGAGATGGAGATGCACTGTCCTGGGAGGCTTCTATGGAGAGGAAGCTAAGCTGGGGAGACATAGACAGCTGAAGGCTCCTGATGGAGGTGGCTCCGTCCTCCAGCTGGGTGTGGCCCAGAGGAGGATGCAAGTGGGGGCCTGGCTCCATCCGCAGGACCTGTGACCATAGCTCCTTCGCTCTTCTCAGGTGTTAGAGTCAGGTGTCCTGGACACACTGTCGGTGGAAGAACGTAAGAGGCAGGAGGTAAGGCCACCGGGAGTCCCTAAGACACAGTGATACCCTCTCCTCACCTACCCTAATGGCCACCTCATGGGCCAGATACCTGATGGCTGACAATCAAGCCCCTTCATTGCCTTGTGAGTCCTGAAGGAGCATCAGGAAGTACCAGAGTCCTGGCCCGGAATGAGAGGCATGGCTCAGCGGTAGAGCATTTGCCTAGCATGTGTCAGCCCGTTTTTGATCCCCACCCGGTACCATCTTCCCCAGAAAGCAGAGTCCTGATCACATCCCCACAGCCTGACTTGTGAACCGGAGAATAGAGATACAGACTTGTGGCCTGTGCAGCGGTCACGACAGCCCTCCGAAGGGGCCCGGGCTCCCCGTCTTCCTTCTCTCCCTCCCTCCCTCCGTCATTCTGAGCATCGTCTTCCCGTGCAGGCCATCTTCGAGATCCTCACATCTGAGTTCTCCTATCTGCACAGCCTGAGCATCCTGGTGGCCGAGTTCCTGCAGTCCGGGGAGCTGAGGGCCACTATGACACAGACGGAACACCACCATCTCTTCTCCAACATTGTGGACGTGCTGGCTGCCAGTCAGAAGTGAGTGGGTCTCCCTGGGTCCCCAAGAATGCCGCTTTCACTGCAGTGATGTCAGCAGGGCCCTGGGTTGCACCTGTGGGTGGGACACTTGGAGCAGCCACAGGCTTGAGATGGAGCATGACAACCTCTAAGAGCCCTTGAGAGCTGGCTGTGGGGAGAGTATGGGCGTCGTACTAGGCTCCCAGGGGAGAGGGGGAGGCACTTCTCTCAGGTACAGCCCTGTATGACCAATGGGTATCTCACCTCAGCTCTGGGCGTAATCAGCAGCACCCACGGGGTGTATTCACCCAGTCAGGTGGCAGCCTCGAGTTTCGGCCCCAGGTCATGTTCTACCCGGCAGTGTCTGGTGGCCTGACTGGGCTCTGGTTGCAGGGCCTAGAATCAGAGGGGAGGCCAGGCATGCAGTTACAGGCTGGTGAGGGCATGTGTGTGTGTAAGTGCCCGTGTATGTGTGCCTTATGTATGTGCATGCCTGTATGTATCCTTGCATACTACCGGTGGGTATCTCACCCCAGCACTGGGCGTAGTACCTGCCTGTATGTGTTCGCTCACACCTGTATATATGTTCATGTGTTCATGTCCTTAGCACAGACTGGTCATGTAGTGTGTGGGGCCAGCCCTTGCTGCTGCAATAGTCCAGGAGACCCCAGGTCTTCCTGTCCCTTCAGTCTTGGCTTCAGTGTTTGATGAGGCTCTCTCATCAGCCCCAGTGGAGTCAGAAGAGAGGAATAGGTCATGGGGTGCTGCTAGCTCACAGGCCGAGTCCTCCAGACAGAGGATGCTGGCTCTTGCATGTCAGGACCAGCCTGGCCCTTGCTGACCACTCAGCAAGACCACTCTGCTGCTGTGTGTGTGTGGGGGTCCTTTCTACCTTTGGAGGCTTCAGAGCCATTTTGACAGGGACAGACTACTGTCATATCCCTGGAGACCAGCTTCCTGTAAGAGATCCCGTGGCTAACTGTGGGAACTATTCGCTCCTGACTCATCAGAGGGGAGGGGTCCAGGGAAGTGGGTGACCCTCATGCAGACTCCTGCCCCAGTGTGGTCCCTTGATGCTGTGCAGCCTCTAATTGCTCAGCTTGGCCATTGCTGCCCTGGTGTGGGACGCTCTAGCCTCCTCCCTGGCCATTCATAGCGATCTCCTCTGAGAATTGTGCTATTTTGGGCCAGTAGCGGGAGGCGGGCCCTTCCAGACCTTTCCAGGAAACCCCAGGACTCCTGCATTTCAGCCCAGTGGCCTGGCCTGCCTCCTTGTGCATGGTGGGCGTGTCCAGGCAGCCTCAGCTTCTGTTCATCCTGGGATCCCCATGCGCTTCTGAGCCTCTCTGCTAGCTACACAGCTTTTCCCAAGGGCCAGTCACTCCTAGAGTGTACTTGTTTATAGGAATTGTTGAGTCCTAATGGTCACATCCCAGCCTGGAGGGGTCCTCTCAGATGGACCCTTTTCCCAGCTCCCTAAGCCAGGGCCTAGAGACATGGACATAGCTCAGGAACAGTCACCAGTCTCACATACCAGGTGGCCAAAACCTCTGATGCCATCATCATACCTGGTTCATGGGAGGTCAGAGGCTGGTAGTCTCCCCAGGACCTCTGCCAAGAGCCCAGGCCTTCTTACTTGTCCTTTATGGGTTGGACTCCCTGAAAGCGGATAGTTGTGAAGCCTTGCCGGGAGCTTGGCTGGTAGAATCACCTTAGTTTCAAGACCCATCCCTAGAAAGACATGGCTTTTCCTGGGTCTCTTAAGGCCCCAATAATAGGACCCTTCATAGGGTCGCTGCATCTCTGTCCTTTATCTCACACCCAGGGACAGGCACAGGGCTGGATGTTACAGAGGCAGTGCGGAGAGTTGCTCTGTCTTGTGGGCCCCCTGATGGCTTTGGACAGATGTGGCCTAGTTTACGGAAGGGTCCGCCTGACCCACTGGGCACCTGCCACGTACTGCCTTCAAGGCCGATCCGTGGGGATGTTTTTGTCTGCATACATGTGTCTGTGTAGGTGTGTGCCAACACCCACCAAAGTTGAGCCTTCGTGTCCCCAACCGCGCTCTCCACCCCAATGCTGCAGGTTCTTCGAAGCTCTGGAACAGCGGCACAAGGCCCAGGTGTGTGTGGAGGACATCAGCGACATCTTGGAGGACCATGCCGAGAATCACTTCCACCCTTACATCGCCTACTGCTCCAATGAGGTCTACCAGCAGCGCACCCTGCAGAAGCTGTCGTGAGTGGGGCCCACCTCGTGCAGGCCCTACCTGTGCCACCTCTTTCTGAAGTCAAGTGACAGTTTCCCTGTTGCAGGAACAGCAATGCAGCCTTCCGAGAAGCGCTAAGGGAGATTGAGAAACGGCCCGCGTGTGGGGGCCTGCCCATGATCTCCTTCCTGATTCTCCCCATGCAGAGGGTGACCCGGCTGCCGCTCCTGACAGATGTGAGAATCCGGGAGGCTTGGGCGCGGCCGTGGAAACACGCTGGGTGGCCCTCCCTGCCTTTAGTGTTGCCTCTCTGACCTCTTTCTCACACTCATGTGTCTGTAATTGGATAATTACAATGCGTATAAGGCAGGGTGATTAATCTTGATCACTTTGCGGTCAGTAATAGGATACTGTAGCCCGTAGACAAGTATTTAGGCAACTGCCCATACGCCCTCAGCCCTGGAACTGTGGAAATGCCGCTATTCTCCAGGATGGAAAGGGCAGGATCCCAGCCCTGGCGGTGCAGAGGCTGTTTGTGGGCTGTAGATGTCCTGCTGGGTCAGAACAGGAGCCCTCTGGGAGTTCTTGCTTGCCTGAGGCCCCTCCCTGACTTCCAGAGTCTAGAACTGATGGGGAGCCCCTGCCCCATGCAGGGCTCCTTGGGAGGGTCCTCATGCCTTCTGTCTTCCCCCCAGACACTCTGCCTGAAGACACAGGGCCACCCTGAGAGGTACAAAGCCGCCAGTCGTGCCCTGAAGGCCATCAGCAAGGTGAGGCCACTTCTGCCCTCGGTTTATCCATCCCAAGGGAGTAATCCAGGGCGGTGCCACCAGGAGGGCAGGCACTCCACGCTCCTGCACGCGTGCCCATGGTATACGTGTAAACTCAACCCTGCAGCTGGTGAAGCAGTGCAATGAGGGGGCCCACAAAATGGAGCGCACGGAGCAGATGTACACACTGCACACGCAGCTGGATTTTGGTAAGGTCAAGGTAGGTGCCTTACCAACCCACCCCCCTTACACTGCCGTCCACATTGTAGGAGTCAGGGGCTCTGAGGAGGGTGGGCGGGGGATCCTTTGAACTTCCCTGACTCAGTAGCAAGGAGGTGTCAAGACCTCTCCAGGACTGCCCCCCCCCAGCTTAGGCAGACCATTTGGCAAGAGGCAGAGCATCAGGGCCCCTCAAGGCTCTCCTGTAGGGTGGCACAGGGCATAGAGCCTTCTCTGGTTCCTGTAGGCCAACTGAATGGCAGTTCCTTAAGGTTCAGGACTATCCCATTGGTTCTCAGTCATAACAGGGAGGCAGGAATTGTCCCTGTCATTGTCTCCACCTTGCCGGGTCCGTTTCCTTTATCTGTCCCCAGTCCCTGCCACTCATCTCTGCCTCTCGCTGGCTGCTCAAGCGTGGAGAACTCTTCCTCTTGGAGGAATCCAGTATCTTCCGGAAAATCGCCAGCCGGCCCACATGCTACTTGTTCCTGTTCAATGATGTCCTGGTTGTCACCAAGAAGAAGAGGTGGGCACTCAGCTGCACATGTCAGGCTAGGGAGTGGCCACATGTCGCTATACAGAAACGGGTCTCTGCAGGCCTGGGTTTCCCTCCCTGGCCATGGAAGCTGTCCCTGGGCCCGAGAGACAAGTCTCAGGAGCACTCTTGAGGTTAACTGGCCCTGACGACTCTGTGTCCCCACAGTGAGGAGAGCTACCTGGTCCAAGACTATGCACAGCTCGAGCACGTCCAGGTCAGGAAGCTGGAGGCCTCGGAGCCCTCGCTACCTGCTGGCAGCGGCCGCAGTTCCTCCGTGCCCCACCCCTTCCAGGTGAACCTGCTGCGTAACAGCGAGGGCCGCCAGGAGCAGATTTTGCTGTCCTCTGACTCTGCGTAAGATGGTGGACCCCAGTGGGAGGGGAGCGCACATGCGGAAGGGGGGGGTAGCCTGGGAGGGTGGATGGGCTGTGCTGCACTGTGTCTGCGTGCCTACTACATGCTGAGTGCCATCAGTGCCGGGCAGAGCCATAAGCAATGCTCAGCCTGTCTCTGGGTATTTGTTTTCCTTGTGGGAATACATCAACTGGTGAATTGCTGTACTGTCCAGTGACAGGGAGGGAGCATCAAAGGGAAAAAAGGACAAATGTGGATGTGACTGATGGGCCTTCATTATTGCCAAGGTGGTGCTTAGGTCAAATCCCCGGAGGGAGGGAATGGGGCAGCGAACACAGGAAGGAGTCTCACAGCTGTGCAAGGGCCCGGGGCAATAGCAGGAGCTGAAGCACAGCAGGGGCTCATGGACCCCAAGAAGGAAGGAGGGTCTCAGCTATGCTCTCTGTGGCCTCCAGGAATGACCGGGCCCGGTGGGTCACAGCCCTCACCTGCAAGGAGAGGCAGTGGCAGGGCATCACCAACAAAGGAGGTGAGTGTGTGGTTGGGGTGTGTGGGAGTGTTGCAGCCCCAGGGTAGAGCTGGTCTTTGTAGATCTCAGGCCACAATACGGCGTCCCCGGGGTACCTAGCTTAGGGGCTGGACATCGGCCCCTGTTGTATGTGTGACTATGTACTTGTAGCCACGGCTTAACCTTATTGGTCCTTAAGAGGCCTGGTGTCCTGCATCTGGGGAAGCTGAGGCCAAAGGAACAGAATAGTCGGTGGGAGAGCACCCCTGGCCTAGCTCTCTCTGTTTCCCCCAGAGCTGCCCCAGGTGGAGATCACCAAGGCATACTTTGCCAAGCAGGCTGACGAGATCACGCTGCAGCAGGCTGACGTTGTCCTGGTCCTGCAGGAAGAGGATGGTGAGTGTGGACAGGCCACACCTGAGTGGGTGTCAACCAGACAAGGGTGCGCAGAGTGTACTGGGGTGCAGCCCAGATAAGGGTGCAGTGACCCGCTATGCCCACTCAGCCTGCCTCAGCCCTGTAAGTACCTCCTCAAAGGTTGGGGCTGGAGAGATGGCTCAGTTGGCATAGGAACCTGATTTTGAACCCAAGAGCCCATGTGAGGGAAAGCTGGGAATGATGGCACATGCTCGTGTCATCCCAGGGAAACAAAGACATGCACATCTCAAGGGCTCATCAGCTGGCTAGCCTAGCCTGATTGGCATTCCCCGTGCCCGTGAGAGACTATCTTGAAAGACAGAGTGGGCAGCGCCTGAGGAACTGAGGTTGTCGCTGGACCTCTATGCACATGGGTGTACATGTATGTGGATCTATACACACATGTGTAAACACATCACACTCAGGCTCTTCAAAGGGAGGACCGCCAGTACTGGAGTCATGGGACCAAAGTGAGCTCATTACTCTGAGCCCTAAGTGAAGCGAATGGGTGTCTGCTCTCCTGGTGGTCCCAGCATAGGCCTCTGCAGGGCCCAGGTCATGCTGGTGTAGTGGGTGCAGCACCCCGCCCCGCGCTGATGGAGCTGCTGGATCAGGAGCCCATGTGGCCTTGAGTGACACCTCCTTGGCTCTCTCTCGAGGCAGGAGGGGTGGTCAGGCCCTAGAATAGAACCCTCAAGAGCAGAGGTAGGGTGGGAGGGATCCCTCTCATCGACCTGTCTGCATCCAGGCTGGCTACATGGCGAGAGGCTTCGGGATGGAGAAACAGGCTGGTTTCCCGAGAGCTTCGCTCGCTGCATCACCAGCCGCGTGGCAGTGGAGGGCAATGTGCGCAGGATGGAGCGGCTGCGGGTAGAGACAGATGTGTAACCTAAAAGCCAGCCGCAGTGGACACAGCTTCAGTCCTTCAACCAGCAAGTGTCTCCGCCCTCCAGGACATGGGAGGGGTTTGTCGTGGGACACAAGTTCTGTTCCTTGGGCCTCCTCACAGCCTCACGGTTGAGAGCAGAACACAGGACATCTGTCTATACATGACACTTGCTTTCTCGGAAGGCTTTGAGGCAAGCTCCAGGGCCCAGCCTGGCCTCTCGCTGGCCCATCCCTTTCCTGATTTCTGGCCGCCTGAATTGCACCCAGGTTAAGAGTGACACAGGACTGTGGTCTTCATTGAGGACAACGCAGGACCACCTCCCAGATACATCCCCCTCTCCCCAAGTGGGACAAGAAGGGCCCGTGTTCTGAGAGGACCGTGTTGAAAGGTGACTTGAGGTACCAGCAGGGATATCATATAGTGTGATGGAGGTTTTAAACAGCATTAAAGTATTTCTTTAAAACTTGGGTTTACACCGGAGCTTAGTCACAACCACTTGTTGCATTGAAATCCCAAGGTCTAACAGGTGCGTGGAGACTTGGTCTCTCTTTAGCTCTGACCCATCTGTCTACCAGAGTGTCACAAGTCTGTGGCTCCTGCTTGTGCGTTCACGGATGGTAACAGCTGAACCTTGCAGGGCTTACCCTGGCCTCAGACACAGTAGGGACACTCTGATATGGTGTTTCCAGTCCCTGCAGAGACCTCCCTCTCAGGGACCTATAGGCCCAAAAGGCAGCCTCCGTGTTGACTAGGGCCGGGCCAGGTCTCTCCAACAGCCCCCTCAGCCTGGTCCTGAAGCCCCATACTTTCCTTGGCTTGGCTGGTGCTAGCTTGGGGGTGGAACACCCAGCATACACTGTAGCAATGTGCCCGGTTCTGCTGTGCTCAGCCTTGCTACACAAGTGACAGAAACAGGTGAATCTCCACTAGGTCAAAAGCACAATGGTGATGCCCTCCCTTCCTAGGCCTGTCTAGTCAGGCTAGGGCCAGCTACGCCCTATGGCTTCCATGACAAGGCTAAGTCTAGGCTCAGCCTGACACCAGTCCTCACCAGGGTGAACACTCACCCACGTTTGTAACTGGCTGCTTTGGATGGAGGGCCAGGTCAGAGTTCAGGGAGTAGGCATGGCCTGGGTGGATTGTCTGAGGTAGGGCCTTAGTCCATCTTCCTCACCCCAACGCTCCGCTTTCCTGGAACTGCTGGGGAGTGGGGGGTGTGAAGAGGCAGCAAACTGGCGGCCATGGAGGGATGTGTGCATGCATGGTTGCTGTGTGCGTGCTGATGTGTGCTGGTGGCAGAAGTGCCTTGATGTAACCCACTGCTCCATGGCCTCGGGTTCATTCCCACTTCTGATCCTCTGAGGAGCGTGACAAGAAGCAGCGGGCCAGTTCACCACCAAGCACACTCGGTAGCCACTCGATAGCTAGAACGAGGCGGAACGAGACCTTTGACTCTGGACAGCTGGGACAGGTGACCCCACAGCCCTGACTCAGTTTGCAAGTGATGAAAGCCGAGGGACAAGGATACTGTAGAGCCTGGGGGAGGATGGGCGAGGCTAACGATGGGCAGCCGGCAGACATCACACAGAGGTCATTTGGTACAGGACCAGGTCAGGAAACCTCCCCCACTGACAGAAGCATAGGGTTGTCAGTGAGGGCGGGGGGGGGGGGGTTCCAAGGACAGGGCCAGCCCCGCTCCCCAGCTGCAAAAGGCCCATCCTCTGTGTTATCACCCTGGTGGCACATTTCTGTGCCCCCCTCCAACCAATAACAGGGATCATACGGGGTACCCTGCCCACCCACTCAGCTGGGGAGACTCAGCCTGCCCCTCCTGACCACCTTCCTGTCGCAGATGAAAGGCCCCTGCCCACTGTTGGGGTCATTGGCTTGCCAGAGAACATCAAGGCTTCTAATACCCTAGCCAACTCCAGGGAGGTCTGTGCTCTGGCCGGGGCTCAGTGGGACCAGATCCTCAGGTGCCTGGTGCCCAACCCACCTGAAGCAGCATTGTCAGTCGTGGTTCAGCGGCTGTCAATCTGTGGGGCATTGGGAGCCCTGGCCCTTCTCAGCAAACCTCTGTGCCTTCCCCGATATGAGCAGAGTAGACGGCGCTAGGCCTGGTAGGCGTGCACACCTTAGCTTGAGTCAGAGGTATCTGAGGCATAGGGATGGTTCGAGTGCCGTGGACCAGTTCCAGAGATGGTCCTGGCCTCTAGCCTCTCCCCCAGGAAGCATGAGAAAAATGAGTCCAGCTTCGATACCTTACAGATATGCACACAGCTGCCTTGGGATTGCTACTTCCTCTGCTCACCAGGCTCAATTCCAGTCCTTCCAGAACATCCCTGACTCTGCCAGGCTGCTTCGCTCCTACCACCAGGAGCCACAGGTGATGGTTTTTTTCTCAGTCCCCCTGGTGGCCATAAGAGGCACTAACATGGGAGCTACACTTGGGAGGGACCCCAGCTCTCCTGCTTCTCTTAAGACTCTAGCTTTGCCCCCAAGAAAGCGAAGCCATGGTCAGGACTGCCATTCTGGTGAGAACAGCCCTCCCATGTCCTTAGCCAGTCAGTGTGTCTGGACCATCAATTCCTTGTCCTCATCCCTGCTTGTCAAATGACACCAGCCATCGTCTGTCCCTGGACCTGTGACTGAACAGGCTAAGGCAAATCTGACTCTGTTCTGTCGTATCACAACGGGCCCACTGTCTCTTATTTCCCCTTTTCAGTCTTTGAATTTTACTTTTTAAGAAAGTATTTTTATTTGATGTGAATGAGCGTTTTGCTTTCATGCCTGGAGCCCCATGTGGTGAAGCCAAAAGAGGGTGCTAGCGTCTCTGGAGCTGGACCTGTGGAGGACTGTGACCCACTGAGTAGGTGCTGGGAACTGAACAGGTCCTCTGCAGTCTGCAGGAGCAGCAATGCTGTTAATGGCCGAGCCATCTATTCTGTGCCCTACTGTGCTTCGACCGTGTGGGTCCCGGGCTCCAACTCCAGTCTTCAGGCTGAGAGTCAGGCACACACTGAACAATCTTGCCAGCCCCGAGCCCCTTTAATCTCTACTTATGCCAACCCTGGCATTTTTCTTTCCCCAAAAATGTACCCGCATTCCCGCTGTAAAGGTGCTAGCTCATGGTTGCCCCCGTCACATTCTCTGTAAAATCTCTACGCTGTCTATAGCTGCGTCTCCCTTATTTTTCTCATGTCATATTTAAAAAATATCAGTCTAGTCAGGCATGGTGGTGCATGCCTGTAATCCCAGCACCTGGGAAGCAGAGACAGGAGGACGTCTTAAGTTCAAGTCATCCTGGTCTACATAGCAAACTCCAGACTAGCGAGGGCTGCATGCAAAAGCCTGTCTCAACCGACCAACCGATGGTCTGATGGGCATATTAGTCTTTGAAGGAAAGCATTTTGGTTTCCTTACATGTAACTAGGTTGTAGAGTATCTGCAACCTGTATATGAAGGGCTTGAGTTGGTCCAGTACCTCCCACAGCCCCGTTTGATGAGTACAAAGATTGCCTACAAATATAGATGCGTATCTGTAAAGCATAAAGATCAGAGGCGCATATGTAACATGTTAAAGCTTGTGCAGATGTGACCGTAACTGTTCAGTCTGCCCAACCTATGGGTTGCTATAGAGTGCGTCACATTCTGCTGCAATGCATTTCTACCTGTGACAGCCACCCTTGCTCTGTGGACTTCTGAGCACTTGCTGTGTGTGTATGTATGTATGTATGTATGTATGTATGTATATGCGTACATGTGCATGCGTGTGCATAGACAGCCACAATGCTTTGCACCCTCACAACAGTGAAACTCCTTCCCCAGGGGCTGAAGAGATGGCTCAGTGGTTAAGAGCGATATTGCTTATAGAACCTGCACGCAATTCTTAGCACCCACATCAAGCATCTCATGTCCTGTAACTCCAGCTCCACGGGATCTACTGCCGCTGGCCTCCACAGGCAGCCCCGCTCGCTCACAGGCACATACATGTACTAGTAAAGAAACCTTTTGAAAATGTGTTTTTAAAACCTCCTTTTGCTCTTCTTGCCATGGTTGTATTGCTACCTTCCAGCTGTGCCTTACAAGCTAGATCCTATGCCTTTCTTTAATTTTTCTAAAATTACATTTATTTATCAGAGGACATGCATGTGGAGGTCAAAGGACAACCTGCGGAAGTCACCAATCCCCTTCCACCATGTGGAAAGCAAACTCAGGTGTCAGGCCTGGCAAGCAGGCGCCTTTCCCCCTGAGCCCGTCAGGTCTGGCAAGCAGGCGCCTTCTCCCTGAGCCCCCCTTGCCAGCTGATATAAGATTTTTAGTGCAGTCTGGTCTCCATCTGCTTAGGTCCTGTTAGCCTGCTCTTTCCCTTCCCTAGTTCTTCCTGCCCCTGGGTAGTTCCTGGTCCTCACCCTCCTGTGCTGGTTGCAGCTGCTGCCTCCTGGCCTGTCACTCACGGGACCAGTGATGCCATCTCTAACTTCTCTCACACCTCCCCCATGATGAACCAGTCTGCGGGTGACAAGGCCAACTTCAGTTCTCTTCGTGATGGCATTGTAGGAACTGTGCTGTGTGGTCTCCCATGGCTCCCTCCAGAGCTTCTCCCAAGGATAGTTCAAATTAGAATCAGGGGTGAACCTGTGGGCATGGCGGTAGTTTAGCTGGATATAAAAATCGACCTTATTTTCCAATATCAATGAGAGGACATCATTTCCTGGTCGCCTGTCTTCCCCTTGTGGAGTTTCTGTCCACCTGATTCTGAACCCTTTTTTTCTCTGGGCACTTTGGAATTCCTCCTTCATTTCCACACTGACTGCAAGCTGTTCTCCACTTGGTATCCTGTCCCTTCTTTCTCTAAGTCTGTGTGCAGCGGCCTACAGGCATGGCTCCCACTGCCGCCCATCCCACTGGAGCCCATATAGTGTCCCTGAGGTTTCGGCTGCCTCGGTTTCTGTGGGAGAAAGGAAAGAGGTAGCCACTACCCAGATCCAAACAAAAGACTACTCCAGGTGGGAGGTGGGGGCAGAGTCTCGGATCCAAGTCCAGCCCTCCCTCAATTTTTACTGTCCTCAGAATCTTCCCCCACCCCACTCTGCTCTGGGCTACACCTGTAGCCTCAGCCTCAATCCACAGGGAGCCCTGGCTCCTGCGATGCTGTCTGTCCCTCACCCTGTTGGGTGGCTGTTTGGGTTAAGCATGGATCCCCTTCCACACCAGTCCTGCTCTCTCTGAGACGTCCTTCCTACAGGAAGCCACTTTCTAGCTCTCTGGAGGTGTCTTAGGCACCAGTGTGTTCTCCTTGGCCAGAAGAATCCCACTATGACCAGTGTGACCCCTGTCATTAGAGAGGGGCACAGAACCCACCTGGGCCTCCCGGGCTGGGGAGGCTCCCATCCGAGAGCCTTCATGCCAGCTGCTCTTGGGAGGACCCACACCAAGTCTATGAAAAGCACAAAAACCCAAGCCACGAGGACACCAGTGTGCCTTTACCTCTCAGGACTTTACAAAACTGAGATCCCACGGCCCAGCGGCCTGAGTCCAAGCTTCTGGGATGGCGTAGCTTCCAGTTGACCCAGGGCTGCGATGGCAAGTGGAATTGCCCATAAATACCTTTACATAAATACGGGCCGGACGGCGTTTCCAGGTAAACATTTGGCTGGCTGCAGTGGTCCGTGGCCTTAGCACCAGAAGGTCCCAACCCAGGTCCCTAAAGAGAGCCAGGATTCCTCAGCACAGCTCACAGGGTGCCCATGTACATGACGGTCTGAGGCCTGGTCCTCTTCCCTGGGCTCCTTGTGTTCACTACAGCCTTCCTCCTCATGGCCACAAGGCCTTGGTAGACGGCTGTGTAACCATCCATAGCCCTCCACAGAGATCCATCGCTTTCCGGAGGAGGTGTGGATCCAGGAGTCCTACATCCACACATGTCCTCTCGGTCCCTTGGGCTGGAACACGGTAGTGGTCCTCTGTGGGACTTCCATGAGCTAATGCTTCATGGCCCTGCTGCTGGGTTGCTGGGGTGCCAGTCTGCCGGAGGATGGCTGTGTGGCCACTGGAGACACAGGAAGAAAAGAGGGTCAGCAACAGGACGCAGTGGGACTCCTCAAAACGGCCAGTTCCAGGATGAAGATGGTGGCCTTCTTCCCTCTTTAGCAAGTCTGGTAAAGGCAACAGCCCACGCCCTCACAGCGTGGTCCAGTCCCATCTCCAAGGTTCAGGTTCTGAAGGCACAGGGAAGTGGGCTACTCCCTTGGGCCTAACCAGAGAGCCGTGTCTGAGCAAGCGTGTTCTCCACATGAACTCTGGGCTCCCAGGGAGCTGGGCCATAGACAGCTCATGTTGTCCATGTGGGTAGACACCAGTAATGGGCCAGTAAGGCATCAATCACCCACACCCACAGGGACCCCACACAGCCACCAGCATAACCTTCTCCATCCCATGCTCATGTAAGCAGTGGGGGAGGGGGTCTGCTCAGCTCCCACTTTGTCAGTTCCAAGAAGGGAGGGAGGCAGGGCTTTGAGGCTGGGTGGAAAGAGCTTCACCCAAAGTTAAGCCAAGCTCACCCCAAGGAAAAGGACTATCCCATGACTCCCAGGGGCCAACAATGTCCTCTCCCCCCACAGCCCCATCCTCAGAGATCTGCTAAATGGCAAGTCAAGGCCCTGGGTGTAGTACCAGATTTGACCACTGGGTGCCACTGTGGATAGCATTATGTATGCAGGCACTGGTCAGCAAATTGCAACCTAACCCGGAACCTGAACCTACCCGTGAGCTCCCAGCATGGCTCCTAATAGTCTGAGGCCATGAACACCTTGGAGAGGCTAAAAATGATTCAGGCGGTATCCCGTCTGCACTGAACATCTTCAGGCTGAGGACTCCTAGGTCTGGGCCCTCCTCTCTTTCTTTCATGTCCTACCCTCAGAGTGTGACAGCTGGCCTCCCACCTCCCTCTACAGAGATTGGTCCCAGCACCCTCAGCAGACTGGGCCTAGGGAGCCAACAAGAGATGCCATAAGGGGTTGTGGCTATTCACGGGGGTGCAGCACAGCCAGCTCTATCTTGTAGATGAGAGGTGCAGTCCCAGAGACTCAGGGACTTGGGGAATCAAAAGACTGCCCCAGTTCTACATGTGGGTACACACAGGCACAGTCTACATTAAAGCCTGTGTACACATGTGTGTCTGGTGCACACACGTGTACTGGAACATACATGCCTGGCACAGGTATGCACCATAACACATGCACTTGAATTCCACAGAGTATGTATGCATGCATGCCTGGTGCATGGACATCACTGAAACAAGCATAGGCACATGGTGCACAAAGATGTGGGCACACATGGGGCTGGAGAGATGGCTCAGAGGTTAAGAGCATTGCTTGCTCTTCCAGAGGTCCTGAGTTCAATTCCCAGCAACCACATGGTGGCTCACAACCATCTGTAATGGGGTCTGGTGCCCCCTTCTGGCCTGCAGGCATACACACACAGACAGAATATTGTATACATAATAAATAAATATTTAAAAAAATGTGGGCACACACGTACCCCTGAAGCCATGTACACACAGAACACACATACCTGGGAAACACATACCTAGATCATACTTATACCTGCAGAGTGTATACATGGAATACACATACGCACCCTGAAAATGCATACCTAAAGCCCATGCATACCCTCCTAGAACATGTACCTTGAGCACACACACCATGAAGATGCATGCCCGGAACACACATGTATCAGGAAGACATATCCGGAGTATTCACACACCTGGAGCACACACACTAGAAAGACACATGCACCAAGAGGACACATACCTGAAGCATGCACACACACATAGGGCATGCACATACACACTTGTGTTGCTGCTCTGGTGTACTGGCACAGGTATACACGCACTAGCTCACAGCACACTGGTGTACACACGTATACTGATTAACATGCATACAGTGCTGCTCATGTACACACGGGCACACAGCACCCGCACGTCCTGAATCACCCAGCCCCGCCTGCAGAGGGATCGGAGATCCCACGGAAATCTGCAGGTCACTCGAGGGAAAAGGTTGGTGCTCCAGGCTGGCAGTGTGTCCCGTTCTTGCCCATGGGAACGGCTTGAGGCATGCATCAACCACTAGCTGTGTGTACTCTCTGGGTGCCAGGAAGGGATGGCTGAGTTTCTCACTTGGTGTTGGTATTAGGACAAGGGGTGGGTTCCTGGCCAGGGGCAGGGAAGTCCTCGGTTCTTCCCTTGGGAACCTGACTCACCTTCCCGGCAAGTGGGCCCTGTGTAGCCGTCCACGCAATGGCACCGCCCACTGATGGGGTCGCAGTCAGCCCCACCCCCACAGTCACAGTGCAGGGCACAGCCAGGCCCAAAGCGGCCTCTTCTGCAATCTGTAGGGGCAGGAGGTAGGAGAGAAAAGCATAAATCTCATTCCATCTGCATGGACCATGGGTAGACAGGCCGGGGGCGTGAGGCCCGCCGAGGAAGAAGGAGACAAAACCATGGGCCTCAGTTTCCTCTGAAAAGGATAACAGTTCCTACCCACTTTTTAAAAAGTCTGTGCTGTAACCGTGGGCTCCTACATGGAAAAACACCAGCCACAGCCCTGGGTACACAATCCTGCCTGGTGCCTGGGTTAGTGAGGCAGTATAGAACAGCCACAGCTGCTGTTCCCAAGGCTACATGAGTCCAAAAGTCATAAACTCAGTTTTTCCCCCCAGTAGGATAGCCCTCCATCCTTAGGCAGTCTGGTCTGAAGGGATCATGGCCACAAGTAATAAGTCAGGGACATATTTCCACCTGATTGAGGCCTTTCTCATGACAGCCAGATAGAGCTAGAGACTCTAAGACTACCACAGAGCAGGGCCTAACCTTGGCAGCTACAGAGGGTGTTTGTCTTTGGTTTATCATATTCTGGCCACTGTCAACAGCCCCCAGAGGGTGTAGGCTGGAGCAGAGATCACAGGAAGGCACAGTGCCGAGGCCGAGGCCTGGCATGCAGGTACCCAGTCCACATGATTTGATATGTGCTATTGATAGAGACCTACCCTCAGGTCCCACCCTGAGCAGGACCCTCACTCACCCAGGTCACACGTGGCTCCTGTACGCCCTGGTGGGCAAATGCAGAGGCCGCTGACAGGATCACAGGGCACCCCCTTGTGGCACTCACACTGCTGATGGCAGCCGTCTCCAAAAAAGCCTGGCTGGCAC
The DNA here is from genome assembly GCA_028555095.1 of Dicrostonyx torquatus. Lineage (NCBI taxonomy): Eukaryota > Metazoa > Chordata > Mammalia > Rodentia > Cricetidae > Dicrostonyx > Dicrostonyx torquatus. Next base: position 1,336,025 of record JAQHUG010000212.1, read on the forward strand.
CCTGGTGGGGGCAACAGGCTCAGTGTTCCCATCCCCAAATCAAACAAGACAAGGAAAGGGTAAAGGGGTTGGATGGGGACATGACACTCACCCTTCTCGCAGAACTGGCCATGGAAGCCAGCGGGGCAGAGGCATTGGCCGCTGACAGGGTCGCAGGAGGCTCCCTGTTGACACTCACAGACTTCCTGGCAACCAGATCCGTGAAAGCCAGGGGGGCAGGCTGAAGGAGGGCCCTGGTTAGAATCGAGGGCAGGAGGCAGCAGAAACCCCCAGTTTTCCCAGAATGAGCAAAGGACCAAACCCAAGAACTGAGAGAGGCCCTTCCCTGAATGTCCTAATCTCCTTCTTTCCCAGCTCCCACCATAACCCAGCACCCCAGCCAGGGTTCACATAAGAGACATAAGGAACTGGCGTGGGAGCCCATCTTCCACCTATCCTGTGTGACCCTGAGCAGGCAACTCCAGCCCAGAGCCTGATCATCCCCCATCTCTCCCCATGAACAGGGACTGAGAAAGCGGCCACTGCTCTCAGAACCAGGACCAGCCCAGATGGCGTGTCCAAGGTAGGGGACAGCCCCACTCACAGTGCTCACAAGCTCGACCATAGAAGCCAGGACCACAGTGGCAGGCCCCCATGGTGGGCTCACAGGTGCCGTTGTTCTGACAGGAGCACTTGAGGAGGCAGGCAGCACCATAGTGCCCAGCAGGGCAGGCTGTGCAGGGAGAGGATACAGGTTTCTTAAGTGCACCTGACTCTGTGCCCCTACACAGCCGCCCGGGCCCTAAACCCTGCATCCTTCTCTGTGTCCCTACACAGCTGCCCGGGGCCCTGAACTCTGCATCTTTCTCAGGGTCCAGAGCAAGGCCCTCCCTGCTCAATAGCCACGTGGATGTTTCGGTCCAGCCACTCTCAGAAACTCACCCTGCTCGCACTGTGGCCCCATCCAGCCCAGCGGGCAGGAACAGCTGCCATCAGTAGCACGACACAGGCCACCATTCCTGCAGGCACACTCGAGCTCACAGCCCGTGCCAAACCGATTCTGGGGACACCCTAGGGGCAGAAGGCAGGCACAATTGAGAGTTCTAACAAGGGGTGGACACATTCTGGGGACACGCCCCTCCCCACAGACTGGCATTCACTCAACAAATGCTTCCTGAGCTGCCCAGTGCTGGCCTTGCCCTCACGGTGTCCACAGCACCCGGACGGCTTCCCATCACACATCCTTAGGACTGAGGCCCCAGGTCAGGCATGGCCAGCCATGTGGACTCGGAGGGGGCCTGCTGACCACCTTGTACTGCCTGCCCACGCCACTGTCTTTCCTAGGAGTGAACGAGGTGGTGTCCTGGCTACTGCCTGGCCTTGGGCTTCTAATCTGACTACATCAGTCCCAGCAGCAGTCGGCAAAGAACAAAGGTCCAGAGAGCAGCCCTTTGTGAGGACCAAGGGAGGAACTGTATGTGTGTGGCCTTGGGACCGGGCACACAGACGTGAGTGTGGACCATGACCACTGTCCCCTGGTCGACCCATTTCTCGCCAATCTAACTTTGTCTCTGCAGGGGACCCCAGCCTGGCAAAAGGACCAGAAAAAGACTCTTCCAAGAAGACATTACCAGGACACAAAGAGCTACCAGGCTCAGGAGGAGGTTCCACTGGCCACAGAGACATGAACAGCCCACGGAGTGAGCCGAGTCTCAAGAGTCCTGTGTGGGTGGGGCTGAGCTGGCCTGAGAGGACCTGTTTGCCATCAGGGCAGGCATATGGTGAGAACACTGCTTCTCAGCCAAGGTTTCTGGAGAATCCACAGTGGCTGTGAGTGTGACTGTGTCCCTGGGGAATGGGCACCCCCCACCTTTGCATGATGGATTCACTTCAGCAGCCTGCTCTGTAACTCAATGACACATCGGTGAACTGTGCATGTGCCCAGCCCCCGACAGACACTCACCATGTTCACAGTGGACTCCAGTCTTCCCAGGAGAACAGACACAAGTCCCTGACACGGGATCACAGGCTGCCCCTTGCCCACACGCACACACATGGGTACAGCCTGGGCCGAAGCGACCCTGCGGACAGGCTGTGGAGAGAGCAGGTAAGAGGTTGCTTCCACCTGGGCTTTGTCAGAGGCTCCATGAGAAGGTTCTGCTGGGAGCTGGGTCCCAGGCCATCTCTACAGAGACACTTACACACCACCCCCAGCCCCGCCTGGATTTCAAGTGGGGAAACTCCCCGTGTGACTCAGGAGAAAGTCCCTTTCCTGGGCAGGATGCTTGGCCACAGGGATGTACTCAGTGCCTGGTATGGATCTGGGACAGAGTTGGCCAGAAGACTAGGGACCTCTGGGATCACACTGACAGCCTGGGGCAGCACACCCTATTGCCATTCTACCTTAGTTCAGTAATGGGGGGGGGGGCCAAGAATCAGGGAAGCAGGTGGCTGGCTGTCCTCTAATAGGCCGGCCAGCAGGGCCCTACCCCCTTCCCCAGAACTTCAACAAAGAGCCATCCAGCACTGCACCCTGGCCACTCACCGAGGCTGCAGTCAGACCCCAGGAATCCAGCAGGGCAGTAGCAAGCCCCTGTGGCCGTGTCGCAAGAGCCGCCATTGAGACACTTACAAGCTTGTTCACAGCCTGGCCCATAGCGCCCAGGTGGGCATCCTACAGGGAAAGAGGGTCTGCTGAATAAGTCGGGGGCTGGAGTCAAACATGCAAGCTGCAGCCCTGAACACAGCATGGCCGCCCTGCGAGCTGCTCCTCCTCCACCCTGCATACCAGAAGAGCAGACAGAACCCCAGCTCCCCTGAGGCAGTGGGCACCACTCACGTTGCTGACAGTCGGTGCCATGGTAACCAGCAGCACATACGCAGGCCCCTGAAGCAGCGTGGCAGGTCCAGGTCTCACCAGGACATTGGCATAGGTGCCCACAGTCCTTTCCAAAGGTGCCAGGCTGGCAGGCTGGGCATAAGTTGGGTAGGGTCAGACCTGGTCTAGCCCTCGGGAATCCCCAAGCTGTTCCACTCTACAGAGTAGATGTTGGGGGAAGCACTTACCCTGCTCACAGCCATGTCCAGTGAAGCCAGGTGGACAATGGCACTCCCCAGTAACATGGTGGCAGGGGGCACCAGGTGGGCAGCGGCAACGCTGGGCACAGGCCTCTCCAAACCAGCCATGTGGGCAGGCTGCAGGAAGGGGAGAATTAGGTAGGCTTTCCTGGAAGTGGGCAGTTGGGAACCCTGAAGCAGCTGTGCAGGGCCAGCTCCCTCCCAGACATCCAATCCAGGCACTACCGTCTAGGCTCACCATCCTCGCACTGTGAGCCCCTCCATCCTGGGGGACAGAGGCAGGCCCCGGTGACATGGTGGCAGGTGGCACCTCTCCGGCAGGTACAATGCTCTTCACAGTGAACTCCAAACATGCCCTTGGCACAGGCTGTGGCATGAGAGACAGACAGGAAGGCTGAGAATTACAGCCCCAGGGCCACTGCCCATGGAAGTCGAGGGGAAAGGGGAGGCTGGGTCTAGAAGCCATGAAGAGGATCCTGACTCGGCCTGTAAGCCTCAGCAGTGCCAGGTTTAGATCTGAGCAAGGCGCTGTCTAGGCTGGGTCTGTAAATGACAGTGCACACACAGAAAGGGAGCAAATGAGCGGAAGACTCAGCAGGTTAGAATGAGGACGAGCCAGCCCAGTATCCACTTGTCCAGACTCTGAGGGGTTCAAAGCCTGGAGGGGTGAATAAGGACCATGGGCGCAAAAGCTACAGCCTGGGCAGCATCTTGTAATCATGGAGCCCTGGGCAGTATAGGCTTCAAGTCCAGAGACCAAGTCTTTCTCTCTGAAGCCTTGAGATGAGGCACACCCCCCTCTCTAAAATAGAAGCAAACCAGCCAATCAGGTTGGCCTCTTAGGTACAGGCAGGAGGCCCTGAACCCATTCAACAGTGGGCCACATTGGCGAGAACCAGGCCTGGCCCGTATCTTCAGCATGGAGTAAAACTGGGTCACCCTTGGGAGAACCTCCCAGCTTCCCAGAACCCACTCACGACTCTGACACTTGTCCCCAGTCCAGCCGGCCGGGCAGAGGCAGTGGCCTGTGAGCTGGTCACATATGCCTCCATTAAGGCAACTGCAGCTGAGCTGACAGCCAGCTCCATAGTGTCCAGGAAGGCACTCTGAAAAAGTACAGGTAGGGAGGGTCTGACTTTCTGAGCTACGGCTCTGTCTGAGAGATACTAGCCCAACATTCCTACACCTGTGTCCTTGGGAGGAAGGCTAGACACCCCCTCCCCAGGGTGCTGACCCTCAAAAGGGAGTCCTCTTAGGCCTGAGGGCCTGTCTACTACCCAGGCCAGCCAACTCACCTTTCTCACAGGCCAAGCCAGTCCAGCCCTCTGGGCACGTGCACTGGCCCGAGATGGGGTCACAGCTCCCTCCGTTGCGGCAAAGACAGGAATGCTGACAGTCCTTGCCGTACAGGCCAGCAGGACAGCCTAAGGCCCAGAAAGCAGAAGCAAGCCTCAGTGTCTGGCCAGCGGAGACCTTTGGAGTTCTTAACGTTTCCACATCCCCCCAAACCCAACCTGGCTTTCAAGTTGGAATCTTATCAGGGCTGGTTTTATGATGTCTGAGCCCAGGCCAGTCCTGGACCCACCAGCCTGGCCTCAGGAGCATGGCACTAAAGGCCAAAGTCAAGTTTCCTACCAACTTCCCCCAAAAGGTCATGCTGACAGGTAAGCCCTGCATCCTGCCCTGGTATCCCATGCACACATGTCCCTCCATGGCCCCACTGAGAGACCATTACCCAGAACTGGACCCTGAACTCCTAGGTAGGGCTTACCCTGCAGGCAGGTGGGTCCCATCCAGCCAGGGGCACAGTGGCATTGCCCATGGACGGGGTCACAGGAGGCCCCGTTGAAACAGGTACAAATCTGGCTGCAGTTAAGCCCATAAGTGAGAGATGGGCAAGCTGTAAGCAGAGAAAAGCCATCAGGGACATAGCCAGGGGACTCCAGGAGAAGGTGTCAGGGAGCTGAGACAATCCGCCAGAGTCTCAGGGCCACCTCTCAGCAGAGCAGCCACAAAAGGGATGGTCATTTAGAATCTCATGGGTGAAGGTGTGTCCTCGTTTGGATGCCAGGATGGGGCCCCAGGGGTGTCCCCCACTCCCACCCCTGTCATAAAGAACCTGTGCTCCCATAGAACCCAGGCTGAGGCCCCTTACATACTCTGGGCGCAGTGTGGGCCCCAGCGGCCAGCTGGGCAGATGCAGGAGCCGGTCACAGCATCGCAGGTAGCCCCAGCAGAACAGTTGCAGGCGTTGCCACAGTCTAACCCGAAGAAGCCAGCAGGACAGGCTGCCGACAAAAATGGCATTGACAAGAGGCTCAGAGGCCAGAGGACCCTGCCCGGCACCCAGCTCACCATGCTCACACCCCAGCCTGCACCCAG